>JAOXXN010033739.1:0-14893 GCA_026770055.1 Myrmophylax atrothorax
TTTTCCTTTTCCTTTTCCTTTTCCTTTTCCTTTTCCTTTTCCTTTTCCTTTTCCTTTTCCTTTTCCTTTTCCTTTTCTTTTTCCTTTTTCCTTTTCCTTTTTCCTTTTTCCTTTTTCCTTTCCCCTTGCCTTGCCTTCCCTTCCCCAACACCCTGCAGTTGCCCAAACCCCCAGGATGAGTCCAAGGGGATGGGCAGTTTAACCCCTGCCTGCAGCTCAGTCCCACACAGCCACTCACTGCTCCCAGTGGGGATGAGGGAGAGAATCAAAAGGAAAAAAGGTAAGACCCATGGGGGGTTTAATGATTGAAATAAAATTAAATATATTAATATTACTGCTACTACTAATAGTAATGAAAAGGAGAGAGAGAGAGGCTAAACCCAAGAGAGACCAGTGGTGCCCAGCAGTTGCTCACCACCCCTCTGATCTATGCCCAGTCATCCCCCAGCAGTGACCAGCAGCTCCCGGCCACTCCCCTGCCATGGCTCTGTTTCTATGCTGGGCAGAAGGTTCTGTGGTACAGAATATCCCTCTGGCCAGTTTAAGTCGGCTCTCCTGGCCATTCCCCACTCACTGGCAGAGCATGAGGCACTGGAAAGTCCTTGACTTGGAATATGCATGATTGAACACCAATTGCAGCATCAGTGTATTACCAACGTTGTTCTCCTGCAAAATCCCAAATACTGCACTGGAGCAGCTTCTGAGAAGAAAATTAACTCTATTCCAGTCAAACCCAGGACACTGGAGCATCCCAGGAAGAGATGGGGGCCATGGAGAAGTGTAGGGGTAGTCTTGGAGGTTCAGTGGGTCCTGAGAGGAGATGGAGTCCTTGATGCACTCCAAGGAAGGGGACATGCAGGGGATCCAAGGAGGACATGGTGTCCTGGTTACACACCCTCCTCCACACCTTTTCCCCTGTTCTCTGCTTTACAGGGAGATTTTCTGCCAGCGGGCACCTGTCTTCCTTGATTACCTGCACAGCATCCTGCAGAAGTACCCTGATGGGGGGCAGATCCTCAAGGTGAGATCCTCAGGGAACCCACCCATCTGCCCAGCTAGGCAGACTGACCCAAGCACTGGAGGGTTGGTCCTTCCCCAGCACCAGCCCCATGAGAGTGCCCAGCTGGGAGAGAGGGCTGGTGCTTTTCTCGTGGGCCTGGCAAGGCCCAGGTGACCGGGCACTGATCCCTAATTCCAGGAGCTGGTTCAGAACGCGGATGATGCTGGTGCTAACGAGGTCGTGTTTGTGTCTGACGAGCGGGAATTTGACATCACTGGAGGCGGACTGGAGGGCACCCAGGGTGAGAGGCGCTATGGGCACTGGGAGAGACGTGACAAAGCACTGGGGTGGTACTGGCTAGTGCTGGGAGGGACTGGGTGATACGGTGAAGAATTGAAGAAGGATCAGGGGAACTGGGGGAAACTGTAACTGATGAGAAGTTTGGGGATGTTCTGAGGGCACTGAGGGTACTGGGAGGACTTGGTGGGACTGAGGAGGGTTTTGTGGGACTGAGGTTATGGGAACACTGAGTGTGGGTCACAGTCCCCCCTGCATGTCCCTAACCCACGGTCCTGATCACCAGGCCCAGCTCTCCTGGCCTACAATGATGCTGTGATGTCACCCCGGGACTGGACAGGGATTCAGCAACCAGGGGTGTCGCACAAGCGGGAGGATCCCCACACTGTGGGGCGCTTCGGCTTGGGCTTCACTTCTGTCTACCACCTCACTGGTGAGTGGTACTGGGAGCCTTAACTGGGATTAGACTGGGGACATGGGTTTTACTGGAGGCTCTGAACTACAGCAGCTGGAGAGAACTGGGGGGCAGTAGGGTGTGTAAAATGGAGGGCTGTGTGAAGTGAGAAAACCTGAAGCACCAGGAGACTGAGGGAAGGCTATGTGACAGTGGAGGGCAGAGCTACAGGAACAGAGGGAGGACCAATGAATTGAGATTAGTCTTTGGATCATGGGAAGCACTGTGGAGATGAACTTGAGTTGGGGATTTGGGGCACTGATGGATTGGTATGATCTGGGGAGACAATGGTGTCCACATCATCCCTGTGGAGATCTAATAGTTCCCATGTCTCCAGACCTTCCAGGTGTGTTGAGTCCCCCGTACTTGGGAGTGCTGGACCCCAGATGCCAGGTGCTGCCAGGCGCTGGCAACCGCTGGGACATCTCTGCAGCACAGGACTTGCCTGGCCTTTTTGAGCCCTTCTGGGCTGGGCTAGAAGCTGTGGGACAGCACCGTGCTTCTGCCCAGGGCACCCTCTTTCGCTTCCCCCTTCGCCGGCAACCCTCAGAAATTGCTGCAGGGGTCTCCGATCCTGAGCGCATCCGCAGCCTCATCCAGACCTTCCTCACTGAGGCCCCTCTTGCCCTCCTCTTCCTCCGCCATGTCCGCCGTGTGACTCTTCACTGTGTGGCCCCCGATGGGGTCCAGACACTCATGGGGACCCTTGTGGCATCCCCTCAGCCTCTCCCTGTCCCAGTGCCACTGGGGGATGAGGGGCTGAGTCTGGTGTGGCGTGTGGTGACCCTGCACGGGGATGGGGTGGGCAATAGAAGTCAGTGGCTGGTGGCCACAGGCAGGGCCACGAAGGGGCTGGTCATGGCACTGGGCACAGGGCTAGGGTGCTGCCCTGAGCTGAGCCTGGCATACCCCCTCCATGGGCCCTGCCAAGGGCGGCTCTGCTGCTTCCTGCCCCTGCCGGCCACCGATGAGATGGCCACAGGGCTGCCTGTCCACGCCAGTGCTCCCTTCGCCCTCTCTGATGACCGCCGCCACCTCCGCTGGCCTGAGGAGGGTGGGAAGGGTGAGGAAGATGCCCGCTGGAATGCCCACTTGCTGCTTGACCTCCTGCCCCGGGTCTACAGCTACTTGGCCACTGTGGCCGTGGATCTGCCTGGCACAGATGTCTACAGCATCTGGCCAGACCCCAAGCACATGCCAAGCTCTGGCCGGATCCGCAGCCTGGTGACCCGTGTCTGTCAGGAGCTGGCAGCTGTTCCTATCCTGGTGCCAGCTGCAGAGAGGGCGGCAGGGCGTCTGCGGGCATCTGAGGCTGTGCTGCTGCCAGAGACCATGGGGGATGTGGCTACACGGAGGGCGGTCCGGGCCTTGCTGGTGGCAGCTGGAGAGCTGGTGGCCGAGGTCCCAGCCCACGTACGGAGAGCACTGGCTTTGGGGATGCCGAAGGGTGTGCAGGAGGCCACAGCAGGACACGTGCGGGAGGTGCTGCGGTGCCACGGAGCCATCGACCTCCCGGCTGCTGACCGCCTCTACCTGCTGCGTTACGTGGCTGGGGATGGGTGCCATGCTGAGCTGCAGGGTCTCCCCCTCCTGCCTCGCGCCGATGGGACCTTCGTGGCCTTTGGAACATCATCAGCCATTGTCTACGTGGACACGTCTGACTGCCCCAGGTGAGCCCACAGCCCCTGGCAGCCCCATTCCCTGTGGAGTGGACAGAAGAGCCGGTTGCCTAGAGGTGCAGCTCATGCTCTTGAGCTGGAAAGGGGGGCAGGAGCCAAACCTGGACATTTGGGATCCTCACTGCCCTCCTCTAACCTCGTGTCACCATGTGGGAGCTGAAGCAGGTGTCCAGGAAGCTACCCGCCCCCCATTATCCCTCTAGTCTCCCAGCACCCCTCTTTGTCTCCACAGGGAGCTCCTGCCTGGCCTGGCAGGGTCATTCCTGCCTTCAGACCTGGAGCTGGGCTTGGACAACCTCCTGAGAGGCATTGCCAAGGCGGGTAAGAGATGGGAGGGGGGTCCCTGGTCCCGTGGTTTCCGTCTAAACACCAACACCTCCAGGCACCCTCATACACCCTGGAGCTCCTCTGCAGCCCCAGTATCTCCCTGTACCTCCCTGTCTCTCTGGGGACTCCACTGTCTCTGCTGTTTTTCCCACATTCCTCTGTCCACTCTGTGCTCCCTTGGATTGTAGGTCTCCCCGTGTTCCTCATCTGAGGACCTCTGTGACCTGCAATACTGGTTCCCCTAACACCTCATTCCCTTTCAGATCTCCTCTATCCCCACCAGTCTGGGGTTTTACTGTGCTGTTATTCAGGGTATCCGCAGTCTCTCCAGAGCACAGGTCCTCCCATCCCTGGTATGGGAGGCTACCCATCCCCTGCAGATCTCAGGCTCTTTCCCCCACATCTTGGGTCCCCCTGCCAAGTTCCAGGTCCCATGTGCTTCTAGTCCAGCCTCTGCCTCTTGTACACAGGTCTTTTCCCCAACTTGGTTCTGCTGGACCCAGCTGTGACTGCACAGACTCTGCGCTTGGCTCTGCCCCCTACCTGGACATCCCAGTCTTCAACCCCAGTGATCTGGTGCCCAGCCCAAGGACCCCCCCAGCCTCCAGCCTCCTGGTTTCCAGCCCTGTGGCAATTCCTGGCCCACCACGTGGATGACCTGAGCCCTCTGGAGGGGCTTCCTCTCATATCTCTGTCCCCACTGGATGCCCCCAGTATCCGTTTGGCTCTGCTTATACCCAAGTCCAATCTCATCTTCCAGTCATGGGAGGATCAGCACTTGCCACTTGCTGTGGCCTCTGTACTGGAAGTCCTAGGTTGCCCAGTGGTGCCACCAGGCATGTGGCACCTCTCCCTGTCCCGCTATGTCCTGCCTCCATCCCCCCTCAATGCCCTGCGGGCCCTGGGCAGGCTGGGGGCTGCAGCAGTGGCCTCTCGCATGGCCTTGCTGCCTGAAGCAGATGTGGACACCCTCCGGCTCTACCTAGCAGACGTCCCAACCCTGACAGAGCAGGATAGGGCCACCCTGGCAGCTCTTCCCCTCTTTATGCCACTCCCCTGCTTGGCCACCCCGCAGCTCACCAAGCTGGTACCAGCCAATGCCACTCCGGCAGTGGAGCCAGAGCTGAAGCTGCCCAGAGATGTGGTGCTGCCAGAGGCCATGTTGCAGTGCCGAGATGAAGTTGACCAGCGGCTCCTTGGAAGGCTCCAAAGGCCCCTCATCAGTGCAGTCAATGTGATGCTGAAGGTCATCAAAGCCGTGGCCCAAGGCACCTATGCGGGACGGGCAGCTGAGACACAGGCTGTGCTGCTCTGGGTACTGCAGCGTGGAGATGTTGCCTTTGCACAGAGCCCCCTGCTCCGGCAAGCCTGCAGTGAGCTGGCCTTCCTTGAGACCCCCAATGGCCCCGCACGCCCACGAGACCTCTACGACCCCTGTGACAGCACTTTGCAGGCGCTGCTGGGACCTGAGCACTTTCCTCCTGCTGCCTTCCGCAGTCCGTCTGTCCTCCGTGCCTTGAGGGCCCTGGGCTTGCGGCACGGCGAGGGGTGCCTGCGGCCTTCAGATATCCTTGTGGCTGCAGCAAAAGTGAGTCAGGGTGACACAGTGGCTCTGGACATGGCTGAGGCACTAATCAAGGTCTGCAACCACCCCAAGGCACTGGCTGGCTTCAGCGCTGCAGAGCTCTGGCAGCTCCAGGTCCTGCCATGGGTGCCTTGCTCCAAATGCACTGGAATGCCTGGACAGCCCTTCTTGTCCCCCAGGGAGCTGCGATCCACCCAGTACCAGTCCCTGGTGGGGCTTGCCATGCCCCTGACTGGTGCCTTTGTGCCAGAGGCAGAGAAAGAGCTAGGACTGAGCCAGACCCCACCACCAGAGAAGGTGTGGGAGCAGCTGAGAAAGCTGGCAGGGCATGGGGACATGAATGAGGTGGGTCCTGCTCTCCGGCCCATCTACTGGCATATGCAAGAAAACCTGGAGGTCTTTAGGGCCCCCGTGGACGATGCTGTGGTGTGGACTGGGTCTGGATTTGTCCTGCCACGTGATGCTGTGCTGGGCTATCCTGAGCAGCTGGAGCTGGGGGGGCTGGTGCCTCGAGTGCCCCCTGACTTCCTGCCCTACAGCTGCCTCTTCAGGGCTTGGGGGGTGGCAGTGGGGGTGAGTGAGGACAGGGCAGTGTCAGCCTTGCGCTGCCTGGGGCAGGACATAAATGAGCGTAGCTCCAGAGTGGGCACTGCTGCAGAGATGCAGGTGGTTGTAGCTATCCTGGAGTGGCTGAAGAGCCAGGGGCACCATGGTGAGGGCACTGTGCCAGTTCCTGTGAGGATTCCGGAGGGCTCAGGGTTTACTCTTTGCCCAGCTGCCTCTACTGTGTACCTGGACATGGAGCTGGAGGATGAGGAATATGTTCCGGAGGTGGTGCATGAGGCAGTGCCATCCAGCACAGCAATATTCTTTGGTGCAGAGCTGCTCAGTACGCGGATTCTGGGGCCAGAGCCATTCACAGCCTGTGGCCCCTCGGAGCCCATCACCTTACGCCTCCGCAACATCCTCCGGGAATATGGTGAGGAGAACGACCTCTTCAAAGAGATGGTCCAGAATGCAGAGGATGCTGGAGCTACTGTGTGCCGCTTCCTTCTGGACCTTCGGTGCCACAGAGCAACCTCTGGGCTGCTAGACCCAGGCATGGTTGCCTGCCATGGCCCAGCCCTCTGGGCCTACAACAATGCCCTTTTCACAGAGGATGACCTCCGTAACATCACAAAGATTGGGGCTGCTACAAAGGAGAGGAAAGCAGGCCAGATCGGGCGCTTTGGGCTGGGCTTCAACTCTGTCTACCGTGTCACAGATGTGCCAGCAGTGCTAAGTGGGGAGACACTGCTCATCTTTGATCCAAATGGCACCCATCTGGGTAAGCACATCTCCAGGGCTGGCTGCCCTGGCATCCGCCTGGACTTCTCCAGCCGACCGCGCATCCTCCGTGTCTTTGCTGAGCAGTTCCAGCCCTACCATGGTGTCTTTGGGTGCTGCCTGCCCAAGCCAGGACCCTTTGCAGGGAGCCTTTTCCGCCTGCCTTTTCGCACTGAAGAGGAAGCCGTGACATCGCAGATTTGCTCAGAGGCCTTTAGTGGAGAGCGCATCCAGTCCCTTGCCACTGGTTTCTTTGGCTCTAACCGGCTTCTGCTACTCTTCCTGAAGAAGGTGAGGGAGCTGACCTTGGAGATGCTGCCAGACACGGCCACCTCTGCAGAGGATAGCGTGCCTCTGGTCACACTGCGGCGAAAGGAGATCCGAGACCTGGGGGCTCCTGGGGACCCTCCAAGCTGGGCAGCCATCGAGCAGCTCTCAGCTTGCAAGGAGGAATCCAAAACCATACGGCACTACCTGGTTTTGGTGTGTCAGGGTGTTGGGGAGTTGCTGGAACTGTTTCACCACAACACACGGGCTGGGCTCCATCCTCCACCACCTATGGCTGGTGTGGCCCTTCCCCTTGCCCTTACTGAAGATGGAAAGTGGATGCCATGTCCGAATGCTGAGAAGGGGCAAGTCTTCTGCCACCTTCCCATACCAGTCATCTCAGGGCTGCCAATCCATGTGCATGGGACCTTCAGTATCCTCTCAAACCGCAAGGGGCTGTGGGACACAGCAGAGCAGGGTAAGTGGAACCGGGCGCTGCTCCGCAATGCTGTGCCAATTGCATGGCTCCAGGCACTAGACCACCTCCGTGCCATGCATGAGGCAGGGAAGTTGAAGAACTATGAGTATCATCTCTTCTGGCCAGACATTAACACTGCCTGTTACCCCTTTACGGAGGCTGTGACTGGTTTCTACAAGGCTGTGTCAGCCAGAAATGGCCCCAGGCTCTTTTCTGATGGCTTCTCATGGTGCTCACTGCAGGATGCCTGCTTCTTGCACCCGTCTGTGGACAGACACCCCAAGCTGGGTGCTGTGGCAAAGCGTGTCTTTGCCATCACTGTGCCCCATCCCCGTTTAGCTGTGGCCTTGCCAGACCTGGTGCAGAAGGGTCTTGGGAAGGCAGTGGATACCAACACCTATGACTGGCCCCGCTTTTACTGTGACATTGTGCTTCCCAACTTGGAGAAGCTCCGTGCTATTGACCGGAACCCACTGCTTCTCCATGCACTGGATATGTCCCATGATGATGTGGACAAAGTGCTGCAGACAGTGCCATGCATTCCTACCACCCCTCATGGCCACCTGCAGCTCATCAATCGCTTGGTGCATCCCAGAGGCCGTGCTGCCTCTTTATATGACCCTGAGGACAGGTGCATCCCCGCTGGGAACGCCTTCCTTTCCCCAGAGAGACTAAGCCGACTGGAGAGGCTGGGCATGATGAAGAACACAGTGGCCCTGCCAGAGCTGCTGGAGCGGGCAAAGACTGTGCAGCTTGTCTGGACTAAGAATCATGCTCAGGGCTGTCAGAGGGCTGTCTGCATCCTTGAGCTCCTTCAGGGTGCAGTGAAGGAGAGAGTTAACAACAACCTGCAGGCTGCTTTCCAGACTGTGCCCTTCCTGCCTGGTACACTGCCCACTGGTGATCATGTGCTGCTGCCAGCTGCTCAGCTCTACCATCACCTCCATGCCCCACTAGTGGGACTCATCCACCCTATCTTGGATGCTAAAGTTCTGGGGGAGAACTTCAGCCTCTCCAAGGAGGTTACATCCTTCTTGGGGCTGGACCGGCAGATACCATCAGCTACAGTGCTTAAGCAGCTGCAGGCACTGAGCCGGAACTCCAATGCTCTCCCTTTGGAGAACCTGCAGTACAACACCAATTGTTGCTACAGGCACCTGAACATGCTGCTCCAGAAAGATCTCTCCAGCTGGGACGAGGTGGCTTCTGCGGTGGCCCAAGGGGAGCCCTTCATCTTGGTAGGCTCCCATTTTGTGTCAGTCACATCTGTGGCTGAGACACTGTCATTTGAGGCTGTCCCATACCTTCATCAGCTCCAAAAGCAATACAAGCCCTATGACCAACTCTGGAAGTGTGTGGGGCTGCGCCACACCTTCACTTGGGATGATTATGCCCAAGTGCTCTGCACCCTAGCAGAGACATATGCTGGAAAGCCACTGCCTGCCCCAGACCTGGCTCTGGCTTTGCGGCTCATATCTTGTGGCTTGATGGAAGACGGCAATGAGCCAGATGCCTACCAGACCCAGCGACTCTTTCTCCCTGATGAGGAGGGCATTTTGCATCCACGGGACAAGCTCCACTTCAATGATACACCATGGATGCAATTAGACAGAGATGTCCTCCTGTGCCATAGACAGCTGTCCCGAGCTGCAGCCCTTCACTGTGGGGTGCCTACCACACGCCACCGAGCGCTGGAGAGAAGTCAACTCATCACTGATGACCTGAGCCCCTGGGCACAGCCATTTGGTGCCCATGAAGACTTGCCGACACGGCTGAAGAACATCTTAAAGGAATACCCAGCATCTGCTCCTGATATGGTGAAGGAGGTGCTCCAGAATGCAGATGATGCTGGTGCGGGGCTTGTGCACTTTGTGTGGGACCGCCGGCAACACCCAGTGAAGGCTACTTTCAGTGAGAAATGGAATGTCCTGCAGGGCCCTGCCCTCTGCATTTATAATGATAGGCCCTTCCAGCAGCCGGACATTGAAGGTATTCAGTGTCTGGGGGTGGGTGGCAAGCGAGACCAGCAGGGTGTCACAGGCAAGTATGGCCTTGGCTTCAGCACTGTCTTCCACTTTACTGACTGCCCAGCCTTCCTGACTGGAGACAGTGCCCTGTGTGTCTTTGACCCCCATCTGTACTACATGCCCATAGCCACAACTGAGAAGCCTGGTGGGATGTTCGCTGTCAACCCTGAATTCAAGAAGAATTTTCCAGACATTTATGACACCTTCCTACCCTCCCTCTTCAATCTGAACCAGGGTGTCCTTTTCCGGCTTCCACTCCGCACTGCAGCTGAGGCTTGCAACTCCAGAGTGTCTGACATGGTTGTGCGAGACCAAGACCTTGTGGACATAGAGGAAACACTGTCTGAGAAAGGTGAGGACTTGATGCTCTTCCTCCGGCACGTCCACACTGTGGTCTTCTCTGAGATCCCCCCAGGTGGGAAACGGTTGGTGGAGAGGCTGCGGGTGACCACAGAACTCACAGATGGTGATGCAGAGCTGAGACGGGGTTTTCAAGCAAGATTAAGCCAAGCCATGGATGGGAACAGTCCCACCCCCATCTCCTATATCATGAAAATCAAAAACAGCAAAGCTAAGACCAGAACTGTGTGGAGGGTGATCTCCCAAATTGGGGTGCAGGAGGGGGTTGAGGAGTCTCCGATGCTTGAGTGCCTGCCCTATGGGGCTGTGGCTGCCTGCCTGGAGCCACTGAACACAGTCACAGGCAAAGCTTTCTGCACCCTCCCACTGCCGTTGAACACTGGGCTGCCTGTGCACATCAATGCCAACTTTGCTGTGGATGCAGCCAGGCGCTGTCTTCGCTGGGACAAAGGTGTCACAGAGGCAGCCTGGAATGGCTTCTTGCTCCGGCGCTTGTTGGTTCCGCTATACTGTGACTTTCTCACCAGGCAGTGGAAAGCCCTGGGGCCAGAAGAGCTCCAGTACAAGTCCCTGCATCTCTGCCAAAAGCACCTGGACTCCCACTTCCTCCAGTTTTTTCCCGTTGTGACAAGGGTGCTCCCTATCTTTCAGGACATGGTGAGGGAGGTCTATAAGCATCTCAGTCGTGCACGCCTGCCGCTGGTACCTGTATACCATAAGAAGTCACCTGGCAGTATGGTGACAATTACCTGGGCATCTCCAGGTGGAAAGGATGTGCTAACAGAGCCATACTTTCTGCATGTGACACCTGACCCAGATGTTCAAAAGGTGCTTCAGCACCTGAACATGAAACTGGTTCCAGCATTCACCCACTTGCGTCAGATTTATGAGCAGTTCGTTGAAGCCCAGGTGAACACTGTTGCCTTGAGCCCAGACTCCCTCCGGCACTTTCTCAAGGCCCTGGCTCTGCCTGTGCCTTGCAAGCTGGCTGAGACATCCCTGGGGACCCCAGAGAACTGCTCCATCCTGATGAAATACTTTGCAGGATGGAGGAAGTACTCCCAAGGTACTTCCAAGGGTGTGGACAAGGAAGAACTTGAAGGCCTGCCCTTGCTGGCCACACAAGATGGTTACCTGAATACTCTCAGCACTCATCATCCAGTCTTCGAGAACAGATTTGCCCACCTTTTTCCCCACCACAGCCACCGCTTTGCCCAAGAGTGTGTTCCTGCGTGCATCCCACCTTGCTTTGTGAAGGAGCTGGACCTCCCAGAGGCCACACCACTCATCCAGGAGGCACTGGGTCAGCTGGAGTGGACCACAGAGGGAGAAGAGTGGCTCAAAGGATTGTGGTTCTTCTTTGACAGTGTTCTCTACCCAGATGGAAAGACCTTAGTGGAACTGGAGGCGAAGATGAAGTCATTCATGGACCAGGATATGGCAGTGCTGCCCATTCAGGAGAGTAAGACAGACTTGAAGCACCTAGTGCCACTATCCTCTATCTCCAGAGTTCTATTTGAGTGTTACTCAGAAGTGGAAAAAGTGCTGCACAAACTGGGCATCCCTGTACTCCTGCTGTCCCTGCTGCCCTATCGTTTTGCCCACCTCTGCCTGAAGCCAAGGGCACTGCAGGTCACAGAGCCCAGGGCTTTAGTCACCCACCTGGCGGACACCAGAGCTGATCTCTGCTGGGAGAACTTAAAGAAGAAGGATGTGGTTACCCTGCTGTGGTTTGTGCAGGGACAGCTGGATTCACGTGCACTGAAGCAGCTCCAGCTCCTGCCTCTCTTTCAGAAATTTGGTGGGAGCTATGTAGCAGTGGCTCCCTACAGCAAGGTGTTACTGCTCTCCAGAGAGCATCTGAATGTGCCCCTGGGCGCCCAAGCCCTGTACGACCTGGAGAAAGACATGGTGCTGCTCACATCAAGCCCGATCCACAGGAGTCTGGCCAAGGATTTGAAATGGGAGGTCACAAATGACCAAAAGCTCTTCATGACCGTGGTGCTACCCCGGCTATCCCAGCTCACACAGCAAGAACTTATGGAAGCTGTACGCTTGTTCTTTGTCCTGTGGCGCCTCTTTGATTATCAGACCAGGAAAGATGCTGCGGCAGCTTTTCAGAATGTGGCCTTTATACCTGATGCCCATGGTACACTGCGCTTGGCCTCCTACTTTTACATGGACACTCCCTCTTTCCGCATCCTGCATCTCCAAAACCGCTTTGTGCCTACATCTTTCTTTGAGGAGCTAGGGATGACTTTGGAAAATGAAACTTTCCTGCTTGAGGCAGGTGTTCGCACCAGCCTCTCTGTAGAGGACTTTGTGACACTGGCCCAGGAGATAGAGCAGGAAGCTGCCCAGGCTACCTGCCCCACTGCAGACCTGCTGGAACAACAGGAGGAGATGCTCAAGCAGCTTGTAACCCTGTTGAAAGAACCTCAGTCAGAAGGTTTCCTGATGCAAATTGCTTCAATCCACTTCCTGCCTCCATCGGATATCCCCACAGACTTGATGTCCCTCCACCCCCCTTTTGCAACCTACATTAAGCCTGTGGCCCTGAAAGGCAGTATTTGCTACTGCCAGAATGTGGTTGAGCTGCTGTGGACATCAGCCACCATTCTGCCAAAGTCTCTTGAAGTCGAGGAGAAGTTCCTGAAGGCCATGGGAGTCCTTGTAGAGATACCCACTGCCCTGGTGGTGGCCAACCTGGAGCATGTGTGCAGGGCAGTCTGCCGGGAGGGACTGCAGGTGATCACACGGACCAGAGTGCTTCAGAATATTTACAGCTTCTTGCAGACCCGTTTAAAGGAGGTGGATGCAAAGCACCTCGTTGAGCTGCCTGTGGTGCTGGCCAAGTCAGGGGACATGGCCAGGCCCTGCCAAGTGGTGACATCACTCTCCAATGAGGCTGACTTTTACCCTTATCTCCTAAAGCTTAACCCAGATGTGGCTGGCTTTGGAGACCTCCTTCAACACCTTGGTGTGGCCATGCTCCCCACACTGACTCACTATAGCCATGTTCTGGCCCAAATCTACCAGGAGAGTCATATCACTGGGACCCTCACTAGTGCCCAGAAGAAGACGGTTCTCCTGGCCACACGGCACTTCTTCCAGCTGCTGCAGGAAGCACCAGAGTCCCCTGATTGTTCTGCTGTGGCTGAGCTGTACCTGCTGAGCACTGCTGACTGCCTAGAGCCGTCCCACAGGCTGTGCTTCAACGACTGCGTGCCCTTAGAGACCACCTGGGCCCTGGAGAAGACCTTTGTGTTCATGGCTGACCTGCCAGTGACAGGATGTAATGCCAAGTGGCTGCTGAAAATGCTACCGCCACACCTGCGGCCACGGGCACTCTCAGAGGTGACAGAGCAGCAGCTGGAGCAGAGCAATCTGCGGCCCTGTCACTATGGCTCTCACTGCCCTGGACAGAGGCGTCTGCAGACCCTCCTGGTATCACCGTGGTTTCGGTTGGGGCTGCAGTCCCTGCTCCAGTGGCAGAGCCACAAGGCTGTGATGGGAGTGGAAGGGGATGGTGTCTTTGCAGTGGAGCAGCTGAAAGTGCAGTGCTGTGAGGACATCTGCACTGTGCTGCTCTACAATGGGGCAAAGTTGGAGGGCAGTTCCCAGTCACAGGTCATCCATGTGGGCCTGTCAGGGGGTACTCAGCGGCTTCTCTACATCCGGCATGCAGAGATGGTGCTGGACCGCCACCAGCTGAGGGTCCTAGAGACACTAACACAGGAGATCAACAACATAATGGGTGGACAGCTGGAGCCACGTGCCTTGTCTGTGCTGCGTGAAATGCTGGTCTGCTGTGAGCCGCAGGATGTGGCCTTTGTTCTGGAGGAGAACCATGTGGCACTGGTAGGTGCTGCACCAGAGCTGGAGAAGAGGCTGCAAGAGGAGGCTGTGGCAGAGGGGAAGGTGTGTGACGATGTGGATCCCAGCCTGGCAGCCTTGAGGCCACTGCATGGTGCTGAGTGGCCAAAGGTGTTTCAGGAGCTCTGTGTCCAGTACAAACCTGTGAGCACTGCCCCACACCACTGGGGACAGGAAGTTCATGGCTCCAGGCTAAGCACTGAGGAGCCCAGGGCTCTGATTCCTTCAAGCCCCGAGGCCCTGCGGTGGTTTTGTCAGGCCACAAGTGACCTGCAGGCAGCCCACAATGATATCGGGCACTGCTGCCCCAACTGGGTCCTCTTCAAAGTGCACCAGGCTCTGGAGAAGGCACTGGTGGCTGCTGCACTTTTCCATGGTGGAGCCTTGGAGTGCCGGGGAGGGCTGATGGGCATTGCCCAATGGCTGGAGGTGAAAGAACAAGAGCTGAGTGGCTTGGTACGGGACATGCAGTGGTTGTGTAACCAGGGCGTGGATGACAAGGCCACACAGTACCCAAACTACCATCCTTTCCCCATGACCCCCAGTGAGGCCTTCCCCCACGTGGATGAGGAGGAGGTCCTGGAGCAGGCACAAAAAGTGCTGGGAACATTGAAGGATCACATGGACAGAAACTGAGGATGTCCCCACAGAGGGGCACTGGCAGCTGGGCCAGGGGATCACCATGGGCCCATCAGAAACCCACCTGGACCTGTTGTGGACTCACCATGGACTTGCTACAGACCTATCACAAGCAATTTCAGACTATCCAACCCTGGTAGGAGAGCTTTGGAAGCAGATTAGGGTCCAGGCCACTGGATGTCATGCAGTAGCCTGTACCACTGGCTTGTCTTGAGAGCAGGAGAAATTAAGTACATTAATAAATGTTGCAATGCTGGTAGACCCTTCACTGACAGTGGAGTCAGGGGACATGGAGAAGTCATGGGCGGCTGGGGGGATGTGGAAAATGGAGATGGTGATGAAAGAGTTTAGAAAACTATGGTTGTTGGATCTTGGCTAGTTGGGTGCCCACCAAGCTGCTCCCTCACTGCCCCTCTGACAGGGGGAGTAAATGGAAATCCCTTTGATCAGGAAGATCACTCACCAATTACTGTCACAGTCAAAACAGACTCAACTTGGGGAAATTAATGCAGAGTAGAGAAAATGAGAAATAAGAACAAACCTGAAAATACCTTCCCCCCCACCCCTCCCGTCACACC
>JAOXXN010033740.1:0-14892 GCA_026770055.1 Myrmophylax atrothorax
TGTGATTAAAGACTTGTCTACACATACACTGCTACAAGTCCCCTCTCTGAACTGCCAGAGCTGTCCAAAGGGCCCCTCAGCCCCAGGGGTCAAGAGACATTCTGCATCCGAATTTACCTCCCTATGGCATCTCACAATGTAAGGAAAGACACTGTCGACAGGTATGTAATTTATCACGGGAAGAGTATTCTAGAATTGGAGACAAGAATAGATACTGGCTGTCCTGCGTACACATTTACAGGTGGAGATCTAGCAACTAGACTACTAGTTGGGACCACGATTCAGAGGATCCCTTGTGTCCATCTAGCAACAGCTGAAGAGAAACTGGAATGCATGCATGCTGTGTGGGTATACATGTTGATGTTTGTAGACTCCATCAAGGTGGCCTGCCTGGCAAGTAAAATAAGAGTCTTGGGAGCCAGGTATCAAAGTCACACATAAATTCTTGGCTCCTGGACAGACTAGCAGGTCCACACCAACTACTAAGGAGACTAGCAGTTCTAGCAGTCAACTGGGAGACTCATTTGCATGTGCCCATCTGGGCTTTAAGAAATTGGACTTCAAAGAATGCATAGATTAGCTATTGGATAGACTCAGTATATAAGACCATCTGCAGGACAGATTTGTATTAAACATATACATATTTTCCATTAATGGGCATTCATCCTGAGCAGCCAGAAAAGTGAACAAGGTCAGACCATAACTGCTGTTTGTGTTTGTCTAAATGCTGTGTGTTCCATCTGAGTTGGTCTGTGTGGCCAGATGTGTATATGCATATATATATTGTATGTGTGCATGTGTGTCTGCTAGGGTTACATGCTCAGCTTCATTACTCATTAATAACAGCACCTCTGGACACAGGGCTGCTTTAGGGTTGTGTGCACTGAGCTACTGCAATATGCAGATCCTAGCAGCAGGCATGACATAAAAAAAAAAAAAGGATAAATTTAATTAACTATGTGCATCAATTAAGTGCTAAATAAATGCATATAAAGTAATAATAGATTTTGACTAAAATTTGTGTTCAGAGACTCTATAGTCTGTTGCTATGGCAGTGCATCAGTGAGTGTTACATGCTGTCCTTCCTTTTATCTGCCCATAGATTTCTGCAGGGTAATTTGTGCTATTGCAGGATGAAATTATGCAACTTGAAGCACACCATTAACACCGTACAAGGTTTTCCAGATGTTGAGGTATCAAAATGATTTCTACATAGTCTGTGGATTTAACAATTCAAATGTTATTAACTGGCTGCAAAGAAGATAGAGATGAAGAGACTGTGACCAGGTTCCCTGGAAATACTTGTTCTTCCTTGTGAGAATGTAAGTCCATCCTGTCTATCACAGATGTAAATAGGAATTTTAACTAAATCTATAGTTTCCTAAAGGAAATGTTGGATTCATGTTGCTAACACAGATGGAAGCTTATTAGATGGAACCAAGATGCTTGCCTGGTAACAGCAAGATTCTGTATTTGGCATATAGCAATGGTTTTTTTTCTGATGAGCTATCTATATTCATATATTACAGAAGGTAAAAATAATGATTGTGAGCATAAGGTGAAGTAGGAACTTGCAGAGAACAAGGAAGAGAAACCAAATAGCAGTGTGCTGCGCAATGTGCAATGGAAACCATGACATTAGCAGCAGAGAAACAGTATCCAAAGACCAGATATGTGAATAGATGTAACAATTATTAGCAGGAGATGGCAGGTATGTTGTTATTTCTCTTTTTGATCAGAAAACCATGCCAAATATTGTCCAGATGCTATGATTAGGAATGATAAGAATGAAAAAAAATCATATTAAATGCTTTCATTAAGAACTAAAAGAGATGTAGGCTTTGACTTCCAAAATAGTTATGGAGAAAACACAGTGCTGTCTGACAAGGTGATTCAACCCATCTGAAATCTGAACCATCCTTCAGAGATGTCTATCAATATGCATTAAAAATACAAGCATTCTAATGGGAATATGTTCTGATCAGGAAGCCTCATTTAGATACCATGTTTAGATAAGATGTGTCCTGAACTCTTCACTCAATTCTTCTCTAGAGGGAGCTGATGACAAAGTTCTTATCATCTCTTCTGATGACAGAGATATTATTGTTTTCGTCCTAGGATCTTCAGGTATATCCTACTCATTTTCTGAAGTCTGCACTTGTAGTGCTGTAATTCAGATGTCATCTTCGAAATATATGAAATCTCACTTGTTCTGTGGAATGTAGCATGCGCACTCTGTCTTGTCCTTTACTACTTTATTATTTTAGTTGAAAAAGCTAAATGTATTATGGTGTTTTGGATTGCTTGGTTATTTTGCCCCTCCTAATTGCAAAGAACACAGTAAGATTAAGTGTTGTATAAAATCCCCTCACTTTTAGACAATGAATCATTAAACATGACCTATCACAGTAAAGTGGAAAAAAAATCATGGTTTGAAGAAAAAAATCATGGTTTGAAGAAACAAATTTAAACTAACATTTTTAAAATAAGTCAGTGAGGAAGAAAATAATTACATTGTTACATTCTTTTAAGTGTTGGACCCACTGAATATTGCTCATGTGGAAAAAAACCTATTTATGAATATTGCCTGGGAACAGATTTTCAAAGTGTCACATGCCAATTAACACAGTACATGTGAACAGAAGCATAATGAATTTGAGAGGATAATATTCTCACATGCAGAAAATGTCAACAAGAACATAATTCGTGGCTATAGCATATGGTATATAGAGCTCAAAAACTTGTTTATGCCATCTTGAATCTCCCACTAATAAGATTTCTAGTCATTACCAAAATATAAAGGAATATAGCTGAAGTGCCATTCAGAAGTGTCACTTCCTTTTTGAGATTCAGGCATGAAAATTGACTGATGTGTTTTCTAATGTCAACTTTGATATTATATAATCCATTGGGGGTTTGTATAGCATTAATACTACTGAGTTTGAGTTGTCTTTACTGAAGTTACATAAAACTGATTGCTAGCTAAAATAAATGTTGACCAAGACATCTGTGTGTGCTTGTGCATATGAGTTCATATTTCTGAACTTTCAGTATCCAAAACCTCAATAATCAGTATTTTCAAAAACAAATATGCAGGTCTGATTTCATAACTTGTGAACTGTGCTCTAGGCATAGTTTTTTCACACTAAATATAAATGATCAAAAGAATATTTCCCCAGTATCCCTAGATAGGATGTTTCAACTAACAAAGCAGGTTCTAGGGCCAAACTTATTTTCTTCATTTTAGTTCTGGCTGGCAAGGGGATATAGATCTGAGAATTACCTATCAGTGTCATTCTGGATAATCCATCTTTGGCCTTTCTGATGCTTTCAGAATTTTTCATGTCAAGGGGAAAGTGAGCATACCAAGACTGTCTTAAAATCCCCAAACCCGCGGACAAAGACACTAAGTAGGCATTAGATGAACATGAGATCTGAACCCTAAATCAGACTGTTGATAATTCCTTTGACATTACTGATTCTTTACTTTCATAAATTCTTAGGACACATTAGCTTAAATTCAAGTAACTGCGTTAATTATAATAATTTTCAGGGTTTACATAGCCAAAATTAGAAAAGCTTTAATCGAAATCCTGGAATGTTTCCCTCTAATTTTCCCAGAAAGTTTCATCAAACCCTTCTCTCTCATCTTCTGTTCTTCCTCTTCCAACTATTAATGGTATTAGTGACATGTAGTTATTGGTTCTTATTTAAAACCATGCAAGCATCACTGTAAATCACTTGTTTTCTGTGCTAAGTTTTCTCTGCTAAGTTTTCTCTCCTTGATAGTATCAAGCAAGTTGTATTTGTATATAGTCCAAGAAATACTGTTTATAAAAGTGGATCCAGGATAGGCTCAGATGCCCCTTATAAGGACTTAAACACTCCTGAAACAGAGGTACCCTTCCTCTCAAATTTGATATGAAGAGGATAATGTAAGCTCATTCATTTACCTCTAATGTGTAACTATGGTGCCTTTTTTTTTGAGATGGAAAGGGATGTCCAGAAGGCTATCAGATCTTAGAGGTCCTCAAATTTTTCTCTAGAAATGTTTTGAACATTTTTAAAAACAGTCATTTAACAGCGAAATGAAATACTGATTCTATTTAGGAGGCTTTATGCTTTTCGTATCCTTATGGCTACATGATTCTAGATACTGGAAAAATCTCTCTTTTGTTTTTGTTTTTTTTTAATTGTGAACATGAAGTAAAGAAATACAAACTAACTCTTACAACAACAAACATTTTAAATTTACATCAAACAAATTGATAGCAATCACAATGGTTTTGCAAAGATAAAAAGATAATTAGTTATAAAGTTAATACAGAAGAACCCAATATGCAGCTAAAATTGCAGGAGAACTGTAGATAATTTGAATTTTCCTTTTAAAATTCATGATGAGGATGACACTGATGTAAAGTGTTTCTGAATTTTTTAAAAGCCAGAATGCTTAAACCTAGCAGTTTTACAGGTCATCTGAAATTTCTCACAACTTCCTAACCATGTTTCATAGGCTATTTAAGAGCTGTTTAAGAAAAGAGTATAATTAATTACTATAATTTCTCCTAATAGCTTTCCCCCATTGTTTTTGGCAGTCTTATACCCATATAGTAGCTTCAACAATATCTAGTTTGTAAAAACTGCCTAAAAATAAATTAAAATATGCTAAAGCAGTGTTATAGTTTCAAAATCTTTCATGGAATTATTTTGCCTCTTGCCAACACCACAGCTGGGGAGCTGGGAGCCAGAATGAGGTTGCTTGCTGAAGCTCAATTCCCTCACTACCTGCCGGAGCCAGCTAATTGTCTAAAGCCTGCTCTAAAGGAGTATCTAATAGCTTTGAACTCTAAAGTGATGGTTGGAGAGAGGATTGGGGGAAGGTTTTGGGCTTTTTGGGAGGGCTTCACTTTTTATCCCCTGGCTTGGGAAGCAGTCAGAGAGAGGTTTCCCAGCACTCATTTTCTGCTGGTGCCTCACATCTTTGTTTTTTTCTTTTTCAATCTGCGTATGTGTCCAGCCACCGCTTTTCCGTGTATATATGTATATATATATATATGTGTATATATGTATATTGTTGTGGGTTCACCTAGGTGGGCCTGGATTTGGGTTTTAAAGTTCGGACTAGGCCTAGAATTGTCCGGTGACTTGAGCTGGGCTGGGCTAACTGACAGCTGACTTCGTCTAACCAATGATATTGTATTCCATACCATATTGACATCACCTCAAGGGGGGGTGGAATCCAGTGTGTGGGTGTGGCTTGTTCAGTTGCTTCCCAGCTCTAGTCCCAGCAAGACACACTGTGCTGTCCCAGGAGGAACCAGAGGCCCCAGGCCCAGCACCGGCTCACCACTATGCTATTTTAAGGAAGTAAAAATGTTTGTTCCTAGTCTTTCTGCTTAAGTTTTTCTGGGGATTAAGTTTCTAAAGTGCTTTGTAATTAGAATGGTAGAATTTGTGCTTATTGTGAAGTGGGAGGTTATTTCTTGTTACACATAACTTGTGTAAGTGTGTGTTATATTGTAGTTTTCTTTTAGTTTTCTCTTTTCTGTATAAATATATAGTTAGTTTCAGCATAAACCTAGTTTGGAAGTTTTTTTTCCCCTCTCCTTTTCCTCCTCTTGGCTGGTTGGGGCGGGGAGGAATACTTTCTCTCTGTCTTGGACAGTTGGCACTTTGCTAGCTCAACCCAAGACACAGCCTTTCCCTCATCTGGCAATCCAGTTTGTAGTTCAGGTATGCACACCCTTCTGCACCTGGGATGGTTGAACAGTGGCACCCACTTATCTGATCTGAAGGTCCTTTTGCAGTAGGCATACTCAGGGAGGGGTAGGCTTTGCTGGGTGAGTTTCTTTTCAGTCTGCTATAGTGGACAAAAGTCTTTTAATGATCTTAGAATGTTTAAGCCATTAACTATTTCAGTTTCTGACAGTCATGCATTTGACAGCATGCTACAAACAAGTTCCTGAGAGGAAACCAGACAGGGAAAAATAAAACAAACCCCATACTGGTCAGAGAACATGGGGACATACTCACAGAAGTTGCAGATTGTCTTGTAGTAGGAGCTTGCTGTCATCCTGCTTCCCTGCCAGCCAGCACCACTTAGCAGAAAGCTAAAGCATGAAGCCTGAGAGGCTTCATCCTCTCTCATAGGCCATGGAAGCTCTTGACCTGTTGAAAAAGTAGGTTTCTCTGTTCAAGAGACTCTAACTTCTGACCTCTGGGGAAGCTGAAATAAATTTGCCTCAGAAATGGTCAGAACCTTGTAGTGCCCAGGGAGACACTATTTATAAAATGTCTACTTTAATGAGTACCCCCAGGAATGCCCTGCTTCATTAATGCAGAGTTAATGGATTAGTCCATTCAGTACAAATTGAGCAGGCAGAACAGGATGTGAACTGTTGCTTTGCAGTATACAAGACTAGAATATCTTGAAGATTCAGCACGGGTTTATGGCTAGTTCGTGGATAAAGACATATAACAAATTGTGGTGTAAAAAAAGACTGCATGAACAGAGCATCAGAACAACGCCCATTAGCTGCCAGTACAGGAGTGAGGGAGTCGTTTATCTACAGTGAAAGACAGGTAATTGCTGGTTGTTTATCTTTCAGTAGAAGAGCAGTTTGAGGAGTAAGAGATGGTGCACAAACAATTGCAGCAGGTCAGTTGATACATTTAAAATTCACCTTCTAATTCACCCTGAAGTGACTCATTCATGTGCCCACACGTAGTGTTTTTTCCAAAAGCCCTTCAGGTGTTTTAGCTCATCTGTTTAAATTCTTCTTAGTGTTAAAGGCTGGTTTCCCAGGTTGAAGGTTCAGCTGCTGTGGAGCTTCACTGTTGTAGCCCTCAGCAGTGTCAGCATGGAGCCAGCTCCAGCAAGACAAGCAAATGCCATTCTGACACCTTGGTCGAAATGGCCTGTAAACATCTTTAGTAATTTCTAATTTTCTTATCCTTTCCTTTTTATAAAATACTACCTTTTGCTTTTTTTACAACTTTCACTTACTGATTTTTTCCTTCTTTGCTTAAGGAAGAAAATTAAGAATCCTTACAATTTATGTCCCGATGGAAAACTGTGGAGCAACCATCTGCTGAACTTAGTCTTGCAAACCAAACAGGACTGTTTCTTAGTACACTCACATAAGTGTTGAGTTTACCATGCTACGATTAAGTAGCATATAACTCCCTAAATTGCACCTAAGATCTAGTTGCTGTTAGAAATATAACACTGTAAATCATATTAACATGAAATCAGAATATGAACCTGTACCTCTGATTAGTTTTTAGGCACTGTCACCTGAAACATGGACCATATAATATATCATCTATGCCCAAAATTAACTAACAACTGTAGCTGAAGGTTTGTTTAGATACAAAATGATATTTTATTTTTTTAAAAGAGATTCAATAAGCAAAAAGTAAAGGAAAAGGGAAATCACAGGTGAACTGCCCACTCCACCTGGATCCTATTGTATCTAATCAATTGTTTTGGATGGAAATTACTGAGTTATGGGCATTTGGTATGATATGACTAATGTCCTTTATGCAGACTCAAATTCTGGCTCTGGGGACAGAGATCTGTTGAAGTAAGATCTGACATTTTGCCCTAAAAGTGTAAAGGAGTTTTTGAGATTACAAATGCTTTTACTTGAAATGTTCTCAACTTCCTCAGAACAGATGGGTCTCATGAACAAGAGAGCCAAAGCAGGCTGCTGGTGTAACTCATATTTTTTTAATACACAGTCAGGTAACTTTTCATTTTCCCTTCACTCACCAAGTTTTCTGTCAGCCAACATGGTTTCTGCAATTGCTTGGTAGGAATGTAGAAGTTGGAGTGATCACAAGTACCTGAGTGAGCCTTACCCATTTTCTAATTTACAGACAATATTCATTTGAACACATGAACTCCAGCATAAGTCAAAGAGAAGCCCAAGAAATGTTTTCAGTGAAAGAGCCTTCGTTGCTGAATTCACAATTTCCTTCTCAGTCTCACTCCTTGCCAGCTGTTATTTCAGGAGCCAGGAGAAGAGCATGACCCCAGGAGCACAGCAGGGCAAAGCTTCTGGCTGCCCATTGCATTTTTCAAACCAATGGGAGTGAAAGACAAATTTTGCTTCACTAAGTGTGTAGCTCTAATAAAAACTCAACCTAAGGCACTGAATGCAACAGTATACATTGCTCAATGAAACTTTAAAGGTTTTCCTGTACGGCTTGACTACGTTTTTGCTCTGCACCAAATTGTAAGGATCTCTTGATCATACAGAATAGGCTGGTAATTGCATGCACACAATCCTAACTCTATAAGGCTTCTACCTTCTGTCGCAAATGGAAACATCACAGCAATATCCTTGTGATGCTGTGTCTGGGTTTCCAATCTCAGTCATAGCCACCTTTAAGAAAAACATAAATAAGATCATTTAATTTTTTAACCCCTCTCTCTCCCTATCCCTAAAGGATTTATCTGAAGCTATGTGAAAATCATTATGCTTTTACTTTTTTCTAGTCATTCACTCCTAGGGAACAGAATACTTTAGTATAAGCCAGACCCCATTTCTGCTGGAGTTCATACTCTGTCTGCCATGACTGTCAACAACTGGGTCTACACACTGTGTGTTGGCTGTTTGCACAAGCCAGAGTACTCTCGTCCTACCTTTTGAAGGCTTTTTAGGCAGCCTGAACTGTAGACTTGCTACATCTGGGCTTTATGATAAATTATTTAAGCAAATAGTTTTCAATACTCTACTAAATGGCTTTAAATTCCTCAAGGTTGCTCATCCCATTTGTAGTTGCACATTCTGTTTCTACAGCCTGACTCTAGTTCCCATTTCTGACTGCTGGTTACCACTGCCTCTGGCAACTGGAAGTTACTGACCCCTTGAGCCCATTCATCAAGCTGATACCATTAAGGCAACTCTCAATGTTTCAGCCCTTGCAAGCTGGACTAGCACAAGCCTACTACTTGTGTAAGTGACATGCACTTGTTGTGACTGGGGACAGAGCTGATGCCTGCAGCCTGGCCAGCAGCTCATAGAAGGGAAGAAGGGGGTACACAAGGTCTGCTGCCCCACCAGCACAGCCTCCTGCTCCTCTTTCACTGTCCGAGAATGGATGCCTGGATTGGAATCTTAGCCCTGTTCAAATACTTAGCACATGTGGGCTTACACAGGGGAGAGTTTAAATAACAAACAATTTATGCCTTCTCCAGTTTAATTCTTAATACTCTTTCACATGGAAACCAAAAAAGGATTGCAGATTGTAGTGAAATACCAGCAAAGCCTGCTATTTTATGCATGCCAGTGTCCCTCTGTGCTGACCTCTCAGATTTCCTTATCTACATCCTCTCTGTAATTTTTCAGTGCCCAGCCTTGCCACTACTGTTTTTCATAACCTCCAGAGCAATTATAACCTTTAATAATTACAACTACTTGAGTAATTTTTCCCTAAGGCAAATAGAAAGCAAGGATGGCAGTTCACCAGCAATCTGTGTGAAAGAATTCTGTATACTGTGCAAAATGCAGTATGCATTTCAGAGTTACAGTTGGGAGAGAAATTTATTTTAAGTTCAAGAACACTGTCATCCTTGCAAAATGTATCTAATGCAAGATGATTTATACATGTGGCAGGTCCAAATATTTGCAACTACAGACACATGCATGTTCATATACATGAAAATATTCCTAGTGCACCTGCCATCAAAGCAGTCCTGGATAAATATATTGCAAAAACTCCGGGGCTGACTGTGGTATTTCAAGTCTTTTCATAATTGAGTGCATACAGGTCTGGGGATGTTCTCCCCAAACAGTTTCCACTTAGTAACTCTCTGTTACAGGTGATATTATTTAACACATACTAATTGAATGTTGACCATGTTCAAGCACAACATATAGACCTTGTTAACCTCTGTACAGAGACAGTGTGGACAAGAAATGCAAGCAAAAACAAGTCCATACACAGAGTTTGAGGGATGTTAGAGAACTGCTTTGAGGGATGCTAGAGGATGCTCTACAATGTCTGAGTCACACTCATTTTCTCTAAGGATGTCTTTACCAGTTGTTTTCAGAGTTACTCCTCTGTTTCAGCCCTTAAAATACTGAAGAAAGCCTACAGAAAGGTAAAATAAAAAGAACCTCCACAATATAGATGTGAATGAAGCTGTGCCTAGCAGGGCAAGTTTTATGTCCTGCAAATGCTGCATAGACAGGGCACACAGTAATCATTTGAGGAGGAGGAGTAGCAGTAGGAGTAGTAGTGAGGAGTAGTGGGAGTAGGTGGAGGAGGAGGAGTGATGATGATGATGATGATGATAATGTAACATATAAAGGTAATATAACAATATAATATAAAGGTACCTTGTTCCATTAGGGCTACAGAGTAAACTGTGTTTCTACTCATTTATATCCTGAGGGTCTTGGCCACTTATTTCATGCTGTATTTTTATTGTGTTTAGCATAATATTGTTCTGAAATGTGCAGTTAATTACACAACTTACTGTTTTAAATTCCATGGTAACTCTTCTCCTGCCAAAAGTGGATTGCTTTTAATAGGAATGAGTCCCTTTTTGGCAATATATGGTTATGTATACTCTGTTCCCATCCTTATTATTCATGTTCTATATCAAAAGACTACAAGCTCATGTGAAATTCAGACTGTGATAAAACTGGCAGACCTCCCAGGCATTCAGGAAGGCTATGTTCCCATCCAGCTTGTTGCATTCCCACCACACCCTTCTCCTTGTCAAGCTGAAGCATCTCCACCAATCGCACTGTGAAGGGAAAGCTTGGTTTGTCTATAAGCCTAAAACACTCACATCGTTTTTCCTCAAAGCAAGTAGACCTGACTATACCCTTTGAATCTCGCAGTCTCTCCTGCACTTTTAACCTCTGGCTGTAGTCATGCAACATCCATCACAGTATGCCTCCTCCAGGGCAGCACTGGAGCAACCAATAATCCCCTACCCACTACTGCCTGAACACACAGCAGGTGAAAAGAGAACACCTTCTGAGGAATATATAAATGATGCAGATCTGACAGCACGGACTTCACTGTCACCAGTGTTCCTGTCTGGTCTTCTGTTGGATAGCCCTTTTAACATGGTGGTAATGCCTGTAGGGGTAATCTGACAGCCTTGCAGATTCAAAATGTGCCTCTAATAAATTTTCTACAGGGTTCATATTCTTTGTTGTCCTTATTGCTTTAATATGTTTTTTTTAGGAATTTCAAATGCATTTGTAGTAAGCACAGTAAGTATCACGCATAAGACTAAATCCAGACTGATTTCTTTGTGAAATGTAACAAATACAAATACAGAAAGATAAGTACTTACATGCATATATATACAGATGCATTTTTATATAGTACAAGATAATATATTCTATTTATCATAGAAACCTAATATAATAACATAATAATATATAAATGTAGATTATTTACCTGCACAAATGTATTGTGCGCTAAGAAGTTTTTGTGTTTACACCCTAGACTTTCCTCTGTAAAGAATCATTTGAAGAATTCACTATCAGGTTAACACATTTACTACAAACTTTTATTACAAGCAGATTTTTGTAGCTTTATGATGCTAAACATGCAAATTAGTGATACCTTTCTTGTGAAGGCTTTTTTGTTTACAAAAAACAAAAGGAAAGAAGGAAGAGGTATTTATATGTATTTTCAATAAAACATTTTATCCTTTATATTTGAAATGCTATACCTGAGATATGTTCTTCTCCAGGATATATGCAGCTCCTCATTCAAAACTGATATTTCTAGTCAAACAGCAAGGTATCTTCTTGCTTGCGAAAATTGGTAACTGAGCTAGGAAGACCCATTAGTAGAAGGAATACACTGGGAAGCCTTAAGATATGAAACAAAAGTAAGGTCAGGAAGGAAATGTTCAGCACTCAATATAGCAATTAGAAAGAGTTTGAGAAATGTCTCAGAAGTATCAGGATACTGAAAGATGTGACAGCCTCATCCTAAGAAGCAGGTTTTTCAGAGATGAAGTGTGGCCTTGATACATTCATTTGCCAAGTTTTGAGCCAACAAACTACTGTAAGCACTTTTTGTGGACTGCCTGGCTCTTGTTTGAAAGCCCTGAGCTAAGAATACTCAGAACCAAAGTCCCACTGTGGACCTTGAGGGCTGCTCACCACCCACACTGCGTAGTGTGGGTACTGCTGCTCTAGGGTAATCAAACACCCAACTGCCACATCATTTGATTCACCTGCTACCTGAACACTTGAAAATGAAAATGAAGCCTCATAACTCCTGTTCTCCTTGGAGACCCACAGTTATCTTGTCTACTCTGGGCCATGGGGAATTATGTGGAAGTACTAGAGAAAAACAACAAACCCAGAGTGCCTGTCTCTCCTACTTCAAGCACAATAGTACTAGCAGTGGCATTTGAGTGGGAAAACTCACCATCCTGCTGTGCATCTGTGTGGGAAAAGAGGTGGCTGGGGCTGGCCATTACTAGACAAAGTTTGACATGTTTACACTGTAGCCTTCAACATACTGCTCATTCCAGTATAAACAGATCAAAGAAAAGGGCATTATTATATATTTGTGTAGCCCTAACATGTGCTAGGCACTTCATTTGCCATCTTAGGCTGTTCCTTTTGCTGTGATATTTCAGGCAGGATTTCCCATTCATCATATTGATCCCACTCTGGGATAGGATCACAAAGTCAGCTATCATTGGCTCTGTCATACTCAAAGGATGCAGTGCTCTGGTAATTAAGACTGTTAAATGGGAGAGCCTCTTTTCCTGCTATTTGATGTAGAGTGGGCGCAGATGTAAGATTTATAGTTTTAATTCAAATACAGGACTTGTCTTTGACAACTTAATTGTGTTTGCACAGAAGTTCTGGACCCTTTCTCTTGACAAGTCATTACAGAAAGGCCTCACATCTTGGATCTACCAGGAAGTTGTTTGGATTAAAGAAATAACCAAAGGGACTCTACATTAGTGCTGATAGAAGCCATAAACATTTGCTTGTCCTTCTCCTTGTAGTAAATATGTTGCTTAAGATAGTACCCTTTCATACTTGATACCAAAGTAAGTATATGTTTCCTAACTTTTCCTCTGCGTCTATATTCATCTCTCTAAGCAGAATTTTCCTTTTTTTATAGCACTCTTATTAAAACCAGTTATTGAGACTGGTAAAATGAAAGGCTAGACTGAAGAGGATTCTAAAACCAGATACTTGCTCCTTTAATAAAAATTTGATTATAGCTAACAAAATATAGTTTAATTCTATAAGCAAAATTGTTCTTACTTTTTTTTTGTTATACAAAGTCATTGCAACACTTCATATTTATCAAAAAGATTTTCCTTGTACCCATCCAGTAAGCAGTAAATATCGGAACCACAGACAATATTTCCTAAAAGTCAGGAATCACTCAAGGCACTAAGCCAGTACACACAGATTTCTCATGGATAGGTATGCAGTATTTGAGCTCACACTGATTGCCTTGATCATCAGCATTGGCTTCTGCTAGCAGCTGCTGACAGAGGCAGGCTGTTGCACTCTGCACAGATAGAGCAGCAGATTATGGAGTAAATCCAAATATGTGAGGTGGGAAATTCCTGGCACAGAGGCAGCTGGCTCCTATGCTGGGTTCTGGGAGAGATAGTGACTGGAGACAGCACACTGTGGCCATTGTTTGATTCACTTGTTTTGGGCATGGGGTTCTGGACTTCACTCTCAGACCTTCGTGCAAATTGGCCCTTTTAAAGCAAGGAAACTCAGCTTGTCAGAAGTTTTTTTAAAAAAACCTTCCTACATTTTTACACTGGGAAATGTAAGGGAACAGAGCTAGGCTGCTGTGTTTATGTGGCTGTCATTACAGATCATCTGAGTGTTTTACAACCATTGATGCAATTATCCTGGTAAAAAGAGCTGAAGCATAGAGACTTGAAGACTGACATTTAAAAGGGCATTTCAGACTCTAAAGAGGCTGATAGTTTCCTGGTGAGATTATCCAGAAGTCCTTAGCCAGCCATTTTTTCTCAGCATAGATGAGTATCTTCAAGATCATAAAAGCCTTCAGACTGTTGCTATCCACAGTCCTGTGAGAAGCAGAACTAGGAATTTAACCCAAGTCTCATGAGCTTCCAATATCCAGGATTTTCCCCATATACACACACTGCCACTGAGGTATGAGTCAGGGCACAAAGTGCATTTCCTTGCAGGTCCTCTCTGAACTGAAAAGCAGAGGCAACAGAGGGATGCACAAGCTACAGGGAGGAAGTGTGAGTGTTATCAGAGAGACCCTCTCTGCAGGGGGATCCAGGGAGGAGTGGATGTCACCTTCCCAGGACCTCCAACTCTCACTGCATTTGGACAATGGTATTTCCCCTCCAATCTCACCAATCCAGAGGCTGTGGATAAAACAGCCTCCATTTAAAACAAAGTGAAGGAAGGACAGGCACCAAGCACAGGTACTTGGAATAGTTAAAAGCAACTGGATTTACACGGGAGAAGAGAGTGGTTTATTGGGGTTTTCTTTAGCCTGGTATTTCATTGAGCACTGGGACTGTGCAAGCCAGGTCCCATCATGAGCTCTTGCCTGAGACCCCAACCTGTGGCCATCCCCCATGTCAGGCTTTCCCAAGTGCTGCTCCCCTCCCACCCCAAAGCAGTTTGTACCCCAAGCAGAGGTGAGCCACGGGGTTTGTGTTTCAGTGTTGGGGGGTAGGAAAAGGAAATGGCCTTCACCATTTCCTGTGTTACCTAGGGTTTGAATGGAGGGTTGTGACCTCTCAGGTAGAGGCAGACAAATGGAAGGTGCGAAGCGGAAAAGTGCGGAGAGGAAAGGAAGGGAAAGGAAAGGAAAGGAAAGGAAAGGAAAGGAAAGGAAAGGAAAGGAAAGGAAAGGAAAGGAAAGGAAAGG
>JAOXXN010033741.1:0-14887 GCA_026770055.1 Myrmophylax atrothorax
AGCCCGGGGGGGACAGTGCGGGGACGGGGGGGGACAGAGTGGGGACAGAGTGGGGACAGAGTGGGGACAGCGCGGGGACAGCGCGGGGACAGAGATCGGGGACAGTGCGGAGATAGATCGGGGACAGAGCAGGGACAGACTGGGGACAGATCGGGGACAGAGTGGGGACACCAACAGCAAATGCCGCCAGTGGCAATGGGAACCATCGCCAAGCAACGTCCAGCCCAGCGAGGGCAAAGCTTCCCCAGCCACACGGCCTGAAGGGCAGACACCCCGTGGCGCTTTTTGGGTTGGTTTATTATAATTATAATTGTTGTTATTGCTGGATCCAGCGGCAGGGAGGAGTTTAAAGCCGTGCTTCCAAGGGGGATTGCAGGAGAGTCATTCCCTCCCTCGCACCACCCAGAGGTGGACGGAAAAATGGGAATCCTCGGGCTGGAAAAAAACATCCAAGTGACATTTCTAAAAGTCCTCTTGTCCCCGAAGCCAGGCTGGTTTGGCCCCCAAGTCCTCCTGCAGGGTGATGCCCTGAGGCTGCCCAGGGTGCCTGGGGGTTGTTTGTGTGCCCTCAGGGCGAGCAGAGTTCACAGCCCCGCTGGGTTCCTGCAGTCGGTTGGCACCAGGGTGGTTTACGGCCTTTGCCCCCTCAATTACCCCCTTCAGCCTGTCCCACCCCTGCAAGTGTTCAAGGCCAGGTTGGAGCAACTTGGGACAGTGGAAGGTGGCCCTGCTCTTGGCAGGGAGTGGAATGAAGGGAAGTTCTGGCCAGGTGGGGGTTGGTCTCTCAGCAATAGGACAAGGGGGGCTCAAGCTCTGCCAGGGGAAATTGAAGTTGGAGAGCAGAAAAAAATCCTTTGCAGAGAGAGTGCTCAGGGATTGGAATGGGCTGCCCAGAGAGGGGGTGGATTCCCCATCCCTGGAGGGTTTGAAACTGAGCTTGGCCGTGGCACTGAGTGCCATGATCTGGTAAAGGGACTGGGGTTGGACCAAGGGTTGGACTGGATGATCTCAGAGGTCTTTTCCAACCCAATCCATTCTGTGATTCTATGAGATTGTTGCTTAAAATTGGCTCTGAAAAGAAACCTCTAAGACTCAGTTTATGAGGTTTGGAAGCTGATGAAGGTGATTGTTGAGGTCTCTTCCAACCCAAACCATTCCATGGTTCTGTGACCTCAGATGCACTCAGGGGACAGTAAAATAGGACAGAAGGACCTGACTTAACCATCAGCTCAGGATTGAATCACAGGCAGCAAACCTGGATACAGAAAAGCAAAAAAAGTCCTAATTTCGGGTAAAATTAATGCTTGGAATTAACAATAACTTCACGCAATTCAACAACCGGTTGATGTGGAAAACAACTGGCAACATCCTCCTTTCCCAACGCCTGCAAAAAGCCTTTTTAGCACCTCCAAAGAGACTCTTGCCCAGCAATGCCCATCCCGGCGCAGCTCCGGGCTGTGTTTGTGCAAAGCAAACAGAGCGCCCCGGAGCGCAGCAGGCTCCGCATACTGAGGGGCATCAATAAAATGGGATTTACAGCGATGTGGCAGGAACGTTTTGTGCTTATGGAGCTGCAGATAAGATAGGAGGCTTTGGGAAAGGCTCATTAAAGCGCGGGCTGGCAGGCAGAGCGCTAACGAACTCGCGTTTCAAAGCTCATTAACAAAGAGGGAGCCGCTACAAACGAGCAGCTTGCAGGGGGAGGTGAGCGTTGAGAGGCAGGATTAACCTGCTGCTGATGGTTATAACCCAACCTCTCTGTTCGAAAAGTCCACTGATTTTATGGCCCTGAAATGCTCCCCGGCTCCCGTGGGGATGGAGAGCTCAGCACGCTCCTCCCACCCACACCCACCTCCAGTTCAAGGTTTAATCAGAGCATTGCTGAGAGCCGGTTTTATTTTTTTTTTCTCCCATCAAAGTCACAGAATCACAGACTGTTCTGAGCTGGAAGGGACCCACAAGAATCATCGAGTCCAACCCCTAAGCCAATGGCCCACACAGGGAATTGAACCCATGACCTTGGCATTGTTACAGCCAAGTTTTAACCAACTGAGCTTGGATTTCTCAAACATGATGCAGAAACAGCAGCAAATTGAAGTGCCTGTCTTTAGTCCCCTGGAGTTTCCAGATGATGCTGCAGTTGGACCAAAGCACCAGCTGCAAGTGAACTGGTGGCTGGAAAACTGGGTGTACTGGAAATGAACTGGTGGCTGGAAAAATGGGTGTACTGGGAGTGAACTGGAGAACTGGGTGTACTGGGAGCCCCTGGAGAACTGGGTGTACTGGGAGCCCCTGGAGAACTGGCTGTACTGGAAGTCACTGCTCTTGGGACCCCCAGGAGAGACTGAGCTATTCCAGAGGGTGTCACACCCTCAGAGAGAGGACTTTGGGTCCTTTGTTTCGTATTCCGAGCCCTAAATTAACCTCTTTGGAGAAGCTCCAGCCTTGCAGAAGGAGAAAAGCTGAACTTGTGTTATTTTGGGGATAAATTGCCCCAGTTTGTGTTTTTCATCAGCCACCAAGTGTCCTGGCACTCAGAAACTTCCCCAGGGCAGCAGCACTGAGCAAAGTAACTCTAGAACTGCAGTTCCCCCCGTTCTTTGCAGGGAAAGGCAGAGCTCCCTGGGCAGGAGGAGGGCTCTGCCTTGCCCTGGGCAGGAGGAGGGCTCTGCCTTGCCTTCTACCCCCCTCAAGTGGCCACAGCACCAGGGGATCCCTGGATTTCCACTGCCCAGACATTGGAGAGGGAGGAGAAACTGTGCTGTGACTGCAAAAAGGAAAGGAAAACAAGGACAAAAGGAGGAGGAGGGGGAGACTTGTCACAGAACAAGCTGAATTTCTGTGGTGCTGGAGTTTGGGATTCCCAAAAGCCAAGCCTGACACCACAAAGGAGTGGAGTTGGTGTGTTGTGAACTCTGCAACACCTCAGGACCAGCCCTGGAGAGAGGGGAAAAATGATCCTCCTGCCAAGGATTCCTGGATAAAAAGCAACTCCAGACCAACCAGCTTTCAAAAGACTTTAAAGCCCATTTTCTGTGGAGAAGGAACAGATAGGAATGTGGTTGGCAAACATCCTTATCCAGGAAGGAGAAGGCAAAAGGCAGAGCAAAGACAAGTGCCCAACTTTGCTGCTTGGCATTGTGGCACTTGAGTGGCACAACAATTCACCCAAACCCAGTCTCAGGTCCTTAAATTGGCATCTGGCAGGGAAATGAGGGTGAAAAGCACAACAAAGCTCAGCTTTACAGGCCAAGGAGGCTTTGCCTCATCAGGGCAGAGAGGCTGCAGGATGTAAACACAGTAATTAAGGCGCTCATCCTAATTGCAGGCAGTTAATTGTGCTGGTTGCTGCCTAATTGAGCCCCTCTCCCAACTGCAAGTCCCACAGAATTCCAGATCCAGGAGAGGAGTTCAAGCCCTCACTGCCCACAGCCTGACTTTGAGGGGTCCCCTCCTTCCACCTCAGCTTTCCCACTGTTGACCAACTCTTCAGGATGAGAATTCCCTAAGGAATGGTGTTGATGGGCTTAGGGAAACCGCAGTGAGCCGAGTTTGCAGCACTGAAGGGAGCAGGGCTTTATTTTCCTTTTCCTGAGCAGGTTTATACATTCCATGGCACTAAAATGAGAAATACTTTAGGAGAAAGTCCCCCAGGTAGTTTTAAGGCTGTTTTGATGCTTCCTGAAAGTGGAAACAGAATCCAAAGTAGTCATATTCTTTATAAATAATGAATTAATTAAGGGCTTTCCTGCCCAGCAAGTGCTGGCACCTCATCCTAAATACATTTTTATATCTGTGTCTTTTCCCTGTCATTGACTCCACCAGGCTCTGCTAAACCATCCCCAAGTCTCAGCCCTGACAACTGTGGAGCAGGTCACAGACTTTGTTGTCTGTGCTGTGTTTTGGCTCCCAAGATGCAGCTGCTTTCACCTCTGCCCAGGAGGAAGGAACTGCCAGGGCAGGGCAGGACCAGCTCCACCAACACAGTTGTTGGGCTTGGTTTGGAGGCAGAACAAGAAACAACTTTTTCCTGCTCTGCATAAATGCCCAGACAGTGAAGGGGTGTCCTCATTTCTCCATCTTCACTTAGTAATTCAGATTATTGTGAGAGGTCATATCCATTAACTGTTTGATATCCTGCAAAATTCCCACCTGTGAGGAGCAGGAAAACATCAGCAGGGATTCACCACCAGGGAAAGGAGCCACAGGGAAAGTCCAAGTGGCTTTTCCAGCAAAATTCTCCCACCCCTCAGCAGACTTTGAGGGCTCTCCCACAATTCAGGAGCCTCCAAACCATCAGTTCTGGGGATAAAATTTGCTTTAGGAGATGAGGAAGGTTCCAGAGAGAACAGGTGAGCCACCTGGCTCCCTCCTGGCATGAGATAAAGGACTTTCCCCTGCAGGAGCAGGAGTGGGAATGTGGATAATTCATGAAATGACACGCTCTGTTCATCTTAATCACTGCTGAGCTCAGGCCCTCCTGAAAGAATCTTTACCTGCAGCCCCAGATTGGCTCTTGCTGTGTTATCTGAGGGCAGCAGATGCTTTGAATTAGATTTTCCAATATTATCTCCCCACTTGTTCCCTTTGTTATATTTTCCAATTGAGGATTTCTCGTGAGGCAGAAGATTTTTGACAGGTTGCAAACTCAAATGAAATGCAACATTAGGGCTTTTCCCTTCCCTGTTGGGCACAAAGCCCTTCTGCTCTCGTCATGACAGATAATAAGATTCTATTTACCAGTCTCTCCTCATCAGAAGTAAATTTTCATCCTGAAATTGTATTGTAGAATGAGGGAATAATCTGTAATGAAAAGTAAAGCAACCACTGTCATCTGTTATTTCATATCTGGGGTCTACTTAATTCAAAATTATTCACTGCCAAGCCAATTAAAACGTCAAATCCTTCTGCTGGATGGATTTCTGATTTAAAATGCAGTCTGGAGAGAGGCTGCTCAGACAGACTGGGCTCTTCCTGGTGTTTAGTCCTTCATGTCCTGTCATTTCACTGCTCTGAGGGGCAAAGAACCAGCTCTGGAGATCACCCAGCACATCCAAAAATGTGCTTTTCTCTGTTTGTAACAGGGATAAAATTCCACCCACTGCTCCCTCTGTGGCAAACAGGCAATGAAATTCGGGGGGCAAACCCACTGGGGTGTCCCAGTTCAGCTCAGGAGCCTTGGGCTGGTCCAGCCTTTGCTCTGCAGATGGAAAAGTCTCATTCCTGAGACAATTCCAGGTGCCACAAGGTGTCACCATCCACCACTGAGTGCCTGGAAGTCTCTGCACGCCGAGGCAGCTCCGGGCAGGGCAGAGATTTCTGACAGGACATTAAGGAAGGTGGTTTGGGCCATGGCACAAGATTTGTGGTTCCAGACACCCTGAGCTGTGGCACCGAAGCTTTCACTGCACTAAACTCGATGCAACCCTCACCAAACCACCCCTCAAAAACAATCCTGGGTGTTTTCAAAGCTGAAAACTTCAGAGTCAGAGAGGCTTGAGAGGAGGGAAGTGCAGGTTCCCACTGCAATGACTCCTGAAGTCCAGATCTGCCCTCAGGACCTGCCTGCGGCTTCCACTTCAAAAAAAGAAAGGCACACAAAGGAACTAAATGCAAATAAAAGTACTAATAATCACTAGACTCAGTTTCTTGCACATTTACACACTCAGAGCCCCAGTTTTCCCCCTGTAAAGTGAATATAATGCAGAGCCTTTCCTTTTAGCTGCAGCAGAAGCTTCTCAGAGTCCTCGTTCCTCAGGTGGGCACTGCCAAACCAACACAACCCCCTTGTGTGCCCACCTGCCCTTCAGGCAAGTCCTTCCCCAGAGCCCAAGAGCTGCAGATCTGGCTGGAACACGATTTTGCTGCCCCAGGACAGGTCCTGTTCCCTCACTGGTCACAACCAGCTTTTTGTTTGCTTGTCTAAGTCAGGATTATAAAAAGAGAACTTATCTCTCGGAGCCATCACTGGGAAAGAAAATTCATTCAAGAACTGAGGCAGTTACAAAGTGCTGAGAATGTAAACAAGGACAAGTATCTCCAGCCATCTCTTCCCTGGGACTTTGCTGTGAAACTTGTTTTCACCCCCACTTGGCTCCTTTAACAAGAGGAGCTTCTTAGAAAGAGGGCAGGGGTGAGAGCACTTGTGAGCAGGACCAGGTCTGAGCTGTATTTTTGAGATATTATCACACCACAGAAGGCTCTGACCTCCACAAGCAGCAGAAACTTCCCCTGCAGGAAACATCCAGTGCAATTTTTTCAATTTATTCCTGTTAAGTTTTCTTTTGGAGAAACAAAATTCTCATTCACCTCCTTGTGTCTTTAAAAGGTGCATTTTTAGCAGAGCACAGAGATCATAGAAAAGGTGTGAAAGGCTTCAAGGGGATCTTGTAGCTGGCATGAATCATGATTTTCAGAAACTCAAAACAGTTGGGCAATTGCTCCAAGTCAGTTTTGAAGGAAATGGAAGCCTCCAGTAGCAAGATTTTAAATAGAATCAAACTTTTGGGATACACAGATCAAGTGAGAGTCACCATCAGACAACTCGACTGGGTGGGAAGCTCTGCCAAAAAATGTCACGCAGGGGACTTGTTCCCTGCAATAATCAGCAAGAAAAGTCAGTGATTTACTCAAGAAATTCTTTAGGGGAGAGTGAGAGCTTTCCAAAGGTCATGGGCCTGGACTCGGTGTCACCCAGCAATAACGAGCTGTAAAAGGGCCCAGCAGTGATATCTGTGCAAACAGTGTTCACTGGGATGCTGGGAAAAGCAGGAATAACCAGACAGGGCTCACAGGCTCTGGGGCAGTGGGAACTGCACTGGGCAGGAAAGGCCCCTCACAGCAAAGAACTCCTTCCTAATGGCTAACCTAAAGCTCCTCTTTGTCAGTTTGAACCCAGAGTCCCACAGAAAAACTAAGATCACACCTTTTCAGGGAGCCTGGACTCGTCCCTGTGGCAGTGCCTGAGTCACCTGTGGCTGGGAAGTGGGAATGGTACCTTGAGATAGGGATGATACCTTGGGATGGGGAGTGGTGCCTTGGGATGGGGAGTGGGGCCTTGAGATGGGGAGTGGTGCCTTGGGATGGGGAGTGTTGCCTTGGGATGGGGAGTGGTGCCTTGAGATGGGGATGATACCTTGGGATGGGGAGCACTCTTCAAATGGGATCAAGGGGAGGTGGGTAGTTAGAGATAATTGATGTTAAATATAAAAGAAGGGGAAAAAACCTCCCTGACTCTTGCTTAGGGTGTCTTGATGCTGGGGGGGGGGTTGTTGCTGGGGCCATTGCTATGGAGGACCTGTTGCCAGGGCTGTTGCTATGAGGAGGGCTGTTGCTAAGGCAGTTGCTATGGGGGGTGTTGCTAAGGTGGTTGCTATGAGAAGGCTGTTGCTAGAGCAGTTGCTATGGGGTTTCATCGTAGTAGTCGTTTTCATTGTCACCATTTTTGTCACTGTCATTGTTGTCTTTGTCATCGTCGTCATCGCCATTTTCATCATCATCATCACTGTCTTAGTTTTCGTCATCATCTCTATCGCTGTCATGTCGCTGTCGTCGTCATCATCATCGTCATGTTTGCCATCATCGACATCATCATCATCATTTTTGTTGTCATTGTCGTTATTTTCATCATCATCTTCATCGTCTTCACTGTTGCTGTCATTGTCCTCATCGCTGTCCTTGCCCTCATTGCTGTCGTTGCCCTCATCGCTGCCATCCTCATTGCTGGTTTTGTTGTCATCCTGCTGGGCCCTTCCCTTGCATTTCCCCTCCTCTGGAGCTGTGCTGAAGGTGCTCCTGAGGCTGTGCCTGCCCTGCAGGGAGTGTGAACACGGCACAGAAAGGAGCAGAGAGTCTTTATGCCAGGAAAGCCCTGCCAGAGCCACATGGTTTGAAACTGCAGTGCTAAATGTTTGATCCCTCTGCAGGTATCAGCTCTGAGAGCCTCCAACAGGGCCCAGACACCCCCAGAGTGCAAACAGGAGTTCTCAGGAACTTGCTGGCTCCGTCCTGGGGGCTGAGCCACCAGCCAAGCTCAGATGTGATGGATTTTATCCCCTGCAAGGCACAAATCCCTGCTCAGCCCACAGCAGCTCTGCCATTCTTTCCTGCCTGTCCATCAGCTTTCAGCTGCTGTAAATGAGCATCCATTGTTAATTACTTTTGCACCAATTTCCAGGGAGGGTGGCAAAGATTCTAACTCAGTTAATTGCCTGATAGATTGGGGTGTGCTCTGAAGCACACACTGCTGAAAACCTTTGGAGCATTGGCCTCTTTTTGCCTTTTTATTTAAGAATAATTAAAAAAAAATAATTCAACTGCAGTACAATTTAACAGAAACCCTGTTAAAAAGAATATATATTAACCACCCAGAGAAACCAAAGAATTCCAAATTGAATTGCTCCAGTCTGAGTGTACTATTGTAGTTCTGCTCTCATGATGTGGGAGACATTATAATTGTTATCTCTGGAGAGGCATCAGCTTAAATCTGCTCTCAACAATAATCTTTCTCTTCTTGTGTGTGTATCAGTTAAGGTTTCCCATTTTACCAGCCCACTGGAGCACGAGGCTGAGGCTCAGCAAGCTTAACCTTGAACAATTTATTTGGGAACAAAAAGGCAGCTTTGTTTCCACACTCCTGAGGGCACGTGGAGGGCTGGAAGGGCTCAGGCTGCACAGAGGCAGTCACAGGGATGGGCCCAGGCTGCAGGACAGACCCCTCAGACCCACAACCCACTTTTGTATCCACTCATTTTCAAGCTCATGGTCTGTTGGATTTTTGTCTGCCATTTTTGTCCCTTTTTTGGAATTATTTTGCTTTTTTTTTTTTACCAGCTCTGAGTGCTCCATTTCCACACAGAAAGGTGCTGGGAAATGGAGATCCCACCTTATCCTTGGATGCAGCTCTGCTGGGGGGGCAGCAGCAACACCACCACTCTGTCACCATCCTGGAACACCAACCCAACCACCAAATGTCCCAGCTCTGGAGGGCCATGGCCAGGCCTGTGCTGGGAAGTGGCTGCCAAGCCCATTTTGCAGCAGTCAGGAATGATTTGGGCTTGATGTGACTTGGCAACAGCTGCTGTTGAAAAGCATTTCCCCCTCATGGCAACAGATCTAACCACAAGTGCCCTCAGTCAAGTGAGGTCCTGAACCTTCCTCCTTACAGCTCATTTCCCAATACATTATAAACCAGCAGTTCATTATGTAATAAGTAAAACTGCATATGCAAACAAGATGCCTCCCCACAGTTAACTTATTCCTAAATTATCTTCAGTGCAATTACTGCTCAAAACATTCCTGGAGCTGTTTCAAGCTCTGCCCAAAAAGAGTTTGAGCAGCATTTAAAATTAGCTTCATTTTAGGTGTGTGTCTATATGCATATATATGTGTATATATATATATATATATTTATATTTAGGCCAGGTTGGACAGGGCTTGGAGCAACCTGGGCTGGTGGAAGGTGTCCCTGCCCATGGCAGGGGTGGCACTGAATGAGATTTAAGGTCCCTTCCAACCCAAACCATTCCATTATATATATATATTTAACATGAACACTTTTCCAGTGTCTCCCTTTTCCTTGACCCCTTGGAAGTTTCAGATTTCATTATATAGCACCAGGAATTCTTTATACCCCAAGGAGCACATCCAAATGTTGGTGGCACCTCCTGCCCTTTGAGGGTTGTCTGTGGCAGTTGGCAGTGTGAGAATAACAGAGGGAGAACCACAGAGTGAGAGTTAAGTGTGGAAGGGCAGATCCTGCTCCAGGAAAGAGCAGTTCCAGGGGGGTATCCCAGAGAGGAGGAATTGCCATCAGGAAACCACTGGAGTTTTGCAGGCACTGACACTGATTTGAAGAGCTGATGGGCCCCACTGCAGCTCTGTGGAGCAGCCTGAGCACTTTGGGAAGGGGAGAACTCCACTCCAAATGACTCTTCATGTGGGGCCTGGGCCTAGGAAGCAGCAGAGGAACTTTTACAACTTGATGGATGTAAAACTGCAAGAAGACAGATGAATTATTTATTACCAAGAGCCACATGACACGTGTGAACTCAACCCCCTGGATCAGTCCTGATGCAACACAGCACTGGGAAAGATCTCAAATCCCTCAGAGCTGCATCCCATCCTGTTGGAACTATCATTTGAAACCACTTTTAACACTTTACAAAGGGCCATAAATCACCAGGCTCTGAAACAGGATGCACAATTACCCGAGTGCTGGTGCCTCCAATCTGCTCGCAATGAAAAGATGTCAAGGCCATTAAAATGATAAACACTTTATCATTTCATTTTTCCCCCAACCAAGGGAGCATTAAAAATAAATGACAAAAATGCAAAGCAGCTTTAGACATCTCAGCAAAACTCAGTGTTGGTAAGCAAGAGGGATGCCAGAGCCTTGAGATATGGGGTGTGTCTTAAAGGAGTTCTTTGAAACGACCTGACATGACAACTGAATTAATTCTGAGTGCAACCAATTGGTTGACTCCTCAATCAGAGGTGCTATCACACCTTTATGGGCACTATGTGGGCAGCTGGAAAGGACCCACAAGGATCCAAGTCCAGCTCGTTGCCCTGCACAGACACCCCAACAATCCCACCTGCCCAAACACCCCTTGAGCTGTGGCAGCTCTGGGGTCACAGCCACTGCACCCAGTCCCTCCTCCCAGTTAGCCACAGATCTCAAGGAGCTTAGAGAGCCTCAAGCTTCTTTTAGCAATGCAGGATTCTTTCCTGCTTTTCCATTTTCTTTTCTCAGGCAGCTTAGATCACATCCTCTGTCTGTACAAAAGCAAAAGTACCTGTTCCTTTCTCATACCTAAGTTGTCCCCCCACCCCACCTTCTTTTTCCACTCCTATTTCTTCCATAGCTCAAGAGCTTTCAGCCCTCAAATCAAGAAATTAGACTTGTGCCCATAATCCCAGTTGTATTTCCAAGCAGAGTTCCCAAGAAGCTTTTGATGGAGGCAGGGGAGAGAAGCAGGAAAAAAACCTGCAAAGAAAGCCCCAAGAGAGAACTTCAGAGCTGAGTTGCTGTGAACTTTGATTAATACCTCAGGGAGGGGAGGTTGAACCCAAGCCATTATGTTTGCTCAAAGCTTGAGCACTTCATCTAGCAAAGCTCAGGCATTTCACACAGTAAAATATTTCAGAGTGTGTGTGTGCAATATAATTTCCACTTCCCTCTTCATGCACATGACACCAGCCTTGTGGAAGGCCTGGAGCTGCCAAATAGAATTCACTGAAACATGAGGGTTTAGGCTGATCATTTTAAGAACTGACTGTCAGTCTTCCATCTGCAGTGCACTCACCTTGAGCTGGGGATGAGGGAGGCAGCTCTGCTCAGGTGTGCCAAGCACAGTCTGAGTGGGCCCTGTGGGCACAGACACTTCCAGCTGTCCCAGCTCACCCACCAACCCCACTGGGGGACTGATGGCAAGGACACTCAGCTCCTCCTCCTCCTCCTCCCAAAAGCTGTTCCACCTTGGTGTGCAGAGCCCATTTAACTGACAGATCCACCTGAAAGCCTCCTCATCCCAGTGGGATCATCTCCCAGGGCCGTTTCTCTTGGGCTGTGCCACTGTCACCCTGGCTCTGACGTCTATCAGACCTGGCACGGTGCGTGCACGGGGGGCACTGAGGCTTTGGGCTTCTCCCTCCTCCTCAGCCCACAGCAGGCAGCATTTTCCTCATAAATCACCCTGGTTCAGGGAGTCTGTGAGGGAAAAGAGCATTGCTGAGTTTAACCATTCGTGTTTCAGACCCCACAGCTCAGCACCCCCATGTCCTTTGGTTCTGCTCTCCCTGTCACGGAATGTTGGGGGGAAGAATCCAAGAGGAGCCACAAATTCCCCTCAAAAAATTTGATTTTAGGGAATGATATCCAAGCCCCTCCCATCCCAAACCATGATCTTCTTTTCAACCACTAAGAAGTTGTCCTGATTACCTCAATTCCTGGCACCTCTGGCACTGTGAACAGCCTCTTTCAGTGTTCCTGTTCCTCCTGCTCCTTTCTTTGAATGAGGCTGAAGTAAACACACATTAGTGTTAAAATTGACATTTACTAAAGGTACATTCTCTGCCAGAGAATTATTCTCATGCTACCACAGGTAAGGCCATCACAGGTGGCTTTTAGAGGATTTTAAGTTGTGGAAATACAATCTCTGCAGCACAGCCTGACCATCCCTCTGCAGAGCTGAGCAGGAGGAGCCACCAAACTGTTTCCTTGTTTATTTTAACTCCAGTTCTGGTGGAAGTAACAAGCCAGATGAGCTGAAACCATGATCTACTTTGGGTGTTAATGTTGCTCCCTTCATTCTATGCTTAAAAAGGAAACACATGAATGAGCTCCACAGCCATTAAAAAACCCAAACAGCTCAAATATGTTTATTTTGGCACAATTTAAAAATATACAAATACCTTAAATATCAGGGATCATTAAAGCCAATTTTTTAAAACACACATTGTTATTTTCAAGGGAGATGGGAACAAAACCACCACATTATATATTTAATTTGACAGTGCAAACCAATGAGAAGCAGTTTAGAAATCCACTGGGTCAGACAGCAACAACAACAGCTGAAGAGTTCCTGAAACACAAACATTAGTAAAAATTTCTGCTGCATTTAAAGGTTTGCTGGGTGTGAGAGAAGTGTTATCATTGAGAAGAAACTGGACTGCACAGAACTGGAGCTTCTGGTTCCAAGGAGCACAGGAGGATGAGGAGGCTCAGACAGCCCAGTGACCTGATCCTTCAGTAATTTAGGGGGAGAAAGGATTTATTTGCAACTGAGCAACACAAGAATGCACTGTCAGGGAGAGGTTCACAAGCACAAATTCCCAGCTCCCAAAGGTGCAGTTTCTTGGCATTATTTGCATAGTTACTCCTTTTCCTAAGCAATTAGGAAAATACTCAGCAACTAAGTTCAGAAAAAAACTATGACTTCTACACATGATTTCTCAGCAGCACAAAGACAAAAAGACACTGAAATGACAGAAACAAAAGTGCCACCACTTCCTGAACCTCTGGAATTGGGACCATCCAAAATGTACAGATCACATTCCCCATGGAAAGCTGAAGGGTCTCAAAGTGGCATTGCCTGTCCAATAAATCAATAATTTCATTTATCATCATGATAGAAAGACAATGTGGAGTTTCAGGCTTTTTTTTTTTGCACAGGAGCCTCCTCATGATTTTTTTTTATCCCCTACAGATTTTACATGAATCTCACTAACTCTGAGAGGAGATACAAGAGCCAACACAACTTCACTGAAACTTCTAGAAAATGGGTCTATTCAGTAAGATAAATTTATCTCCTCCCATCCCAGTTCTCCTCTTTAAACAAGCTTTTAACCCCAGAGAAAAGGGAATCTGGATCACAAGTCTGGGGCTCTCCATATGGGTGTCATGTCAGATCAAGACAATTTTGTTCTCCTTTTCCTGAAAAAAGGAGAACCAACTGTTCCAGTTCACATTCCTGCCAGTGGATGCTGAGGAAGAGCTTCCAAAGAATTTATTTTAGGAGCCCAGACCCAGAATGGAGTGGCAGCTAAACCAAAACAGGCAACAGCAACACAGGTAGGTGGCAATGCACAGGCTGCATAGTTAGAATTCACACGAGGTGACAGTGACACTCCAACCAATTTAGCAACCTTGTTTCCACTGATTTCCCAGTCATCCACTCTCATGCCCATCCCAGTATGCCCAGTAAGGGTTCACATGGCAACAGAGTCACCCCTGCCAGGAAGAGAACTGGTGAAGGACAACCTAGCCAGAAACAAAAGTCCTTTTGCAGCTCCTTGAGTTCCCTGAAGGAGCGACCCCTCAGGCACACAGAGAGGGCAGGAACATCCACAGTGGGGGGTGTTTAGGCTGGTGCTTTGAACAAGGAAATCCCTGCTGAGCTCTGCCCTAAGGTGCTGGCCTGCAGGTTTCAGGGGTGTTACTGAAGGGCTTGACCAAAGAAACCCCTTATTGCATTGGCAGAGGCTGCCCTGACCTCTCCAGTCCATCCCAGCCCTCACTGAGGTGTCCAACAACTGTCCTGCAGCAATTCTGGGCTCCCAGGTGTCCCAGCCAGCAGGGACAGGTACAAACCTCAGCAAACAGCTCTTTAGCCAAGGACTGAGCTGAAGCCAATTGAAAAAACTTCCCAAGACACTCCCACACATGGGATTGGACCCCTCTTTGACCACAGCCTTCAAAAGCACCAAGAAGAGCAGTATCTGGAGGGGAGGGGTCCATACTCACAGTTAGAAAACAGGGTCAGCTGTGCCAGAGGCTGCAGAGGATGCCCCAGGAGCATCATTTTTTGCTGCCAAAGGATTCTGCATGTTAATTATTGTTATATTGTTAAAGCAGTGGCACTTAAGTGTTCCCATTTATAACTGGGTCCCTTCACCAAGCCCACATCCTTGGGTAATGCCAGGATTCTGTGTGGGCCTGCCAGCCCTGGGCACACAGGACATGCCACAACACAGGGAGAAGACCTTGCCAGAACACAAAGTGTTCCAAAGAAAGGCAGATTCTTGAAAGATTTCAAACCCAGCATGTGTAGGAAAGAAAGGAGCCCCCAGAGCTGGAATAGTGCACTGAACTGGGGGTCACCTGCCAGCAGCTCAGCCCTGGCAGGACATTTGGCACAAACCCTCTGGCACAGTCATTTGGTTCCCGTTCAGGGTCAGCTGCTTGCAACGTTTTCCTGGCACTTCAGTGGGTTCAGAAAAGGGTTCTTTGACACCAGGAACACTTGAAGTCCTCAAGAGGAGTGAAGGCTAAACATTGCTGACCCTGGTTTCAGAGGAGATGATGGCAGCAGAGGCAGAGGTGAGCAGGGAGCGCTCCCGGCGGACGTAGCGCGGCTTCCGCACTGAAAGGCACAGAACCAGCATC
>JAOXXN010033742.1:801-14868 GCA_026770055.1 Myrmophylax atrothorax
TCCGTGGTTTGTGTGACACCTCACCCCTTAAACCCAAGATTTGCTGCCAGTTCCGTGGTTTGTGTGACACCTCACCCCTTAAACCCAAGATTTGCTGCCAGTTCCGTGGTTTGTGTGACACCTCACCCTTGCCTGCTGTGGCAAAAAGTGTAGATGTGTAAGAGCTGCAGAAAGGCCAACAAAGGAGCCTTGGTGTTCACCTGGCCAAACCTCAAGGTCGTCCCTTCCTCTTGGCTTGTTCCTGTTTGGAGGGAGACAAGAACTTTGTGTGTGAGGCTGAGGGAAAGAAGAGGAATGTTACTGTGCAGCAATGTGTCTCACCAGCAAGTCTGCACCAGTTTTGGGTCAGTTTTGGTCTCGGGAATTTCCTTTGTGTTGGTCAAGAGGAAACAAATGTCTAGTGTAAAAATAAAACATGAAATTCCCACCCATGTGTACAGTTGTGCCAGAAGACCCATGCAGAGGATAATCATCTCCCTCAGAGTCATGGAATACATTTCTTTGTTTGAGGATTTGATGCATTAGCCTTTATAAGGTCTCCCTGTTATGTGCAAAGCTGAATTAGTGGTTAAAAAGCCCAAACCAACCCAGCAGGCTGTGCCATCACACCTTGGCAAGGCTGCCCTGTCCTGCTCTGAGTAAAGTGGCCAGGAAAGGCAGCATGAAAATGCATCCTTAAAGAGTTTAAAATGTGAAATCTGGGAGGCTTTTTCCGTTCAAGAGGAAAGTTGAGTCCAGAGCTTTGTGGGAAGCCACAAGGCCCGCGGTGGCATCTGGGTGGGAGAGGTGGAGCCCTTAAAGGTTCTAATGCTCCCATCTGTTAGGAATTTGGTTTTCCGTTTCCACTGAAAGCAGAGAAGTAACTGTGCTGCTTTTGCTGGAAAATGCCTGGTTAATGCCATGTACAGCCCATGTTTTCAGTTTGGGTTGTGCATTTTGTGGCCATGGGGATGCATTGGGGGTTTCTTCCTGTATTGGGTTGGGCAGATGACAAAAATGCCCTTAAATCGGAATAAATCTCCTTGTAGGCACTTGAGCATTAATGAGACTTGGATGGAGGAAAGAGAGGGTGAGAAGCAAGGGATTTTTCTGCAATTGTCTATTTAGTTTGCACTATTAGATTGCTGCATGTCTTTTATCTGTAAATCTAGCTGTAAATGCCTGTGTATGTATGTGTGTGTGCATGCACACAGCTGGAAACACAGTTTGCTGTTTTACCTGCAAATTGTGTAAGGTTTTTCAAGCCCAAAGTGTACTGACTGTTTGATTTGTCAGCTATAAAAGTATTCAACACAGAATGATTTTTCTCATATGTTGCAATTTAAATTGTCAGTATAAGAGAAGGTGAGTGGGTTGGAAATGTTGTTTCAGTCTGGTCTGATTGAGTTGGTGAGTTCCTCCTGCAGTGAGAGAGACCAAAAGTCTGGAGTGTGCATTTTGATGAGTATTTTTGGGCCTAGGAGCAGAAATATTTGTTAGAATGAGTTCTGTAAATCAGTGTAACTACTTCTTTACAAAGTAAAGTTGGTTAAACACAGGACCCTCCTGGTGTAAATTCTGGTGCATTTGGATATTGGGTTGAGTTTCATCTGCCTTTGAGGTGCAGAGTATTATATTGTCAACACTTTTTAAGTGGGTTGACTGTGCTGCTGTTTCCTCTGGTGTCATTTATTGGGATGTCTATGGGTGGGGTTTGTTTTTGTTGCTTCATGTTAAATTTTTTTAAAGTCTTTATGTTGGGAGGGAGCTTAGGAAAGGCTTCAAGTTTCTGTTGGATTTTTTGTTGTCTTCTTAAGTGCTTGAAGATGGTCTGTCCTTACTCTGTGGCCCTTTGCTCCCTAGATTCCTCAGTTCAGGTGAATGGAACTGCCTGAATTCCACGGGATGGGATTTGAAGCCCATCCCAAGGGCAGGCTGTGTCTTGCTTGTCCTGTGTGATGCTTTTCAGTAGACACTGCTCTTGTGTGTGGGAGAGAGCTGAGTGACATTGGCTCATTGTGTTAAAACTACCAAAATTGAAGTGTGTGGTATTTCTGTGGGCAGGAGGATTATTGGAAATTGAACAGGCTCTGAATTTTTCATGGAGAGGGAACTCCTGACAAATTGCTGTAGGTGCCCCTTGGAGCTGGGGCAGCTCCAACCAGCGTTCCTGGAGCTCTCTGGGCACGGGCAGGAGGTGGAGGTTCGTTCCCACTGGGACCCTGTGGGATGCAGGGATCAGCTCTGGCCAAGGAATATCCAAGGGCAATTATGTCTGCAGTGGAAAGGGATGAGTTTTACTGGGGCAACCATGCAGGATAAAAGGAGCTTTTGAAGTTGGGGTTTGTAGAAGGAACCAAAGGTGCATTGAAAGAAATAGTGAGTTATTGGTACCTCCCCAGAGACCCGTGTCCATATGTTAATAGAAAGACACCTTCTGTGGGAAGGAGGAGTGGCTAATAAAGGTCCTGGGCTGACCCCCCAGTGTGGGCAGCAGGGCAGGGGGGGATTCTGCCCCTCTGCCCTCCCAGGTGAGACCCCCCTGCAGAGCTGCTCCAGCCCTGGGGCCAGCACAGCAAGGACATGTTGCTGCTGGAGAGAGTCCAAAGGGGGCAGCAGGATGGTCAGGGGCTGGAGCAGCTCTGCTGGGAGGAAAGGCTGAGAGGATTGGGATAGTTCAGCCTGGAGAAGAGAAGCTTTGGGGTGCCCTCATGGTAACCTTCTAGTGCCTGAAGGAGCCAACACGGAAGAGGGAGAGAGACTATTTACAAGGGCCTGGAGTGACAGGATGAGGGGAAAGGCTTCCAACTGCCCGAGCAGAAATTTAGTTCAGGTATTAGGAACAAATGCTTCCCTGTGAGGGGGCTGAGACCTTGGCACAGGGTGCCCAGAGAAGCTGTGGCTGCTCCATCCCTGGGAGTGTCCAAGGCCAGGCTGGACAGGGCTTGGAGCAACCTGGGCTGGTGGGAGGTGTCCTTGGCAGGGGTTGAATTGAAATGGTCTTTAATGTGCCTTCCAGCCCAAAGCATTGTGATTGTAATGGTCATCCTTCTTTTCAGGGATTAAGTGTTGACTCCTCAGCAGCATCTCCTGCCACCCCAAGGCTCCCTGTGCTAATGGGCAGTGAGTTCTCTGGCAGCCCTGGAGAGTTTGTGACACAAAGACAGACGTTACAGTAGTTCCTGGTATGGAAACATAAATCAGGTCTCACCCTTTCCCCCAGTGTAGCTACACAAGGCAGAGTTCATCTGACTTCCTATTTGATTTTTTTCTTCCCCAGTAGCTCTGATTTATTTCTCCTAATTCCAGAGCCTCAGATTCTTTAGAAGTGATTTGTGACATGCTGTCATCTGGGTTCAAAGAATGCCTGACCTCTGGCAGTCCCTGTCTTGGAACGCCTGGTTGAAGGTGCCGACCCCTATGTGTTATCAAAAGGGGGTCTGAAATTGGTGGCTTCCAGGGGGAAAGCCTCAGGCATACAAATGATAAGAAGAGGGGCCTGAAAATAACAGAGGAAACACTTTATTTGTGACAGGTCCCTCTTCTGGAAAAAAAAGCCTAAGGATTTTTGAAGTTGGTTATTGTTTGGAAAGACAGTTATTCCAAGAAAGGAAGAATTAATGGACAGAGCAGGGGTTGGCTCAGCAAGGGTGCATTGCCATTGAAACATGATGGCACATTAATCACTGGGGGTTTAAAGGCAGGAGGTTGTTGCACTGACGTGTAACATGGGGTGGGAAGGCATTTAATAATTACTGAAATACAGAGAAATGTATTTGTACAAGGTAATAAATGGAGGTATTTAAAGTAGCAGCAGTCACCTGTTGGAGGTGACTGGTGAATATGAATATATAGTTTTAAATTTCATTAACACTTGCAGGGAATCTCAAACTTCTCTGTGTGTTAAGTAGGGAAGATCCTGGGTTCCCAGAGGTAAAGAATTCTTCCCGAGACATTGCAGCTTGCAAGGCCTTGGTTTTTCACATCCTTTCCTCACGTGTTTGGGAAGTACAGTTTTGGCACTGAGTGCAGATTTTCCTTGGGGCCTGGCAGTGAGTTTGGTGGTCACTGGGGCACACAGAGTCTGTCTGCAGATGAGCACTGCAGCAAAGCTGCTCCTCAGGGCACGAGAGCCAGCCCAGGGCAGCAAGGATGGAGTCTGGGCTTGCATCCCTGTGGGACCATGCTGCCGACTGAAACCAACTGGCTGGGCTGATGCCTGAGCTGTTAATATTGTCAGAGCAGGTGCTTTGTCTAATAGGTTGCTTAATTCAATTTATTCCATGATTAGAGGTCTGGTTTGTTTTTTAATACAAGCAGCTTCTGTAATTAGAACCCTTCCCAATGTTGGGTTTTGTTTGTTTCTAATGAACTGGTTGATCACAAGTCATGACTGGCTGGACAGAGAAAACAAACAGTGTCAAGCTAAGTTGTAAGTCCTCCGAAATGAACTTCTGTGGAACTCTGCTTTGTCTCATCAACTTTTATATTTCATTAAGTAATGTAGAAAAGGGCAGTGTAATTCACATTTAATATCTGTATTTTGGATATGAAAGATTGACCTCCCCTATGAATGTAACACCTTCACTGTACCCACACCAAAATAGGCATGATGTAGTTTGTGATGACAGTAACTAAACATATCATGAGAATTGAGTCCCTGTGTTGGGAGTTTGACTTCAGTGTGTGTTTGGGTCTGGGGTTGCTGTTGCTTCAAAGACTTACTAATTTCAGATTGTATCCCGTAAGTGATTAAATTGCAGGAGTTTGAAGAGGGTCTGATAAACATTTCCCTGTCACCTTAGGGAAGAATGCAAAGCTGGTTGTTCTGTTAAGTGTTCCTGTGGGCCTCCCAAAAGGATTGAGGTGAGCTGTCCCTGCAGGTGGTGCAAAGGAAAGACCTCTGTCAGGATGGAAGAGGCTCTTGAGCACTTGATGCAGAGAGTCGGGGGAGGGGATGGCCTTAAAATAGAGTAGGATTCCTGAGGACTTCCAGATAAATGCCATTGCATAATTATTTTCTTTTTGCAGCCTCACTGCTTTTGCTGACCTGGAGTAACTGCCTGTGGGGAAGGCTCAGCTGAGCTGAAGCTTTTTCAGCGGTATCCGCTCTGCAATGGAAGAACTGCGGCCCCTGAGCTGCCAGAGCCCTGCTGGGGTGCTCAGGGGGTGTGGTGTGATGAATGAGAGGTGGAAAGCAGAGATGGTGTGTGCCACTCGGCGTGGGGGGAGCGGGCACGCAGTGACTCCAAATGCTCCTTGCTGCAGTGGGAAAAAAAAGGAGGGACTGAAGCAAGCGCAGGGCTGGGGAGGATGCTCTGCAGAGCAGAACCACCTCGTGGTCTGTGTTCCAGGGAGGTTTGGATCAAGTGCAGAGCATGGATGGGCTGGTGGAGCAGGGACCGTGGCTGGCAGCGTCTCTAAGTGCAGCGAGACGAGAGAAGTTGGAATAAAACTCGCCACAGAACAGTTGCTGGTTCATCTGTATTAAGGTGTTGTAACCTAATTTGGTATCAAACGGTGCTTTTAACTGGGTCTCTGCCAATGAGACGCTGGAGAGACCTCTAATCCTGCTTGGTGCTGGGAGAAGTTTCTGTGGAACTTTGTTCCTCCTTTCTGTGCTTTGCAGCCCAAGTGGCTCAGGATGCTTTGCCTGCTGTGGATGCCCGTGCAGGGACAGGGAGGCTGAGGAAGAGCCCCAGGCACCTCACGGTGGCTGCCTGGGAAGCAGCTTCCTACTGAGTGGAGCTGCTGTGCAGACGTGGAACAAAGATCTAATGAGAGCCCAAAGGAGTTGGAGCAGCCAGAGTTTTCCTTGGAGCACCGTGTTAAACTTTTCTGAGGAACAAGCCTCAGTGTTGCCTAGTGGGGTTTTAACTCTGCTCTTTTGTGGGGAGTGACAGTGGGTGTGTGGATGCCCTGACGTCTGAGGTAATTAATGAATGCATCCTTAAGGAGCAGAGAACCACCTGTAGAATGTGTGATCCCTTGTAACCAGCAGGATCTTTCCATGTGTGTTGGGTGAACTAACTAAGCAATAGTGTGCTGGCATGTTACAGACAAGAGTAGATAAAAGTGAAGCTGTAACTGAAAATAAAGTCCTTTGGAGTAGCCTTTTGATCAGACTGCAGCCTCCTCTGACCGCCGCAGATCTACCTTACCCCGACACCCTTTGTCATGCTGCTTTGGCTTTTAGCTGCTCAATTCTTCTTTATTTACAGCCTTTCAGGTGCATTAGGTGCATTTGTGTTCTTTTCAGCAGAATGCTGCTGGCTCTGTGATATTAAATATTTCCTCTGTGTTTTGTTTTTCCCAAGCCTTCCCAATCTCTAACATTGGATTACTCTGATCTCTTACTCTCCAGATTTGCCAGTTGGATGACATGAGTGTTAACTATTTCCTTCAAATAACAAAAATCCCTTCTGAGTTTGTGTCTTGAGCTGGCACCACATCTATGTCAATTGAACTAATAACAGATACAAGCTTGACTTTAAGAAATAACTTGTGGTCAACTCTGGCATTGGACTGGTCTACCCACCCCTTGAATATGCCTTTAGCACTTCTGAGTTGGATTCATCTCAGCAGAGAAAGACTCAAGTGAACTGGGCTCGAAGCAAAGTCTGGAGATTACCTGGCATTAGGGAAAGACTGGCTTGAGAAATTCTGTGCCAGTGGTTTTGTTCTTGTCCTTTTGGATTTTCCAAAACCTGTGGTTGTAGCATTTTTGTAATTATTTTTGTTTCTTGAACCTGGACAGGCAAGTGTGTGGCTGCCATGCAAAGCTGGAATATTTTCATCATGGCACTCATTCCTGTCAGGCTTAGAGGAGGAACTCTGAGAGACAGAGCCCTCACTGATGTGGGAGATTAACAGTCTACCAGAGAGGTATTCCTCATTAAAACCATGACATGGGGTAATTTTTCCACAGCTGCTAATTTCATTTTGAGGGAAATTAGAAATGGATCTCCCTCCCTCAAAAGAGAAATCTTAAAAAAATAAAATAAAAAGGGCTGCTTGAAGTTCCTGGGGGTGTTGCACACTGATGAGCACATTTTTATGCTGTCCTTTGGAGATGACTTTACCATTCACTAGAGGGTTAATGTCATAATTTATCCAGTGGGGGCCCTGGCACAGGTTGGGCAGAGCAGCTGTGGCTGCCCCATCCCTGGGAGTGTCCAAGGCCAGGCTGGACGGGGCTTGGAGCACCCTGGGCTGGTGGGAGGTGCCCCTGCCCATGGCAGGGATGGCACTGGGTGGGCTCAAGGTCCCTTAAACGCAAACCATCTCATGATTTGGTGATTCTCTGAGCTTCTAATCATTCCCTCCCTCAGCAAAGGTGCAGTGACCTCAGGTGTCAGCACATCCCTGTGCTGCGGTTTGGGATCGACCTGGACAAACAGGTTCCAGGTCTCTGGAGTTCTCCCGAGTCCCAGGAATTCCTGATTAATTTAGTCTCAGTGACTCTACAAATTCCTCTAGCTCAAACTCCCAAGTTTAGTATGAACTTGTCAGCCAGATCTGACAGGTTCCAGTTTTATAAATAGAAACAAAAATTCCACGCTTTGGGGAATTTCTGCTTTTTACGCTTGACTCTGGGTAGTAAAAATTAAGGTCACTGAATAAAATGACTCTCCTGAACCTTCCCCAAACTTTCTATTTCTTTCAGACCTTCCTGTGCATCACTTGCTAGATTATGTGGTCTGCAAGTGCATAGGTTTTGGAAAGCTGATTTTCAAGGAAGATTAATCAGGTTGAATTTTCTTATATCTATGTGCTCCCATCTTAATTAATTTGTTTGGCTGTTGGATTGTTTTGATTTGGTTTTTTCCTTCCTATTCAGATGTTTTTTTTCAACAGGCTTCTTGGAGGAGCTCATGAGAATTTGCTTCTCTCTGACAGTGAAAGACATGGAATTGTGAGTTTTTCCTGGTGTGTTTGCACCACTTGACAGGTTTGCTTTCTTACTGCTTTGAAATACCTTTGCCTTCTGAAACCAGAGCACTATGTAATACTGGGAAGCTTTCTAATTTCTAAACATATATTTCCTTTTTCATCCTCTGTGGGTATTAGTCCCTTTGTTTCTTTCCTCTCTTTTCCAACCGCAGCAGGTGCTGCTTGTCTTTATTCTCTGTGGCCTTTCCATACAAAGGGCTGGATTTCGGTGGAGCCAATTAAGTCCAAGGATTTCCAAAAGCACCAAAGGGATGCTGTGCCTCTGCCCTTTTGCTTCTGTAAAGGGGGAAGCAAAACTATTCTTAGCTATTAATATTACATTACTCTTAATTTGTAAGAGATGACATTTGGGCAGCAAACTCAAGAGGCAAGGGGCTGGGGCCTTTTATTTTCCTTTGTACTTTTCCTCCTCTCTTTCTGAGTGTGGATGACCTGAAAACCAACTTGGGTTATGTAGAAGCTTTGAGGGTGCTGAAATATTGTCACCAGATTCTGAATCTCTGCTTTGGCAGTCCATTTCCTTGGTGCAGTTATTCCCACCTGCTGGATCATTGGAATATGTATAGTTTGAAAAGTAACTTGCTGCAACCTTTCTAATAGAATGGATTTTTGTCTCATTACCTCTGCTGGGGATCTGGTTTTTAGATTAATACAATAAGAAAGAAAAGATAACAGAGCTGAGCTGCAGTGGTGTTCAATACTTGATTTTTTTGGAGCAATTTCCAAGCAAGAACCTTTCTCCAGTGCCAAAACCTGAGCAATGCTCTCTAAACAACCTGATGGCCCCAAGTTGGCCTTGGTGCTGAGGTTGGGGAGAAAACCTCCTTTGGGCTACTTTGCTTTCTGGAAGGGCTGTTGCTCCTCAGTGAACTGGGGAGAAACTTCCCTAAGTTGGTATTTTGCTGTTCACAGGGTGTGCATATGGATTTGCATCTTTTGAAACAACCAGCATGTTACTGAGCATAAAGATACATTTGTCTGGCTTAAAGCTGTGAGTTTGAACACTGCCAAGGATCATGCTTTTAAAATGAAACATTGATATTCAGGCATAGCTCCTGGATTAGAAAGATCTTACAGAACAGAGTGAAAATGAAGTGTTTAAAGTCATTTAAATCTTACAAGGTTAGCTGGTGACTACTATTCTCTCTTTCAGATATTAAAAATTATTAAAATACAATGCAGCCAGAGGTTGGGGATGGATTTTTATGATTTTAAACCCGCAAAGCTTTCCGTTTTTTTTTTAGTTTCTACCAAAGCAGGTTTTTTTCTGGCCTGAAAGGGATCTATCACGTTCTGCTTTGCCCAGAGCACTTAAAGAACAAAATGACATGAATTTAGCTTCTCCATATTTTTTTCCCCTTTCCTTGCAAGAAGGCTGGCACATCAGAATCCCCTACTTTAGTATTCCTGCTTCACCTCCTCCTGTTTTCCCTTCCTGCCCTTCTGCCTTGTCCACACTGCTCAGGGCAAATCTCAGTCCCATGGGCTGGGATGGTGCTGCTCCTGCAGGATTTAGCTCTGCAGCCCAAACTGGGGGTGTCCTGGGATGCTCCTGTGCCACGGTTGTGTGTGGGTGGGGGTTTGCATGGCCCTGCTTTTGGCTTTTTGATATTCACATTTATGAAGATATAATGCAGCCAGATTCTGGGAGGTGTGTCCATGGATTCCTGTGCTCCAGGGCAGGCTTTGCAGGTGGCCCTTGGAAAAACAGGGCAGGGAATGGCCAACTCCCAAGTTTCCAGTTTCAACAAGAAGGTTTTGGTTTATTTTTTGGTTGTTTGGGTTTCCTTTTGTGATTTTTTTTGTAGGTTTGGTTTGCTAAGGAAAAAACCAAAATAAAAGCCAAACAGAAAATGAGAAAATTAAAGTCTTAAACTGCAGATCTGCCACAGAACAGGTTTGCACCTTTCTTTGGGTGTGCATTTGATGTCACTTTTTTGTTTTGGCTTGAAGAAAAGTTTGGACAACCCTCTCAGGCACCTGGTGTGGCTTTGGAGATGTCCTGTGCAGGGATGAGGGTTGGACTCCATGGTGGGTCCTTCCAGCTCTGCATAGTCTGTGATTCTGTGAAGAATGAGGTTGTTGCCAGAGCACTGTTGCGAAGTTTATAACCTGCAAAATGCACAGAATTTGTGTGACTTGCATCTCTCCTTTTGGAAGCAAATAATGCTTTAGTTGCCTATCATAAACTAGTTTTTGGTTGAGGTCTGTGAGAACTGAGTGATGCTCCTCCAAGCCTTGGACCCAGGGAGCTGCCTGGGGGTGGCATTTCCCCCTCCCCTTTTTAGGTGCTTGGGGATTGCTGTGCCCCTGCAGTAAAGCTTCCCTCTGTGCCAGCTTGGCTGGGGCATCGATGCCTGTTACTCCATAGGGATGGGAGGGCTTGGTTTTGCTCATTTTCTGGTTTAGGGGCACATGAAAAAATGAGAAAGCCAGAGATTTAGCAGTCCAGTGGACAGGATGCCACTGTCAGCACCGTGTGCCTTGCTGTGGGAGGGCACTGTATCCTGAGGGAGCCCCAGGGATCAGAGGATGAGGAAAAAAGTACTGTTCTGGTGGCCAGAGGCCCTGGGCTGTGTTTTGGGGGACCTTAAATTGCCCCAGCAAATCCCAGGTTGGGGATGTATCAGCAGACCCTCCGTCTGAACTCTCCTTCTGGGCTGCTTGGCTTGAAATTCAAACACTTCATTTACAGCAATCTTCAAACCCTGAGTCTAATGTAAGATACAGTTCACATGGAAACATCAAGTTGAGACATCTCAGACTTGGTTCTTCAGAGTTAATAGTTGCTCTGTTGACCTTAGTATTTCTGTGCACTGCTGGGTAGACTAATTCCAGAAGGAATCCTTTAGTCTGCTCTGTGTACTGCCCATCTCACCTTCCTCTGGAGAGAGAGGGTGTTGTGGAAGTGACATGCAAAGAATATAAAGGCCACAGTTGTCATACAGCTAAAGAAAAATGACTGTAAAGCTGTTCTGGGAAAAAAAATACAAGTAAAATAACAATGTCATACCCAGACTGGTGGACCTTGGCCCAGTGACAAAGGCAGCAAATGAGTTCATTGCCTGGCATTGCACTTGATCCTGAAAGCCTGAAAGGGAATTAAAAAAAACCATCAGTGAGCCCATCACACCCAAGTACATCAAAAGAAGGATTGGTTAGATGTGGCTTTAATTAAATCAGATCCTGCACACGTCGTGTTGTTGCCAGCACAGCGTGTCCAAGGCAAGTGCAGCACAAGCTGCTCCTGTAACCATGTGTTAAGCTGCTGAACTGTGGCTCTGATTGCACCTCATGTACTGTCTCTGCTTTCAACCCACTGTATCTTACCAATAAATGAGAGCTGGAGCTTGGTGGGAAGCAGGGACTGCAAAAGGAACTTCCCTGTCCGCTCTGCTCCTGCCGGACTAGGTCATTCTAACACCTTGTAGACCTACCTGAGTGTGATAGATCAGTGTACCCTTCTGCTGGGGATGAAGCCATAGGAAAAAAAGAGGAACATTAAAGGATCTGTCGACTTTGTTGTGTGTATTTAAAAGCATTAACAAGGCAGCCAGGTCTTGAAGATCATCCAGGGATTCAGTTCTGTGTTTGTTCTTTTAACAGGTTAAACCTTGCCACCTGAAGATGTACAGTTCCCCTGGGAGACCCAGAGTGGCTGAATTGAGGAGCCTGAAGATGCTGCTGCTGTGGAAACAGCTGTTCCTGGTATCATTTGCTGGCTGCCTTGGAGGGAGCAACAATCTTTAACTTCTGTTGTAGAACTGGGCATAAGTTTCCAGATGCCAGATTCGAGCTGCACTCAAGGAGTAGAACTACAGAGGCTTTGAAATGCAAATGTTATGTAGAGTTTAGAAACCAGGCATGCAATAGATCTCGTAAATAATACAAAATATTAAAAGTCAGTGAACTGAAGTAACTGCCGCGGCCCCCGGCAGTGGTAAAAGACTGTGAGATCGAGCAGCAGCTCGGCTGGGGGTCGCCTAGTAATGAGGGAGTCGCCGGAGTGGCGCCGGGGCGGCCCCCAGGGACGGCCTCTGCCCCCTCCTCGATATGGACAGCACCTTGAGGCCTATAGGATGACCTGCAGAGACGCGTGACACGCGCCAGGCGTGGTTTTTCGGGATAAAATGTGTTGTGCAGTTTGAATAAATTGGAGTCTGCTTGTGACATGGTATTGATGTGTGCGTCTTCCCTCTGGTGGTCTGCGGCACCTGAACTTCTGAAAAACAAAATCCAAACCAGCACCAAACACACTTCCCAACTCTTCCCAATGTTACAGCAAGGCACAACCTGCCCAGCCAGAGCCCAGCGTGGGACAGGGACTGGCCCTGGAGAGCAGAGTAACCCAGCACCCAGCCAGGAGTTTGCACTCCCTACAGACCTACTGTCCCATCTCTTTACAAACACATCTATGTGCACCCTGAATCAAGTGCAGGAAAAAGGAAATTATAAGCACGATTACTCCTCAACGGGAGGAATGTTTAACCCAAAAGCTCATGTGCACTTTGATGCAATATTAATGAACCAGCACCTGGTTGTATACAGTCCCCAGCTTCAAAAGAGGGCAAGTCTTAATCAAAGACTAATGTGTATCACAATTTGTAACAGACTCTAAAACACCAAAGACAAAAGTGTCTATGAATGCACTAGTTTTTCAGATGGAAGTGTTTTCTCCCAAGAGAAGCATTATCCCCAGAGGATCAGCAGATCTGAGAGGTTGTTAGACAGTAAATAGGCTTGGGTGATGGGGTAGGTGGGCTGTGCCAGCCAAGGTTTGGGGGATTTCGGCAGCACTCGCTTCAGAGGAGCATCCTTGCTGCCCCTCACCTCACAGCACCACGGCCTTTGGCCCTTCCATAGAATCACAGAGTGGTTTGGGTTTGGAAGGGACCTTAAAGATCATCTCATTCCAATTCCCTGCCATGGGCAGGAACACCTTCCACGACACCAGGTTGCTCCAAACCCCATCCAACCTGGCCTTGAAGGATGGAGGAAAGCCTAAGTGGCCTTGGCGCTGCTCTGGTGATGTGCACGGAGCGGGGAGATCTGGTCATCCTACAGCTCCCAACATTCCCAGGAAACCTGGGACACTTGGCTTCACCCCTCCCTGCCCCAGCACCCCACTCATGAAGCAGAGGGGCTGCTCTTGGTGCTACAAGCTGAGACATGCTCCTCCTCACTGTCACCCCAAAAATGCCCCCAGCAGGTCGATGGAGTCATGGCTGATGTGCTGGAGGGGGAATGTGAAGCACTCACACTTCAGCTTCTTAAGTCTGGGCTATTTACGAGTTCAGAGAGCCCTCCAGAATTCAAAGCATCCTTTGTTTCCAACTAACTCTGCCCCTCCTTGGCAGTCAGCATAAGTTCTGTGTTTTCTACCTTAAATCTCTGGGGATTAGAGACCCCAGAGAGGTGTTGGCTTTGCTGTACGAGGGCACAGAGCAGGCAGCAAACCCTGGGGGGCTGCTCAGAGCTGCCAAGCACCTCCTGCCATGGGAAAACCCAAGGATGCTTCCCACTGTACAGGGTGGGTATCACGCCCTGACGAGGATGGAGGATGTCCCAGACTCACCTTCATCACCTGGCGGGCCAAGACGTGTCAAGTTCTCCAGTTCTACAAGTTGATGGACTGCCCTATGGAAAGAGGCATAGTAGGCTTTGGTTTGTATTTCTACATTTCTGGTCACCAGGAGGATTGCTTTTGTGGCTGGATGCAAGAGGCACCTGGCAGATTCCTCAGGCTGTGGGAAAATACCACGGGCGTAGCGTGAGACCATCCACACTGGCTGACAATGTCCATGGAAAAGTGGCAGATGAGTGAAAAGCCTCCAGACTGAGCCTGTAACTCAGGGCAATGTTACTGTACAAACTGACCCTTTGATTCTGTCTTTGAGTATTTCACTGTTTCGGAGGACAGGAAGTCATCTCCTAGCAGGGAGAGGGAGCTGCTGCCAACTTTGGGAGATTTCTGCAGGGAATATGAGAGGAGGAGGGAGGGATGGATGGATGGATGGATGGATGGATGGATGGATGGATGGATGGATGGATGGATGGTAGCACATCTTGGCAGTCTTTTGGGGTTCACCAGTGTCTCAGTGTTGCTGTCATGTGAAGGTTTCCATCACATGACTT
>JAOXXN010033743.1:0-14848 GCA_026770055.1 Myrmophylax atrothorax
CCCAGAGAAGCTGTGGCTGCCCCATCCCTGGAAGTGTCCAAGGCCAGGTGGGACAGGGCTTGGAGCACCCTGGGCTGATGGGAGGTGTCCCTGCCCATGGCAGGGGAGGCACTGGATGGGCTTTGAGGTGCCTTCCAACCCAAACCATCCTGGGATTCTCTGAATCTTCCTGGAGAAGGGACAGGAGCCCACTGGAGGTAGACCTTTTCTTCTTAGCAGCTGTCAAGCTGGAAACCATCTGGCAAGGGATGTTTTCCCAGAAGATTTGGGCCATTTGGAAAAAAGAAACAAGGACAAAACTCCAACACAGTTTGTGTGGACCCCTTGGGGCTGGAGCAAACGTGCCCTGAGCAGCGAGCACGGTGAGCTGGTGGAATGAGCATGTCCACCATCAGCAATATATTGATCTTCTCCCCATATTCTTTAAAAAATTCAAGAGGAAAAAGATGCAGCAAAGTCCTTGTTGCCATGGTGAGCCTTTACTCTGCAGCCAACACGGTCCTGCATTAAGGCTGGAGGCTGAAAAAGGGCTGTTTAGTGTTTCAGATGAGCCACTGTGGGGTCTGAGGGATCTAATTAGCAGTTTGCAATTAGGTGGTAAGATTTTGCACAGCAGAAGGGCAACGAGCAGAACTAAACTGTGACTTGAGCAGTTTCAGGCTGAGCTTTCCTTGAGGTCTCATCTCCCTTCCTGAGGTCATTCCAGGGCTCTTCCCCAACAACTGTCCTTACAATAACTGTGCTGGTGTTGGTCTGGGGAGCCTTTGGATCCAGGTTTGAGCTGGGATTTATTGTGCTCATTTGGGATTGTCAAGTGAAATGCTTTCTTGCCTGAGCATTCACAGAGGGCTGGGTGGGTTGTCCTTGGTGTTTTCCAACAAGACATCTGTAGATGTTGCCACTTAAGTCAAACAGAAAAGTGAAAGGCAAACCCCTTGATGCCTCTTCCAGATGGACTTCATTGTTTACAGATCCAAACTGGTGAATTCGGGAGAGAAAAGAGGGAATTTGGTGAATTGTCTCCTTCCTTTATGCCTTAATACTATTTTTTCCCCTTCTGAATTCTTCCAGGGTATTTAACATCCCCATGGGAGGTTTATTTTTCACTAACCTTGTATTAGTAGAGTTGGGCTGTGAGTGCTGCCCCAGTATTGCCCAGCACACCCAAACTGGAGCTGAGTCCCAATCTGGGGCTTTCAACCCCAATTTTATCTTGGCAGTGACTCACAGGAAGAATAATCCAGGAATTAAGATGCTCTAGGTGAGAAATCCCAGGCAGCCCTTTAATGAACTGTGTAAGAACTGTAATATTTCAGCTGAATACCCTGAAAAAATCACAATAAAACTCAAAAACCCCCCATGTGCTGATATTGGGGTATGTGTAGGGTGGGACAGTAAACCAGAGGTTCTCCCTCGCAGCTTTGTTGTGATCCCACAGACAGAAAGGTGTGGTTTGAACATAAACTTATTGGGGGAAAAAGGCTGTTGATAAATAGGGTTTTGTATGATCTTTCATTTTCTGTTGAATGTTCTTTCCACTGGAATAGAATTGAGGTGTCGAGGTCAGAGCAGTGTTTGAGGTGCCATCAGTTGCTTTTCCTTGGGATTTTAGCCTGGAATTGCAGGTTGTGCCTTTGCTGGGGGTCTTGGAGGTGGAAAAAATGCCTCCTGTTTTATTGTTGCAGTCACCAAGGAGTTTCCCACTCAAGCTTAAGCCAAATTTGAAGCCCCAGCAACTCCTGGGGGTTGGATCCCTCAGCTCTGAGCCGTGAGCTGGTGGGATCAGGTGGGATGTGGCAGCAGCTTTGGTCTCCATCTAAAAACATTCAGAGTTTCAGAAAGAAACGAGAAAAAAGGGAGGTCAAAGAGAAGAAACAACCCCCATCCTTGAGCAATATCTTTTAATACTGTACAGAACAGGAAGCACCACCAGAGGAAGGAATCCTGCACATCCTCCCTCCCCCTCTTCAATTAAAATTGATTGAAAGCTTGGGTTTGGAGGGCAGTCTCTTCTGTAGGGTGTCTTGATTGAACTATTTTGGGACATTCAGCGTTAGGACTGTTACAAAAGTGCAAATTCCAGGACTTCCTGAGGTTGGGTCCCAAGGGATTCCTGTTGGGAGCATCAGGGTGTTTGTTAGAATGTGAAGGAGAAACATGTGCATCAAGAAAACAAAAATAAGCATTTCCATGGTGACCTCCCACTGACTGTCAGTGCAAACCAGGGGCCATGTTCCCTGAGAACCCTCCTGAGAACCTTGTGCTCTGCTGAAATCACTCTGGGTCTGGACAGAGTTACCATCAGGTGGCATTTTCTGTCCTGGGTTCTTGGGTTCTTCACCAGACTCTGGGCTTGGTTGTGGCACATCAGCATTGTGTGGGTGTGCAGGAACAGGGTGCAGGACACAAACTCCTGGTGAAGTTTGGATTTTAAGGTGTTCTTTGCACATCCTGTGCTCAGATAAGGTCCCACTGCTGGGTGGGGGCACTGAACCCAGTGGGCACGAGTTGTTGGATAAGGTGTCACCACTCTGTTGGCACATTGAGGACTTCAGCAGCACTCATTGAGGATTCAGAGCCCTGGAAGGGCCTGGGTGGTGAGAAGCATTTTCTGAGCTGGTTTGGCTGTATCTGAGTGCAACCAGTTGCATTTCTGAGTGGAACTGGTCTCTGGGTAGCAGCAAGTCTTCCAAACCCCATAATTCAAACAAATCTATTTGATTTGCTACTGAACCAACTTGGGATGGGCACAGCTTGGTCTCTGGGCACAGCTTGGTCTCTGGGCACAGCTTAGTCTGTGAGCACAGCTTGGTTTCTGGGCACAGCTTAGTCCAACACCACAACATCATGTTCGTGTTGCCAGGCTCTAATTGAAAAGTGATGTGCTTTTAAAACAGGGGAAATAAAAACCAGCCTGTTAGCTTTGTAACTCTATGTTTTTGCTTTCAGATGTCCTTCCCCTCCCAGAGGAAGTTAGAGATGCCATAGCTTTAATGGCTGGTTTAGCTGCCACTCAAAGGTTCACTTTCTGTAAGAAAATCTAAACCAGGAGGTAAAAAGCAATTTTCTCCTGATGTGAAAGGCATGAAAGGCAAGTACCTGGTGAACTGGAGAGCTGGGGGGGTCCAGGAGAAACTCCCAGCCCTGCCAGCATGAAGGTGAAAAGAAAGCCAGCCTTTCTTTTCAGTGCCATGGTTGGTGCAGCTGGAGCTTCACCCCCATGGTCACCACTTGCATGTCCCTTCAAGAAATCCAAACCAAAGGGCTCTTGTTTTGGGTTTTCGAGACGTGGAAGGAAGTGGTAGCAGCTAAATCAGGAGTTAAAGCCACTGCATTGCTGACCTCAGAAGGATGGGCTGGAAGGAGGAGACCTGAAGCAAAAGTTGGGTTGTTGGCTCTCATGCCCTGTATCCATCTCTCCCCAGCCCCTTGGAGACAGACCACACACCTTTCACCCATTCAGTGTGGTTTGCAATTAGGCAAAAAGCCAGAGCGGAGGATGAGCTTGAAGTTCTCCTTGTTGGTGTTCCTTGGGGAGGGGCAGCAAACCCTCAACTGCCAGTAAACCCTCTCCACCCAGCTGACGTCGGTGGGTGACACCACAGCACCCATCCCTGCCAGGAATGGCATGGCAAAGCATCTGTGGGCACATCAACGTGGCATCAGGCTGTGTGAAAGGGCACTGGGATTCAGGGAATGGCTCCCTGGTGGCCACAGGTGGCAGCAGGACCCCTGAGGCCCGAGGGAGATGGCACAGTCACCTTGTGCAGGTGCTTTCCTCCAACAGCTCCCTGTCTCCCATCGGTGTTTTCCTGCTTTCCCTGCCAATGGAGATGTCCTGGAATAACAACTTTGTGATCCTGTGTTTGTGGATGAGCTAAAATAAATGGCGAAAATGTGGCAGAGCTTGAAGTGCCTTCAGCTTCTCTGTGGCATCACGTGCCTGACAGTAAAACAGGCAAAGAGCTGGGCTTCTCCTTGGCATCTTGGGTTTGAAATGCCAGGAGTCATGGAGAGGGATGTTGGGAATGTCACAGGGGCATTTGTGCATCAGGAGAGGGATGGACAGTAGGTCCCTGAGGAAGAAATTCAGAGCAGAGGCTTTGTGTGCTGTTTGGGAAACAGTTCCCCCTGCTCTCACTGCCTGCTCTGCCTGAGGGGGATTTTGGGGTCAGCATCCCCCTTCCAGCTCCCACAACCCCATGGAGACCTGGGAGTGCTGCTCACCTGAAAGGATCAGAGTCTTGGAGAAGTGTGAGGGTGTTAACAGGGGTTTGGGTTCCCACCAACCCAACAGGGAGTTGGGTGTCACACCCCCTGATCTGCACAGACAGTTCTCAGTTGAGCCTTTCAGGGGCTCTCAGGGGCTCCAACCCCTTTCATGAAATAAATCCCTTGACTGCATCTCATTTTGTGGGTTTGTCTTTTGGCTGTTTTATTTCTCAGTCCTCTTCGTCGTGAGTTCCAGTTATTGGGTAGTTGTGGAGAGAAGGGAAGAGGAGCAGAAGAAGGAAAAAGATCCGACTATGTTTACATCAACAATATTTAAACTGTTCTTGCTCAAGAATATTCAAGGTTCAGGAGGGACCATATTCAGAACTATTTTTCACACAGTTACACACGACCTTAAAACTTACACACACCATGCAAACCATCCAACATCACACAGCTACAGCTAATTATTAAGTGATACCTATTTCCCAAAAAGTGCTGGACCTAAACAGTCTTAATGCAACTTATTTTAACTTTATAAAAGAGTTCTATTAATGTTACTCCATGGAGTTTCTCAGCCTTCTTTTCTTGCTTCTGCACCAGCTCAAGGTCTCCAGACAAATTCCATTCTTGTCTCAGCGGCTCCTGCAAACTTGTCTTTGGTTTGCCAGCCTGAAAATGTGTGACTCCCAACATTTGAGGACATGCCCTTGGTTATTTCGCTGTTTGCCAGGGGGTTCCTCCCGCTCAGACTGTCCCAACCCAAAGCGTTGCTGTGTGGAGATGAGAAGGGTGTGCAGGTGGGGTGGGACCTCCGAGAGGATGAGTGGCACCAGACCAGAAAGGAACATGGGTTTGCTCTCAATGCCTCTGCAGGATTTGCTTTCAGGCATCCCCAGGCTCTGGATGTTGCTGGTTGTGTAAAATGCTCTGTGGCTGTCCCTGCCCCTGGTGTTGCCTGAGTGTGGCTCGAGCTGCTGAGCCTCCCCCAGGGCAGAGCTGAAGGTAAGGACCCCATGGGGGCAGCACGAGGGGCTTCTTGTTTCGCTCTCACCCACTGACCATCCATAGATTTGGCCAAAATCCCTGGGAACCACGTGCTCCTGGGCTTTTTGGACTCATTGGAGCCTGCAGGGAAGGGAAGGCATGGAAGCCCTGCCTGCATTTGCTGCTTCTGCTCTGCCTTCCATCGCTTTGCCACAGCGAAGCCTCCTCGTTGCCCAGGTTCGATCCATGTTCCCTTCCCACTTCTCATTCCCGTCTGGAATTGCCTCTCTCTTAACTCAATGGCATGAATCCAACCTAGGAAGCCTCCCATGGCTTCAGGGTGCCAGGCAGGCCGTGGGTGCCATGGGCAGACTAGACCCAGGTGGGTCATTTCATCGTGACTAAAGGATGCAGATGTAGAGAAAGAATAGTCACAAAATTGAAGATTTGGGGGAATTTTTGCTTTCATTTACACAAACTGGGTTTTTTTTAAGTGCCACACCAGCTGAAGCAGCATTTAAAAAGAATTTAGTTGTGGCTGCCCCATCCCTGGCAGTGTCCAAGGCCAGGTTGGACAGGGCTTGGAGCCACCTGGGCTGGTGGGAGGTGTCTCTGCCCGTGGCAGGGGGTGGGATGGGATGATCTTTATGGTGCCTCCCAGCCCAACCCATCCTGGCATTCTGTGCTTCTGTGACCCCTTAAGAATCTCGCTGTGTCTAAAGCACCACAAGGAGATGGACTCTCTCCTTTAGAGGACACAGAAATAAGGGTTTGTTTCGTGATGTATTTCTCCCCCTCACCCTCTTTGTGGCTCTCAGGTTCATTTCTCCTGTGTCTTCTCACAGGCTGGGTCTGATCATCACCACCCAAGTGCTGCAGCTCCAGCTGTCCCAGTGTTTGCAGGGATCCAGCATTTCCCCCTGCAGGAGGGCACAGCCTCAGCCCTGGGTGATGCCCTGGCCAGGCAAGGCAACAAACCCAAATAGCTGGGAAACAAGCAGCAGTCTGTCCCTGGGGAGGGCTCTGAAATCTGGTTTTATCCACCTAAAATGCTTCAATTTGTTCCCATCAGGGAGCTGGGGGTTGGTTGGTTCCCATTTGGTGGCACTTTCTGTCTGGTTGGCAGCGTGCAGGTGGCGAGGAGCCAAGTTTGCTCCGAGGGTGACAGTTTGCTAACAGATGTCTAATGTTTCCCAACACAGTTGGCTCATGTGATGGAATCATGAGCTAGTTTAGTCAAGCTGAGCAGTTGGATAATTGCAATCCTTTGCTCCTCACATCTTCTCATTTATCCTTTTTAGCTGCTTAGGTAAGATGGTTGTTTAATTGTTTGTTTTTATTTTTTTTCTATAATTTGTAGTCCTGGGAGGAAAAGCTTGAAAGAGCTCTGAGAGGAATCCTTGTCCTCAGAGGTGATGGCTCGTTTCAGTGGTTGGGAAACTCCAGCAGTGCAAGAAGCCCCAGGATTTCCTCTCCCCTGTGCACAGCAGGCATTGCCCAAACTCTTGGGCTGCCCTTCCAAACGAGAGGGCCATGTGGGTGATGGGATTTACTCCTGATCCCCCTGATTGCTCTGCTGTCCTGCAGGTGATGCCTGTCCATGGTCAGGAGGAGGCTGGAGCAAGGCAGCTCCTTGGAAATGTGTATCTCCCTTGGAGGGAGAGAAGGAAGTGGGTGTTGCCAAACCCCAGCTCTTCCACAGGAGCACATGGATACCCCTTGGTGACACCACTGCAGAGCTCTCAGAAGGTTCCTCTGTCACTCATATTGGCAGGAGACCTTGGAGAAGAGCTTGGGAGGTTCTTCAGGATGCTCCTGTTTCACTTGGATCCGAATCTGTCTTCTCTCTGCTGGGTTTTGGTGTCCCAGCTCTCCAGCTGGGCTGGGAGCTCTGCCAGCCTTGCTTTGGTGGAGGGCAGGTGGTAAACCCTGGTATCAATAAGCAAAAAACACATCAGGAGAGCTCTGGGAGATGAGTCCTGGCCTCCCACAACCTCCTGTGGAAATCTCAGCCTTCATTTTTAATAAGTTCTTCATTAAAACCTAACTTTTCAGTGTTTTTCCCCTTCTTCCCTGGTATCATTTTGGTTTGGGTGCTTCCAGCTATGATTGTCCAGGCATTTTGGCACAATTACCAAAATATCCAGGTCCTCTCTCAATTACCCCTAATTCAGCTGGAGACAGACAATCCCAGGAATCTTACCCAAGGAACACTGATCCCACCCTGAGCTTGCCCTGAGGAGTCTTCCCAACATCTCTCAGTTTAGGAACTTAAATCACCAACTCTTCCAGAGGTCAGGAAAGCCTTTTCTCATCTGGAAAGTCTCCAAGCACTGGCACAGGGCTGTGGATTTAGAATAAAAGTGCCCTGCTGGTGGCAGTGCCAGCCAGGATGAGGCTGTGGCACCTGCAAAGTGGTGCCCAGGAGGAGAACACCCTGACCTGGCACATGGGTGCTTTTCCCACAGAGGGATGAGTTGCTTCCACCTCATCCAGCACAGGTGTGGGCAAAGTGTCTCCACCACTCGTGCCACCTGTTAGACCTTCTTGGCTGGGCAGGGAGTCTCCTCCCTGGGGATATCCCAGAGCTGTGTGGGCACAATGCTGTGCCATGTGCTCTGGGATGGCCCTGCTGGGGCAGGAGGTGGCACCAAATGCCACCCCTTCCAGCGTGACCCATCCTGTGGCTCTCCCAGTTCTCTGAGCGTAGCAGAGTCTTTATCCTGGTCCAGAACTGAATGTTTTCCTGCAGTCACACCAATATTAATATTCCAGCTACTTCTGTAGTTCTTGGCCCTGCCCTCCCAGTGCCTTGAAAGAGTCTCTTTCCTTTTGGAGGTGCTGAAATAACACATCACAGATGTTTTTCCTGCAATTCTGCAAAATGTTGGGAGCTTTGGGGAGCAGCAGACTCAGCTTGGAGGACAGGAGAGGAATTCCCATTCTGCACTTCAAATGAGGATAATACCCCTGATTTCTGATTTAGGACGTGGCTTGGGAATATTTGCTGGTCTTTTTATTAAAGACACTCATCCATAAGCTTTGAAGGACTGTTTATAGGAATTTGGTGGTGTTGAAGTGGACTTTGTAGGTGGGAGTGAAACTGAGTTCAGCTGTGGCTGTTGTCAGTGGGCACATGAACAGCTTGTTTGTTTGATTTGCCACGTTTTGGTTCACTGGGTATTTTTGGCATTTCCTTTGGGTTTTGGATGCTCGTTGCACCTCTGGAAAAACTGCATTCAATCTGCTTCACCCACTTGTGTGTACAGACTGCACCTAGGAGGATGAGCCAAGAGATTTCCCAAAGCAACCCCCAAAAGCCTGCAAGTACATTTGCTAAGGAAAAATAACACATGAACACCTTTTTCTCACATGTTCCGTGGAAATCCAGAACTTCAGCTCCCACACCCGGGTCCAGTGAAAGGCGTCCCTGCCCATGGTAGGAAGGTTGGAACGAGGTGGTTTTTAAGGTCCCTTCCAAGGAAATTTTCCACGCTGGGATTTCACCTTCGTGGCAATTATAAATCATTAAGGGTGTTTAATTAGTCTGTACATTTACCATGACAATTAGAGCCGTCTCATTGCTCTGTCACCCCTGCAATGAAGCTGCTGTGATTTAGAGGGGACATCCAAACATGCTGTGGGCTCAGCAGAGGATTTCAGGGGCAGCTTTAGTATGCACCTCGTGAGGAGCACACTGTGATCAATCCCAAGGTTAGCCCAAGTTCAGAGCAGGCTCTGGGCTGATTGGTTTCCAAAGTGGGATGCAGCAGGAGCAAAGTCACCCAGGGGATCTGGTGACAGGAGGAATAATAAAGCAGAGCTGAAGGCATTTGTTGGCAGCACCACCCACCCCGAGAGAAAATGTGGCTTCATTGCACCGGGTCTGGGGCTCTGTGGTGGGACCTTCCACATTTCTTGACACCTATATTGGTATTTTTAACCCTTTTTGCTTGAAAAAAATGATGGGTTTTTGCTCTTTGCCCCCCAAGTGCTGTTGAAGTTTCAAATAGACTGAGGAAGGTGGTTTGAAGGGAATCAGTGAGGAAATCAATTCCAGGCTGTCAATGAAACAGAGCCAGGCTGTGCTGGTCAGGGGACATGGAAAAGCAGGACGGGTGGATTTGTGTATCCACAGTGCCTCCCACTGGGATGCTTTACCTTCCCATTCTCCCGCAGGAGTGAAGCCTCCAGGTGGAGTAGGTGATTATGGTCTGTTAATTGCAAGATGATATGGCTAAAATGAAGCCCTGCAAACCACTCAAACTGCCCCTTTGCACCCTCCATGCCTCCCTCCTCCATAATCCAGTCAACTCCCTTCTCCCATCCAAGCGAAAGGTCGGATGTGCACTGGCAGCTGAATGTCACGTCTGATGGAGTGGGTGGATCCTGTGCATCCATTTCCCCTCTGAGCCTCTCTAAAAATAGCCCAGCCCTTCCCAAGGAGCTATTTTGGAGGGCTCCTGTTCATGGGGCTGGTCATGGGCAGCTCATTTTGGCAGGCTTGCATGTGTCTGATCTGCATGCTCCCCCAGCAAGGGCTGGGTGCCCTCAGGAGCCAGTTGGGCACGGGCGGCGCTCAGAGATCTGCACTTTGGAGCCTGGGCTGGGACAGCCACTCCAGGGGAGTTTATAGGAGGGCAAGAAGTGAAGAGATTCCTCTAGGAGTGTTTCTGTGTGGCTGAAGTCATTCGCTCCAGGCGTTTGCAGCCCGGATCCGATTTCCTCAAACCTGGCTGGGATTTCTCTCCAGGGACCTTAATGATCTTGCCACTTCCAATAAGCATTTCTAGAAACTCCTGGCGGCCTGTGGATAAGAGAAACTCCTGTGAGAGGTTTTGACCTTCCACAAAAATCCTCAAAAGACACCAAACCAAAAAAAACCCAACCCAAACCACGCGGGAGAAGATCACTAGAGAATGCCCAGCCGGGTGGGCAGTGCCAGGCTTTGTAGACATGCCTAGGGGGGGTTGCTTTGCTCCCTGGGAAAGCCGTGCCCGTCGGAGCGATGGCACCAGCCAAACCATGAGCGAAAGTGAACTGTGAGGCCATGGAGCGGCGGGCACGGGGCCGGTGCCAGGTGGGCACGGTGGCACACAGGGCCCAGGTTGGCAGCACTAAGAGATTTCCCTTTTTTCACCTCAAAAAATCCAGATATGAAGCCGAGGCTGCTTTCTTCGCCAACCTGAAACTGGCTGACTTCAACATCATCGACACGCTCGGAGTCGGCGGCTTCGGCAGAGTGGAGCTGGTAGGTGACCTTCTTCTTCTTCTTCCTCTCCTCTGAGCCTCAGTGTCTCTTAATTGCACCCAAAGAACTGGGAGAAAGATGCTGTGGTGGGATTATTCATTTTCTGATGGGTGAGTGTATCGGGAATTGAGCGTTGACATTTTGGTCTGTGTTTCTGCCAATGCCACCTGTGAAAGATTTACCCTTTGCCTGCCAAGTTCTACGGAACAAAAGCTGAGAGAGTGAAGGCTTTGTCCTTGAAGACAGAGTTTGCATAAACTAAAGTTACTTGAGTCTCTTCTATTGGTTGACAGCCTTTGGAGGAGAGCTGAGAGGGGGAGAGCAAGGAGGAAGAGAGAGAGCAGAGCCTGGGACCTCTTCCTGAGGGGTGGTGGCCACACCTCCATAGGTAGATGTCACCAGCAGGCTCAAAAAAAAAGGAGAGAGGGCTTGTGCTCTTGGGGTTGGTGGCTTTTCCCCAAAAAAAGACAGCAGGGACACCTGCTGTCTGTCAATGCCTAGAAGATGTAGCTCCTGCCTTCAGGGGAGAGCCTGGGTTGGTAGGACAACCTTATGTGAGTCAGTCTTTGGTCAGTGGGTGCTGACACGTTGGGGTTATTGCTTCAGTCTCCTCCTTCCCTCCCTTCTCTTTGGGTTTCCACTCTTCGGTCACTCCTGTTAATAAAGACACTGTTTTCTGCACTCTCAATGGTTTTCAGCCTCACTTTTCCAGCAACAGTGGAACCCACCCTGTTACAGTGAGGAAAGGGGAGTTCTGTGTCCTGGGAAGTAAAAATGGGGGAATTTCTGCAGTGAGGCGAGAGAGGAGTTGGTTAAACCTGGTGCTGGGAACACCAAAGGTGTGGGTTGGACTCAGTGAGCCTTGTGGGTCCCTTCCAGCTCAGAATACTGGGTGATCCTCTCTCTAAGTGGTTTATGGCTTTGGTTTATGGCCTTCTAAAAGCAGCCTGTGGAGCTGTGGAGGGCTGGGATTGAAAGAGCAGCCCAAAACCTCCCCCAAACCAGAGCAATGTCGCTCCTAAGCAGCTTCCAACTCAGGTCTAGAGATAGTTCTGCTTGGTTATCCTGAAAGCTGCACATTCAGTGCCTAAACCACAACAAAATATCCCAGAAAGCTGCTTATTTTTTGCAGAATTATGGAGAAAGGACGAAACCTGAGCTTGCTTCTTGCTGTGCTGGGATTTAGAAATGTTTATTAAAGCAGAGCGTGAGTGGGAGGAGACCCAGCGGTGACCACCTCGTGACCTGCTTGTAAAACCACATCAAGACAAAAACTTCGGGAGTTATTTTACATCCCAGAGCAGCTTCTGACACCAGACAGGGGCACAGTGTGTTAGGAACTGCCACAACTGGGGGCAGAAAAGGAGCAGAGTCACTGTTGCCACCACAGCACATGGGGGAAAGCCTCGCTCCCCAATCCGGTGGGAGCCACACGTGGTGCTGGGCATTGGAAAAGGGGCAAAGTGAAGTGTTTGGGGGATTATTTGGGGTGTGAAGAGTAAATTATGTGTTCAGAGCACGGCTTGCCTGGCCTTTATTTCTGACTGTTCCTGTTGGGGTGTATCAGAGGTGCTGAGGAGGCCAGTGTGTCTGTGAGAACGTCAGTCCCTCGAAAGGGACCCGTGGGGGGGTTAATTTATTATTTATTTGTTTGCTGTTGGCAACTCTTGTTTTGGAAAAGATCCCCAAGAGCTCACCCAGAGCCTGGGAAGGATGTTCTTTCTCCCTTTCTGTAATCATCTGCTGAGGGTGCTTCAGAGTGGGACTTTAATTTGGGTTGTGCTCCACCTCCCTTTTGAAGTCCCTTCACCCTCTGTTGACATCAGCATGAAGATGTGTCTCCTGAATGAACAACAGGAGATGTGTCTCCTAAATAAACAACAGGAGATGTGTCTCCTAAATGAACAACAGGAGATGTGTCTCCTAAATGAACAACAGGAGATGGGTCTCCTAAATGAGCAACAGGAGATGGGTCTCCTAAATGAACAACAGGAGATGGGTCTCCTAAATGAACAACAGGAGATGGGTCTCCTAAATGAACAACAGGAGATGGGTCTCCTGAATGAACAACAGGAGATGGGTCTCCTAAATAAACAACAGGAGATGTGTCTCCTAAATGAGCAACAGGAGATGGGTCTCCTAAATGAACATCACTGCTGGTTTCTCCACCCAAGGTGACCTGCAGTGAGGGATCCAGTGCTTGGGGCTTGGTTTGAGTCTTGAGAAGGAGATTGGGAGGTTTGTTCTCATTCCCAAGACTATCAAGGTGGGTTAAAAAGCCCACAATGTTCCTGGGAAGGTGCAAGGTTTGCCTTCATGATGGGACCCTCAAACCACACACTGGACTCTTACTGGTGGCCATGGGCCAGCCCTCCACCCCGGCTGCTTCCAGAATTCCTGTGGAAGCTTTAAGGTGATGACAAAAGTTGCATCTTGGCCATGCCTGCCTCTTGCCCAGTGGAGAGGAGGAGCAGGAGTGCACGTGCTCCATCACTTCGACGTGTCAGGGCAGAGCCAAGTGGAAATATTTAATTCTGGGGTGATGTCAGAAGCCTCCAAGAAGCCCTGGTGCCAACTCTGAACCTGCTGATGGGAAGAACATCCTCATGACCTCATAGGGATTCTCCCCAAGGGTGGGTGCCCCTCTCCTGAGCAGGAAAACGCTGGTGCAGCTCATTTTTAGCTAATACTGAATTGCACACAGAGGGGTAACAGATATTTCAATGTGTAGCTCAACACTGCAGATTTTCTTGTTTTCCTTCACCACAGAAGGAAATGTTGTTATAGAAAACCAAGAAAACACTCTTTTTGTCAAAACAGAGCTTAGAATTGCTCCCTCTTCCTTCCATCTCCTCCATGAAAAATAAGGGGTTGTTATTTCAGGCTCAAAATCGAACGAATGTAAAAGGTATCAGAGGACTTTATTGCCTGAGTGAGTTACAGCAGCTTGTTAGTGCAGGAATGTTCCTGGGAAACATGCACAGTTTTGTGCTTTCTAAGAGCAAAATTGTTCAAACAAGTGAAGTTCATGCAAGGAAGAGGATTTTTTACAGCTGTGGGCAGGTCCCCCAGGATGTTGGTGTTCCACTCACCTGGTGGGGCCTGGTGAGAAACTGGAAGTTCTAGGGCTGAGTTTGGGTCTTGGGTTATTCCCAGAGGGAATGATGCTCCCCTTGGGCTGTGGTTTGATGTCCAGGTGTGGTGTGAATATCCTCTGGTGAGTGCTGGGGGTTGGGAGAGGTCACCCCTTCCATGCCTCCCTACCCACGGATGTGGCTTTCAGGTGAGACAGCCTAAAATTTAAATTGTTTCCCAATGGAAATATTCCACCTGGAAATACCTTTTGTCTTGCCTTTCTAGGCAGTTTTGGCCTTTGTATCTCAGCAGACATTGGGGTTGTGCTGCTCAGTTTTTGGATGGCTCCTGGATGGGTTGTGCAACATGCCTTGTCCTTCTGGATGCTCTTCTTCATCCCTGCCTGGATTCTGGAACCAGCTTTTTCCAGGCTTCTCTAGAGGGGATGGAGAGACCTCAGTCTGCCCTGAAATTATAGGAGTGGACTTTTTGAGATGAATCCACTGGTTTTTTGCAGCTCAGCTTCTCTGCTTGATGTCCCTTGAGCTTCTCCTGTGATGGGATCCAGGTGCCTCAATAATCTGTTGGAAAAGGGAATGTCACCTCCTGTTCAAGTCCCACTTTGCAGAGGACAGGGAGGTCAGGTGGCCCCAGCCCTCATAAATCATCTCTCCTGGACTTTATTGCTCTTGTCTTTGTTCCTTAATTTTCTTTTCATTTAAGTTCTCTGCTTCTAATTGTCCTCCCCCACGTTGGTTCTTTTGGGTTTAAATCAAGATTATTTTTGACAGCCCTGAAATAAATCTATGGGAATATCTGAACATGGAGGATTACAGTCCTTAATGAGGTGAAGTCAGTCTGGGGAGGTGAGGGCTGAGCACAGGCAGAAATCAGGTCCATATGTGCCTTCTGCACTCCTCTGGATGGCCTGTGGCTTGGGACATCCTGGGGCTTCTTGGGACCTGAGGGTCTCACCCTCCAGCACAGTCAAACATTCCCAGGCATGTCTGACCACTTTTCCCTAATTTCTTCTTGAGGTCTTTAGGGAAGGAGGTTCCCAGGAGGATTTTTCCTGTTATTTGCCATCTCCCTGCTGTGGCCTCCCCTGAAATCCAAACACATCCAGCTGCTGGGGTTGGGTTTTGTGGCTTTGAAGACCATTATTATCACCTGAACCTGAAGAACTCTTTTCTCTAAAAGAATAAATGTGCTTCTTTTGAGCTTTATGTGCTGACCAGGGACAGCCCCCAGGGAAGGGCTGGAGCTGTGCCAGGGCAGGGGCAGCACCCAGGGAAGGGCTGGAGCTGTGCCAGGGCAGGGACA
>JAOXXN010033745.1:0-14787 GCA_026770055.1 Myrmophylax atrothorax
TTGTCTGGGAGGGTGGGGAGGGGCTGGGATGGATTTCCCAGAGCAGCTGTGGCTGCCCCTGGATCCCTGGGAGTGCCCAAGGCCAGGCTGGAGCACCTGGGATGGTGCCCAGCAGGAATGGGGGGCTCAGGGGGGCAGTGGGAAGGGAAGGGACCAGCCTGGCACACTGAAGGGCCTTTCAGGCTCATTCATTGAGCGGTGCCAACCAGCTCAGCGCTGTAGGATTCTCTTCCTGCACTCCCAAAAGCCTGGCTTTGGGATCCAGCAAATCATCTCTGGCCACAGAGCCATTAAAATTCCGCCCCAGTCCTGCCTGGGATGAAAGGAGGCCCAAAGGCAGCGAGAGGGAGGGCAGGAAACCCAGGAGAGACGGGAATCTGCACAGAAGCAACACCTGAGGTGGGTTCCAAAGGAGGCACAACCTGGCCCAGCCAGGGCTGGAAATGGGGGGGCTCCAAGGTCCCTTCCAAGCCCAAATGTTCTGGGATGCTGAGATTAATAAGCTCAGCTTTGGGAAAGCTGATCCCCGTTAAACCAGAACTAAGGGCCTGGGCATAAAGCACAGTGGGAAAACAGGGATTACCAGATTACAACTCAGGGAAAACAGACTCAGATTATCTGGGACTACCCAGGGAAAACAGACTCCTTTAGCAGAATTTAGGGACCAGGGACCTCCATGCTGCAGGTTTTCCAGGCATTTCAAAGGATTCACACTGGACCTTTTAGCACACTCAGCATATTCTGTGATTCCAAGATTCCACGAGTTATTTGGAAGTTTTCCAGCACAAAAATCCCACATTTAACCATAAACCCAAGAGTCTGCACAGGTCCCAGCAACTCCCTCTCCCAGGCCAGGAGGATTTCCCTGCCTGCTCCACACACACCAATTAATAAACATGGAGAAATGCCAGAGGGGAAATATTCACTGGATCCACTTCATCCATTTTTAATTACCTTGAAATCAATTCCACGCCCTGAAAATTCCAAGCCAAGCTCAGTTCCAGAGCCAAGCTCAGCTCCACAGGTAAAGCTCCCGCTGACTCTCCCAGCACCTTCTTCCTGGTTTTATTGATCTAAAGAACCCCCCTTTCGATCCTTTTCCTTAGGAATTCCCAGGGCATCCCCCTATGGATTCAGACCCAACTCTCCTCACCATTCACTGCTGGTGTCGCTGGAAGGTTCTCCCTGCGAGTCCCATTCCCTGATGGGGATTAATCACTCCTTGATGGATTAATCACTCCCTGACGGATAAATCATTCCCTGATGGATAAATCATTCCCTGATGGATTAATCCCTCCCTGAAGACCCCCAGGGCCCCCAGTCCTACCTGTGTATGCCATGTTCTTCGGGTTTCCATAGGGAGCCCCCGGCTGGACGGGGCTGTAAACGGGATTCATGGTGGAAGACCAGGAATTCTGAGGACAAATGAGAAGCAGAGTTGAGTGTTCCGTGGCAACATTCCCCCTGTTGTAATTCCAGACACAGATTTACAGGATTTACAGCCAGACATCACCACCAGAGAGATATTTAATAATTCAGGGTTTGGGGCTCTCTGTTAATTCCCAAACTTCTCCAGCGCTGCACGTTCTGCCTCCGGATGGATGTGGAGCAGAGGGATCCAACACATCCCTGCTCCAGGGGAGCTCAGGAATAAGGCCCCACTTCCAGCTGGGACAAAGAGGAGAAGCCACCAAGGCAGACAAGGAATTGTCCCCTTTGGAAGAGCGAGGAGTGCTTGGGTGAGGAAACCAAGCCCAGCCCAGCCCTGACCTTTGGGAAATCGGAGGATCAAAGACCATTTCCAAATATTTGTGAGATTCCAGTGTGAAAAGTGGCATCCAGTGCCACCCCCATCCCAGAATTCCCCTTGGAATCAAGATCTGTGAGTCAGGAGATTCCAAGAGCCCTCGTGGTCCTCTCCCCAACAAGGCTGGTGGGACCAGGTCAGCTCCTTGGGAGTTTGATTTAGAGGAGAGCCAAGGAACTTGGGAATTGTGTCTCCTCCGTGTCAGTTCAGCAACTGGCTCAGTTAATTATCCTAATGAAGCACATTCTCCGTTGGGATTAAGGGGAAAATCAGTCATTAAGCTCCATTAGGCAGTCCATTTGGCTGCAGTTATCCAGGAGAACCAACCCCAGCCTGGCTCCCAGATCCCACATGTGCTGCTCCAGCGTTCCAAACAACAGCCCCTTCCCAAGCAGGCTCCAGGGAGGGATGCAACTTCCTTGGATCATTAACTCCTCCTGCTTTCCCTCCAGCAGGAACAGCCAACGGTGATTGGCAGCACCGGCTGACTCGGCAACAATTAGTGCTTAATTAATTAGCTGTCCCTCCACCCCCGAGCTGGCACCGGAGGAGCAATTCCGAGGGCAAAGGGATTCGGGGTTATAGAGCAGAGGAATTCAGGGATAAAGTCCAGGGCCACAGGGAGTGCCCTCAGTGGCCTCTCGGAGCGTTCCCACCATCGGGAAAATCAGGGTCCAAGTTGATGTCCATGGATTGACATTCCAGCAGAAGGTTGATGGCCTTGTCCCCAGTCCCTCTCCAGCTCCTGGAGCCCCTTCAGGCTGGAAGAGGCTGGAAGGTCTCCCTGGAGCCTTCCCTTCTCCAGGTGATCCCCCCAGCATTCCCAGCATTCCCAGCATTCCCAGCCCAGAGGGCTCCAGCCCTGGAGCATCTCCATGGGCTCCAAGCCCGACCACCACACTCCTTATCCGTGATCCCTCCAACAGATCTCTGTGGAAAAGCAGGAAGAGGGAAAGCTCTCCCTGCCCACAGCACTTCCTCCTGAAGTTGGAAGCTCTGGAAAGGAGGGAGTGCCAGGGAATGTGCCTGGAGGTGCCAACACGGCACAGCACAAGGAGCTCCTGCTGCTCCACAGCCCAAACCTCCCCCTTTTCACCCCAACACCTCCATCAAATCAAATCAAATCAAATCAAATCAAATCAAATAAAATAAAATAAAATAATAAAATGTTTAAAAAGTTAAAAGTAATAACATAAATAAAAATTAATGAAATAAATAAATAAAAAGAAAAATAAAATGAATAATCAACTGAAATAAAGAAAATAAAAATAAAAATAAAATAAATAATTAACCGAATTAAATAAAATAAAAATGAAACAAAATTAAAATTACTTAAAAGAAAAAGTAAAAAATCATAGAGGAAAATAAAATAAAGTAAAATAAAATGAAATAAAATGAAATAAAACTAAAGTAAAATAGAGTAAAATAAAAATAAAATGAAGTAAAACAAAGTAAAATAAGGTAAAATAAAAGCAAAACAAAATAAAAATAAAATTAAATAAAATAAAAAAGTAAAAATAAAATAAAGTAAAATAAAAAAGAATAAATAAAATAAAGTGAAATGAAAAAAACAAAATAACAATTAAATTAAAGCAAATTGAAGTAAAATAAAGTGAAATAAAAATAAAAAAGTAAAATAATATAAAATAAAAATAAAATAAAATAAAAATAAAATTACCTAAACTGAAATGAAATAAAATAAAATGAAAGGTTTGGAGGGACCTTAAAACTCATCCAATTCCATGGGCAGGGACATTGCACGATCCCAGTTTGCTCCAGCCTGGCCTGGAACCAGCTCCGCTCCCAGGAATTCCAGCTGAGGAAAACCAAAGGCTTTGGTGTCACCCTGGCTGGTTTCCAGGCAGGAAACCCCTTGGCACAGAGGGATCCCACACTGGGAATTCCCAGGTTTCCCTGCAGGACTAGTGGCTGCCCCAGCAGGTGCCCCACACGTACAGGGATTTTCCAAAGCCCCTGGGAGTGCAATCCTCTCCCAGCATTCCCAAACTGCTTCCTTGCTACATTCCCTAGGGGGGAGTGGGAATGCAGAAGTCAGAGCGCAGGGAATGACACCCCATAAATATAATACACATTTCTCCATAGAAATTTCCCAGGGCATTCTTGGGAATGTGTTTTCCCATCGGTATCCCCTCACTGACATTCCTGGGAACACGCCTGGAGCTCTCCTGGTTTTTCATTTGATGCCAAATTCCTGTTACAGGCTGAGAAGGGAAGGAAAAGTTTGATACCGAAGGTCAGGAATCAAATTTTGGGAGGAATTTTTCCAGCATTTCCACAAAACACGAGATCTTGGAAGCCAAATATTACTTTTAGGAAAAGGGCTTTTCCCCAGAGGGAGTACCGGGATTGGCTCCCTAAGGAAGTGGCCACTTCCAAACCTGCCAGAGCTCATGGAGTTTCAGACAACACTCCCAGCATGTGGTGGGATTGTTGGGGTGTCCTGGGGCTGGACTTGGATCCTGGTGGGTCCCTCCCAGCTCTGGATATCCCAGGATTTATGATCTGCCTGTGGGAGCAGAGCAGAATTCCCATCCCTTCCAGCAGCACCAGCTCCACAGTGACATTCCTGAGCGACCCAGGCCCCGTAATCCCCTTCTGCTGGAGCTGCTGGATACAACAAATGCTAATCCTGATGTGCAATTCCCACCTGATCCCATCAATCTGCAGACACTGGATTTGGGAATAGAAAAGGGAGCAGAGACAGAACTGCTCAGTCTGTTCCCAGCAATGAAGAGGCCAAGCCAGAAACGCTTCCCTGATATTGTGGGATCAGAAATCCTGGGATCAAGAGGAAAGCCATGCAAACTGCAGGATGCTCCTGGAGGAACTGGATTAGGAAGGAGAGGGAGAAATCCCAGAGGCAGAGGGAATGCAAGAGCAGCAGGTGCATCCCTGAGCCCCAAGCCAGGAACAGAAGCTGAGTCACAGCAGCTCCATTTGGAATAAATCCACCAGAATCATTCCTAAAATAGGTGAGCAGCATCCTAAAAAGGAGAAAAAGGAAATTCCATCCTGAGAATAGAATGGAAAACCTCCTGTCTGAGAGTTCAGCGGGGTGAGGAGAGCTCTGGGCTCCGCAGCATCCCAAGGGAATGGAACACAATCCTGGGATTCCAGAGGAGCCACGTGAAAACACAGCTCCACTTCCAGCCCTGTGATCCAGGACTTCCCATCTGCTTTCCCTGGGAAAGGAAAACCCCCTGCTTTGCTGGGGTTTAAGGCTGGTCAATGTTTACCCAAAAATCCAAGTCAGGCTCCACAGGAACAGCTGGAATTCCAAGGGTTCACCGTCCCAGGGATGACGAGGCTGGAAAAGTCAGCCTTGGAAAGGTTTGGGAACTCCCAGGATTCCCAGGAAGTCAGGGCTGATGGCTCCAGCAGAGCCAACCCACAGATCCCTCCCTGGCATTCCCAAGTGCATCCCACTGCGGATCCTGCACGACTTGGCCCATTGCTCGTTATGTGGCTGTTAATTAGGGCTCCACGTCACACCCCCAGCAATTAAACATCCTCTCCATCTCTCCTTCCCTCACACCCACATCCCACTTCCCAGGAAAGAGCTGGAAGTTCTGCTGCAGCTGGGCTGGGATTCCATCCCTCCTGGCCTTGACTTTGGGGGAATCTGCTGGCCCATATCCTGTATATCCCACAGACATTCCTGGTATAGGCTGGAGACTCCACAGGGAGTCCTGACAGACCCACCCCATCAATCCAAACACACCAACTTCCAGAGCTTCATCCAAAGCTGCTCCATGCAATTAAACCAGCCCAGATTCCTGGACTATGCCATGAATCCTTTGTTGGGGAAAAGCCCTGCAATAAATCAGGAATACAGATCCCTGGATCTGGTCAGAATCCACCCTCTCTGAGCCATCACTCCAGAGGCAGAGCCTTGGCTGGGCCCCTGTGGAGCTCCAGGCACATCCATAAGGATTTGCTGTGGCACTTGTCCATGTGTTCTTAGTATGTCCTGAAAACATGGAATGAGAGGGACCTCTGGGAACTCAACTCAGATTCCTCAGGAGACAATTCAATATTTTAACCACAGAAACGAACTCCTTGGTTGCCCTTTGGCCAAACCATCCCTCTTCTTCCATCCCCAGCAAGCAGATGTGATCTGACAGCCTCCTTTCCAAAGGTTACCTGGAACACAGAGCTGGGAATTACTCTGGGAAAGGGACTGAACGTTGGTCCAACTTGCCCTGCATTTCCCTCACTATTCCCTCTCCAGGCAAGGGCAGCAAGTGGAAATCTGCTCCACATCCCCGGGAGATAATGGTCCAACACAAGTGGGAACTGTCTCCTTATCAAACATCCCTCCACAAGGCAAAGGGGTGGGATTGCTCATTTCCAAGTGTTTCTGGATGAGCAGGAAAAGGGCAAACAACCCTGTGCTGGCTCTGCCTGAAATGCACCTCCTGCATCCCAGGATCAAACTCTGCCCTCCAAAGCCACACCTTGGGAATGCTGTACATTCCCTGGGGATCTCTCCCGTACTTTTTCATCCCAAGGGCTGTCTTTGCCACGAGGACTGGGAGGGCTGACTCAGGAATTCTGCAAACAAGCAGGTCCCCCTGCCAAGAAAAGAGGCATATTTGGAACAGGGAAAAACTGCCATGAGGATGTTCCCAAGGACTTGGCTCTGAGTGACGTGGTTCCATTTTTGTGACATAACTTGGCTTGTCAGAACAAATTCCCTGAGCAATATTTGACAACTCCTGTGCCCAAGAAATCCTGGATTTTTTTTTAAACCAACATTAGCAGTGGATTCCCAGCTGGCATTCAGCTGGAATCCTGCAGACACAAACCCTTCCCACAATAAAAAGCCATTTTTAACCCCCAACAAATGATTTTAAGGTAGGAAAAGGAATTTCTGGGGGCTGGATTGCACCACAGAGACCCACGTCCTGCTGAGGCACTTCCAGTGGGAAAGAACACTTGGGAAAAGGAATTTTTCAACCATAAAATATAGGTATGAACAGTCTGGAAAACCTCCAGGCACCCTGTGAGCCCCAGGACTCTGGAATCCAGCACAGAGGAACATTCCATGCAATGGTTCCAAGACCAGAGGAAGCAAAGCCATCAGGTTGTAAATCTCTGACAAAGATAATCCTGGGAAACAACAAACCATTCCTGGGTCACCTCTGATGAATCACCAGATCTTTTCCAGGCCCTTTTGGTGAAGAAACCCCTTCCCAAGGTGATCTGCCCACGGAAAAGGCAGCAGCAGCTTCCCAAGTGTCACAAGCTGCCACGTGGGATTCCCAAGTGCCTGTTTCCATGGAATGCCAGGATGGTTTGGGCTGGAAGGGACCTTCAGGGCCACCTTGTTCCAACGCCCTTCCAGTGCCTGAAGGGGCTCCAGGAGAGCTGGAGAGGGACTGGGGACAAGGCATGGAGGGACAGGACACAGGGAATGGCTGCACATGGACAGAGCACAGGGATAGGTGGGATATTGGGAAGGAATTGCTGGCTGTGAGGGTGGGGAGGGACAGGATGAGAGGAAATGGCCTCAAGTCGTGCCAGGGGAGGGTCAGGTTGGACACTGGGAACATTTCCTCATGGAAAGGGCTGTCCAGGCCTGGAAGAGGCTGGAGTTCCCATCCCTGGGGGATTGAACAGCCTGTGGATGTGGCTGGATCTTAGAAATGCATTAAAATACAGTTCTGTAGAGTATAATTACAAATATATTAAGATAATGTAACTCTATTGAATAGAAATGTATGAAAATAGTATAAATATATTAAGTATAAATATTGGAAAGAAGGGAATTTTCCACAGGGTTGGGAAAAGGCAGCACCTCTGGAGCAAACTCCTTTGGAAAGACAAACCATCATGGAAGACACTGGAACATCACCACACACATCCCAAATATTCAGGCTGCTTGTTAAGCCCAGGAAATTCCATGTTTTCCACCATTCCCCCCTCATCCAAGGACTCCAAATGTGATGCCTAGCAGTGGGAAATGTGGAGATTTCCAGGTGCAGCTGGAGACTGGAATGTTGGAAAAACATGGGTCATCATTCCATGGTCAAGTGTTCCAAGCCCCACTGCCCAAGGGAAGGAAGGAATTGCTGGAGGATCCAACTGTTGGCTCTAAATGACCAGTTAGGATGGAAACACAATCCAGCATCCTTTTCCCAGAGCATTTAATGGGATAAAATCTGAGAGAAAGGGAGACTTTCCACAGACAGAAGGAAATCTTGATTCCCAAACACACCAAAGCATCCAAATGATACCAATGGAATTCTTTTCTTTTTTTCCAGCCAAGTGTAATTCTGGAAGGTCTAATTAAAAAAACCCAACAATGTTGGGGTAGGATTTGCATTTCAATTAATTTGTAGCCTTTAGTGTGGAGAATCCATGGCCAGACTTGGGGATCACGGGAACCACCCACTGGAACACACTCCAAAATGTGGGAATTCCAAGGATGAAACACAGCCAGTGTTCCAGGATTTGAGGGGGTTCGCCCATTGGCCTGTAGGGGAAAACTCCAAACCTCCCCAGGCCCTCGGTGATGCCAAACAACAGGACCATGGGAAGGAACTGGAGCACAGGAATTTCCACCTAAACATGAGGAATAACCTCCCTGTGGGGGTGGCAGAGCACTTGGAAGAGAAGTTTTGGAGTCTCCTTCCCCTGGGAATATCCCAAGAAGTGCCTGCTCCTGATTTGGTGCTCCAAATTCCGGGATTCTGGGATTCACGTGCTGCTGAAATGTGGCACAACAGGCAAATCCTGAGGCTCCTGAAATATTACCCTTCCCGAGGCTCCCAACAACCCCCTGGACACCATTCCTGCCAATCCCACCCCACCAAGTTCTGGCTTCCACATGTTCCCAGGGAACACCGTTAACCCTCCACCGCGTTGGGCCAATCCCTTCCCAATGGCACTGCCGGTAATTGGCTCTCGCTCCTCGGAATTCCAATTAGCCACTCCAGCCTGGGAAAGGCAGGGATGCAGAGCCCCTAACGAGCTCAGGGAGCAATCAAAGGGTGCAATGAAAAGCTGCCTCTCCCCAACGTGCTCTCTGTGCACTCAACCAGCACTAATTAATGCTTTTAACGGAGCTCTCCCCCTTTCGGCCCCGAAAGCGGAACAAAGGAATGTGGGGAAGGTGCAGCTCATTAAATTCCAAAGGCACTCCATCACAGCCAGGTATTTCCAGCAGCTCTGAGCTCCAGGAGCTGGGCAATCCACAGGGAATACGCAGTTCTCCACAGTGGGAAGAGGTGGTGGATTGTCCAGCTGGGATTTATGGGAGAAAGATGTGGAGCAAACCCTGTGGAAGGAGCTGTGGGAAGGTGGAGGAATTTTGTTCCCCCAAAATCCCACACCCCATCCCTGGAAATGTTCCAGGCCAGGTTGGATGGAGCTGCTGGAAAAATGTTTCCCTTCAGCTCTGCATTTGGAGCATTCCCAGCCCAGGGAAGGCCTCCCCAAACTGGAAGAAATAATCCCAAGATTCCAGACCAGAAATTTCCCACAGGAGTTTGGAAATGTTGAGGATCCAGAGCATGAAGTCCAGGCCCAGCTCCAAATTCCCCGGTGGACAAAATCCAGCCTAATGTAAAGGAGCATTCCAAAATATTTACATCAAACCAAGCCATTCCAGAGGTGAGAGAGGGATTTTGGGATACACATGGATTTTCCACACAAACACACCGGGATTAACTACTGAATTTCTGCTGGAATTTCTCTTGGGATGTGGGGAGTGGGATATTCCTGAGCAGGAAATACCCAGAAGAATTAAGTTAAGAGGCCAAGCACACACATATTTGGGAGTTTAACCCAATTTCTTCCACCTTTTGATTTCTCCATGAAATGAGCGGGAAAAGGGGATGTTCTACCCAAAATTCAGGATCTGACGAGGTTGGGGGAGATTCCAAGCAGGGAATCCCCACAGGCTGGAGAGCAATCCCACCTCCTGGAAGATGCCAACCAGGAGCTGGTCAGCCAAGGCCCCCAGGCTCCAACAATTCCACTGCTGGGTCTCCAGGGATCACTCTGGAAGCAACCAGGACTGACAGGGAATGAGCACGCTGAGGGCAACTGGGCTGTACTGGGAGTGTCTGGGACCACACTGGGGGTGACTGGCTCATCCTGGGACTTACTGGGCTATACTGGGAGTGTCTGGGACCACACTGGGGATGACTGGCTCATCCTGGGACTTACTGGGCTATACTGGGAGTGACTGGGCTCTGGGAAGTGCAGGATGCAGGACTGGGAGGGCAATCCCTTCCCACATGTTTTATGCATCAGAAAGGAGCAGGAAAGCTCCTGCTCCCAAACCAGGAGCAGCTCCTGGGAATGGCTGTTCATTCCCATCACCCCAGGCCCAAAAGGTTCACATGGAATAGTTTTTCCTGCTTTCCACCCCCTAATCCCGAATTACATTCCCTCAAACAACCACTCTGGGGGAGGAACCAGGATGCAGAAAAGGTTGGATGGAGCCAAACAAGTGGGATTTCCTTTGGGAGTGCTGATCCATCCCACTCTTCCCTCCAGAATGACACCATTTGCAATGAAACAAAGGGAATCAAAAGGAATCCTTGGAGAGAACTCCAAACCCACCCTGGTGACGCTCCAAGGTCCAGCTAATCCCAACACTGCTGATTCCACTCAGGGAAAGGGGGCAGGAATATTCCCACCCCTGTGTATTTCTACACTCCAACAGGAATATTCCTTGCTTGGAATTTAATCCTGGTTCCAGGCTTTTCAGCCCTTCCAAATTCAGAGGCACAAGCCTAAAACAACTCCAGGAAAGCAGGAGTGAATTCCAGCAGAAACAAGGACTTGACAAATCCCATCCCATCCCACTCCTGAGTGGAGCACAGTCTGTACCCAGGGAAGGCAGGAGGCACCAAATATAACAGCCCCATTTCCATTCCTTCCAGGAATACACACATTCCTGCTGCAAGAAGACGTGGGCTGAGGCTTCGCTTCCAACAGCTCCGGAAAATGCAGCAAATCCCTCCTTTTGTGGCAAGAAAGGAGCAGAAAATAAGCTCAGGCAAAGGGGGGAGGAACCACCTCCCCCAGATCTTCCTCCAGCCCTGGATTTGGGGAAAGCACATCTTCCCACGGGATCAGCCGCTCCTTCTGCTGCTCCAGCCCTTCTGCCATCATTGTGCTGCTTCCCACAGGCAGCTGGATTCCCAAATTTGCTCCAAATCCACATTTTGGGGTATTTTTACATCTTTACACAAGAAGTCAACAAGCTCTTGCTCAACACACACCAGAAGTCCATGCCCAGTGGTGCTGAATTCCTGAGGGTTTCCAGGATTCAGCAGGAGGATGGGACTCCCACAGCCCAGGGATTATCAGGATATTCCCCTTTTTGTGGCTGCTGGAGGGACAGGAGAAGCATCAACACCTTCTTGCAGATTCACCCTCTCTTGGGGTGGTTTTTTGGGGCACCATTCCCAGCTCTGACAGAAGCCACACACTCAACCCCTTCCTGAGTACTGTGTGGATTATAAACATTCCTGGTAATATTAGGGGGAAATAACAAGCTTTTTTCCAGCTTTTGCAGAGGATTTTAATGCTTTCCCATTCCAGCAGCCCAATCCCAGCCCGGGCTAATCCCTCCCCACAGCTTTTGTTCCTCACAGTCAGCTCAGCTCACGGAGCAGGACAGGAATGGGCCACTGTTCCTTCTTCAGGAATTCCAGCGCGAGGATTTCCTCACTTCCCAAGTTTCTGGTGTCTCCTGGTCCTCCTGAACTTTCCCACTGGCTCTATAAATCCATGTGCCCCTTCCAAACTCCTCCAGGTTGTCTCAGAGCTCTGCCAACATCTCCCGTCCACGTTCCACACGCTCCTCTGTTGGATTTTCCGGCGCTGACTCCGACTTGGAGAACTACTCCCTGCACAAAAACACCCTGGACTTTCCTCCAAACAATTCCCAAAAGCGGATTTTTTCCTCCATTCCCCTTCCCACAACAGGCAGGGTTTCCACCCCCAGGTTATAAAACCAGCAGGAATGGCTTTTAATTCCTTGAGTTGGGTATTTCACACTTCACTTTTTACTGGATGTCCTGGAGAACATCCAAATGTGCCAAACCCCCCAAACACACCACTTTGCTCCCAAAATTCCTTTGGTGCCGCTGTTATCCCGGAGATTCCAGTTGTCATTCCTTCAGCAATCCCAACACAACTCCATTTAATTCCCGCCCTGCAATCAGAGCTCTGCCCTCACTCTGGCAGCTTCTCACACCCTGCAATGACAATTAACTTCCCTTTAGCATCATTTATAGGAATTCCTACGATTATCCTGTTGAATCCAAGGCTTGTGTGCCCAGCAAACTTGGAATACCCTGGTGCCCACCTGGATGCACCGCAAGGGGATCTGCAGCTCCAGAAATTATTCTAGAAATAATAAAGACACACAGTGGATTTTCCGGAGGGGTTTGGGTGGGATTTTTATCCTTATAAAAATAAGGTGGGACTTCCCTCATGGAATTCCCAGAGGCAAGGGAAGAATAATACTGGAGCTGCTCCTGGCAGATGGGTTCTCCCACCTACATCTTTCCAATGGGGATTCCCAAGTTTCCTCAGGGAATAGCCCAGGGTTTGGGGGTGGGTTTGCTCCCCTGCCACAAGTTTTACTCCCAGTTTATCCATGGATTTTTACAAGGTGCATCCCACCCCACCTTCCAAGTGTTTGAGGAAGATGTTTAATTGGTGCCCCTATGACATTTTTGGGGTGGGATCCATGGGGGGATTCTTGGGGATGTCTGTGCAGGGCCAGGATTTGGACTCCATGATCCCTGTGCTCCCTTCCAACTCGGGATATTCTGGGATTCTATTATTATATCCTACAAAAAAACCAGCCTTCTGGTTTCATCAGACCACTCACCTTTCCAACCAGTTTCCCACCTCACAGTCCACCACTACCAAGGCTGCAGAATCTCCTGGAATTTCCTACATCTCAGGAAAAGGACATTCTCTGTGCTTCCTACCTGGAGCAACCACGGGACACCACGAGTGGTGCTTCCAACCAAGCCCCTCCGCACAAAAGCCACTGAAATTCTGCTGGCACAGCTCAGACCTGAGGGGAGGGAGGGAAAAAGTCTCTGGAAATGACAAAACAAGGTAAGGAAAACCATCTCCAAGGAAAACAAACTCCAAGGAAAACCATCTTCAAGGAAAACCATCTCCAAGCCCTCCCTCCGTGGGCTCCTCCCTGACCTGCCAAAAGCCTCCTGCAATAACCAGCCAAGCACACAGATGGCCAAGGCCCTCCTGAGGAGGACTTTCACACTCCAAATTGTCCCTAAAGAGGGGCAAATAGGGATTGGAGCTGTTGGGGGGAGAGAAAAAAAAAGGACTTGCAAGAATTTCCAGGCCTAAATTTCACAGCAGGGCTCAAACAGGTCAGGCAGGCTCAGTGTTCCTGCATGGAAGGGTCTGGGAGAAGGGCAGGGGTTTGTGGGATCACCAAGGGAAGGGCACAAACACCAGGAAACTGGCTGCAAACTGGTGTGTCAGGACAGCAGCAAAAAGCAAGGGAAAAACAGGAAAATCCTGTCAGGAACAACGTGAAAGGAGCATCACCAGGATGGGGATTGGGATCACTGAGCAATTGGCATTGAGTTATTTGGGATAAACCACCCCAGAGCAACCTCTTCAGTGTCTGTTCACAGCACAGTCCTTGGGCCACCCTGGCTGGGAAAGCCACTGGGAGACAACAAATCCCAGAGGATATGGAGAACCCTGGAATGTGCAGAGCAGGCCATAAGAAATTGGACAAGGGGAAGAAAATATGAGCCCAAAGTTTGACCCCAGGAGAGTGTGGACAAAGAGAGGAGTGCCCTTGGACAACCTGCCAGCAGCATCAGAGCTGCCTCCACTGAGCATCCAACAGGATTATCCAGCCTGGACAAACATCTCATGCTTGGCATCCTCAGGGTGTGACCACAGTGACCCATCCTGGGCTGTCACATCCTGCCCTGTGCCATCAAACTGCCTCAATTCTGCCACTGATGCGATTCCCACCACAGGCTGGGCTTCTCTGGCCCAAAAGAAGCCAAGTTCCTTCTGGTCCATGACCTGCTCCTGTGCTTGGTGACACTCAGGGAGAGCGAGTGGAAATCACCATCCTTGCCTTGATCCACGTCAGGGGGGACAACAATTTGCTCCAGAAATGGCTGCACTGGGAATGTCCCCACTCACACCCCCAAACCCCTTGGCTCAGCTCCAGGAAGGAAGGACAGAGAGAACAAACCCCTCTGATGTTCAGAGCTCCAGATAATGCAGGAAAATCCCTCCTCCTGCCTCTTCCACAGCCCAGGAACGAGCCATTTGGTGCCAGGAGATCTGCTCTGCTCCCCCAGCCAGGGAAGGAAACCACAGCCTGGAAATGGGTTTGAAGGAGCTGATTTGTTGTGATTTGTGCACACACAGCAGAGGCCAAACCAGCGCTGGGCACTTCCGCTGCCACCAATCCATGCCCTCTGGAAGCCCAGCCGGCTCCTGATGGATCCCACATTCCCTCGGAGCAGGGGCAGGAAAATGGGCTTTCTGCTGGGTTTGGCCACCAAGCCCGTGATAAACCCTGAAGTAAAACCTGACCCGACCAGGGCAGCGCCAGGCACTTGGCACGGGGACACTGAGCCCTTTGTTCGGGATCCTGCGGCGCTGGAGCCCATTAGCAGGGAATGGGCGCTAAATATTCCATGAGTCTGGAGTTCAGGCATTTCCCAGGCCAGGCTCTGTCACTGCCGATCCGACAAAGTGGGATGACAGCTGAGAAATTCAGTGTATCCTGCAGAGCAGCCTCTCCAAAGCATTCCCAGAGTCCCCACTCAGGAACAAATCCTTGGATTTAGAGGGATAGAAAACATATTTCTTCATATATAAATATCTCTATATCTATTTATTTGTTTGTTTGTTTATATATTTATATATATGTATATATATAAATATATGAATATATATATGAATATATATGCATA
>JAOXXN010033746.1:0-14720 GCA_026770055.1 Myrmophylax atrothorax
TCCTCCCCCCTCCTCCTCCTCCTCTGCTCCCAGCAGCTGAACACACAAGAGGAGTAAACAGTCCCCGTGCCCTCGTGGGCAGGAGGACATTTCCTGACTCTGTGTCAGCACCACTTTGGGCCTGAGGTTTCCCTGTTTGCCCAAGGGTCAGGGATGGGTTGGGCACATTTCCCAGCGTGGTGGGCAGCGCTTCAAGCTGGATATTGTGGGATAACCTCTGTAAATAGAGACAGAGCTGCCTTTCCTGCCCACAGAATTCATGGGCACTCAGCTGGGCACGCCAGGGGGGTGTCAGTCACATTCAGTGGTGCCCACAGTGCCCTGCAAGCCTGGCTGCCCTGGGCCTCTGCAGACTGGGCTGGGATCCATCAGGCTGAAGCCACATAACCCACTGGAGAGTCACGGAGCTGCTTTTGGATGTGGGTCCCTGCCATGCCCACTGCAGAGGATTTACACTCTGTGAGGATGCCCAGAGCAAGCAGACCAAAACAAATCCAAAAGGGTGAACAGGCAGAAGGGAAGGATCCCTGCTGTGGTTTGCAGGGGTGTCAGCAGCTGTGTTTGTACAAGGAAAAGTTGGCTTTTGGCTACAACAGAACATAACCAGAGGTTGTCTGGTAAAAGAGAAAGCTTTAGGGAGAGTTTTAGCACCTTCCAGTGCCTAAAGGGGCTCCAAGGGAGCTGGAGAGGGACTTTGGACAACAGCAAGGGGTGACAGGACAAGGGGGAATGGCCTTCAGCTGAAGGAGGGATGTTTTAGATGGGATTTTGGGAAGAAATTCCTCTGTGTGAGGGTGGGCAGGCCCTGGCACAGGTGCCCAGGAAAGCTGTGGCTGCCCCATCCCTGGGAGTGTCCAAGGCCAGGTTGGACAGGGCTTGGAGCACCCTGGGATAGTGGAAGGTGTCCCTGCCCATGGCAGGGGAATGGGGTGAGCCTGAAGGTCCCTTCCAACCCAAACCATTCTATGGTTTCTGTCAACAAACCCCAGGATATGGCCCAAAAAGCCTTAGAAACTCTGACCACACTGAGAGCATCCCTGGATAACTTACGTCTGCTCCAGATCCTGCCCCACAGGTGGCAGCACAGGGGGGTGGATCCTCCACATTGCAAAAATTTGTGCCCATCAAGGGGCAGGGAAGATTCTTTATTCTGCTACCACTTGCCTTAGAACCTGAATCCTCAAAAATCCACATGTCTGGCCTTTTAGGGCTATTTATTGTTACAAATAACAACTCCACACAAGCCTTTGGCCTCCCTGTTTCTCCTGGGCCAGACCCTGCCCCCTGTCAGGACCTGCTGCAGTTCTGCCTCACACACTCACTGCTGCTCTTCCTTGAAATAGGAGCATTTGTCACGTGGGTCAGCCTGTTAATTATGAACCTTGCTGTGCTGTTTGCACGTCCTGGAGCCCTGCAGCAGTTTTTAGGAGCACACCTTACCCAGCAGAGTCAAATAACTCTCATAGCAGTCAGACCTGGCCCGTGATGTCCCTCCAAATCATTGTTTCATGAAGATAAACTTTCCACAGGTAGGCTTGAACCCTGTGGCTGGTTAATCTGACTGACAAAACACTCTCTAGTTTATACCACTTTTTGTTCTTGCCTACAATTAACCTGCTGGCCACTAATCAGTATCTTTTGGGTTTTAAAACTCAGACTGTGGGGTCTGAGGACAAAGACCTCCAGTTCTTGAGCTGCTGTGTTTCCAAGCCCCCTGGCCCTCCCTGCCCCATGGCTGTGGCCCCCTGTGCTCACAGCCCCCTTGGGATCTCACCTTCTTTGGCCTGTCGTGGTGGGACACGTGTTTCTCCTGGGCAGGGGACGTGGAGCGGCTCCTCCTCCCTGCCATGAAGGAGCTGCTGCCAGAGTGCCGTGAGGTCTTCTGAGGGAAGTGGGCAAGGACAGGAGGTGGAGGGGGGAAAAAAGAGAGAGGGAACAGCATTACAGAGCCCGGATTTCACCGGGTCAGTCAGCAAAGGTACAGGCAGTGGTTTGCCTCCCACACGCAGGGGCAAAGCCAGGCTGGCTCCTGCCATGGGGATTCCATGGATACCCCACAGTGGGTTACAAACTGCACAGAGCTCCGGCTCTCCAAATCCTTGCTGGCCCAAGGCCAACAACACTCATCCAGGAAAGGCCCAGCTTCCAAGAAACCCCCCTGCTATCCCAGAAGTGGCAGCAGCAGTGCTGTTATCCCTGGATTCAGTGTCCAGCTCTCAGTGCTGAGCTGCCAGTGGGAATCCCTGTGGAAATTCCCTAATTCCTGTGCCCCCAGCCCAGGCACCCACACAGCTCCTGCTGCCTGTGTGACCATCACTTAACCTGGCACAGCCACACTCAGGCCAGACACAGGGACCCAGGGGCAGGAGATGTGCCCTCCAGGTGGCTTTGGGGCGAGTTGGGGACATCCCTCCCTGGATGGGACAGGACGGAAAGTGGGAAAGGCAGTGACAGAGGAGTCTGTGGGACAGAGCTGCAGTGAGAGCATCAAGGTTCCTTTTAGCTGGAGGGGGAGAGCAGGTGTGTGCTCATCATGCAGGAAAAGAGTTCCTGTCTTTCCTTTCACACTGTAATTAACAGGGGAAATCCTTTGCCCCAAATATCCCTCAAAATGTGAATGACTCCACATGTCCCCTGGGCTGGCTCTGTCCTCAGGAAGAGGCTCTGGCTGTTCTGTGTCACCCTCGTGCTCAGGGTGCCTGAGCTACACTCCTAATTCCCTGGGACATCAAATTCCTGGAGCATCAACCCCCTGAGCCTCAAACATCACTGCTGCCCTCCTTTCTTGGGACACAGAGTGGGGCAGGGAAGCCAAAACAGATGGGAAAAAAATCAAATAATTCAAGCCCTAGATTTGAAAATGGGTTTAAAGATGCTACAGAAATGCAAAAACATTAATTAATCTCAATTATGAAGTAACTCAGAGTGAATGGCTGAAAAGGAAAGCTGGCTGCAACCTTGTTTATGTTTCCTTGGCATTTCTCACTGCTCTGAGCACAAACCCAAACCTAAGATGAAGCCAATGCCTTTTATGTGACAAAAAAAATTAAATTCCATTGCAGAGAGGAAGAAACTCACCATTTTATTGAAGTGGTACTTGCAGTAGCCACAATATTTGACATTGTCGACTTCCAGGACTTCCTCCTCACACAGGAGCCCAGCCATCTGTGCACTGAAACACAGGCAGTCAGCAGGAGGGCAAAGAAACCTGCACAGCCACACCACCAAAGGGCAAAGGATAATCCAGGACACTCAGGCAGGGGCTGGAAGTTCCCTGTTCTGCTTGGCAAAGTGGGGGGAAAAGTTCAGCCTGTTTTAACTCATATTAAGATCTTTGAAATAGTCTGTATTTTTCTACCAGTTTCTGTTGCAGTTTTTTGGTTTTTTTAAAGGGAGGCCTGGGAGGTCAGTAATAATTCCAGCAAAGACACCTCAGGAGGCAGAAATCCATGCAGAGCTGGGAATCTCCCTGTTCTGCTGATAGGGAATGTTGTTTTCAGGCTCTGAGGGTACTAGAGGATATCAACCTTTAAAATCACATCAAGGAGATGACAGGATACTCCTGCATGTGCTCTGCTGGAGAAGGAACATTCCTGGGCTGTGACTCATCCCTTCCCTGCTTGGATTCCACACAGTCTGAGGGAAATCCCCAACCTTACTCTCAGCAGGGAAAGCTCCCTGGAGAAACTCAGCCTTCCTGGGAACCTCCCCTGCCCTTCCCAGCTGAGCAAGGAGGAGGAACCTCTGGCCCAACATGCCCCCAGGGGGATGAACACAGTGCCCACAGCACCCAGTTGGGGTGGCTCAAAGGCAGGGCAGCCAACTCAGCAGCTGGGAGTGCATCCCAGGGGCACCCCAGGGACTCCCCAGGTGACATGGAATGCTTAGTGCATCCCAGGGACTCCCCAGGTGGCATGGAATGCTGGCACCTCAGGGACTCCCCAGGTGACATGGAATGGTGGCACCCCGAGGGGTGAAGGGACTCCCCAGGTGACATGGAATGGTGGCACCCCGAGGGGAGAAGGGACTCCCCAGGTGACATGGAATGCTTGGTGCATCCCAGGGACTCCCCAGGTGCACCCCCAGGGACTCCCCAGGTGACATGGAATGCTTAGTGCATCCCAGGGACTCCCCAGGTGACATGGAATGCTGGCACCTCAGAGACTCACCAGGTGCATCCCCAGGGACTCCCCAGGTGACATGGAATGCTGGCACCCCGAGGGGAGAAGGGACTCACCAGGTGACATGGAACGCTTGCCGGCAGCCGTGCCGGTTGCAGGCCATGCAGGCTCCAGAGGCAGCTTTGCTCTCCCTGCCCTGCTCCTCACAGATGTAGCAGGTCTGGGAAAAAAACACCAGGAGAAGTGCTGTTAAACTGGAGACAAAGCCCCCAGGAACTCCTAACTCTGTGTCCAGACATCTCATGGGGTCACGGTTTGGAACCTTTAAAGGTCATCTCACTCCACACCTGCCGTAGGACACACCTTCCACTGGACCAGGTTCTCCCCCTCCTAGGAGAGCTCTGGGTTATTTCTCAGTGAAACAGACAAAACATCTTTCTTTTATCCCCCCCAAAATGGCTGCGTGGGATCAAAATGTGGAGGAACCAACACACAATTCCACAGCTCAAGTCACTCAGCCAAGAGATTCCTCCAGTTGCAGGGACTTGGAGAACACACGGAGGAGCAACAAGTTGCTTCAAACCCAGGCATTTGTCAGGTATTTTTAAAGGTATCTGAGTACCTGGAAGGTCAAATAACTTGGGCAGCAGCTGTGGTGGGATCAGCTGGTCCCCCAAGCCCAGGTGGGGAGGGTCTCACCTTGTTGAAGCGGTCGTGGGGCACGTACTGGAGGACGATGGGCTCCATGGTGAGCACGTTGGCAAACTGCACCTCTGGGATGTACAGGGCACACACCACATGGGCCCAGCCTGGGGGAGCACAGCACACAGTGCACAGTCACAAAGGGCATCCCAAAAGAGCCTCCAACCCAGACAGGCACGGGAGGGACAGCAGGAAGGGAGGGAAGGATTGCAGCCAACCTAAGTGAGATGTTAGAGTTGAAATATGCTTGTTGTAACTTGGTGAGGACTCAAATCCTCTGTGGGTGAAAGAGAGACAGATACCAGCTCCAGATTAACCAAGAAGGCAGATTTCTTTGGGGAAAGACAAGTACAGCACTCGTTGTTCTTAAAAACACCCCCTCAGGACTTGAGGGCCAGAGCTGGAGACAAACCCGAGCCCAGGGAAAGCATCCAAGCAGTGAATGATGCTGAAGGGACAGACTGGATGTGCCCTGGAAACAAAGCTCCCTTTATGGGATCTTATCAACAGGGAAAGGAGGCAGCTTTCCAGCAAGCCAAGTTAGATTAAAATCTAAATCCACCAAATCACATGTAGAAGTTGGAATTCCATCTGGTCAGGACAGAAATGAGACAGTTTGAAGGTCAGGAGTGTTTGGGGGCTGATCCAAACCAGTGTGGGTTCTGCACTGGGAGGATTTAGCAAGAATTAGAATGGATTCACCTGGGCAGGGGGAGCCAAACTCCGGGATTATGGGATCATCCAGCACTGTCAGTCCTTGGGTTGTGTAACTCTGTACAGTGACATGGCTGAAAGAGTCCTTGGGCCTGTCTGTACCAGACCTGGCCACACCACAGTATAATATATTAGGAAGAAGATGCTATATTATTATAAAACAACCCCCCAACATGATACTTGTGCTGTTGCATTCAGACTCTTGGCATTTATAACCAGGCCCAGAAGTTGCTTCTACAAAATATCCTGGACTGAGCACTCTCTAAACATGGGATTTGTCAGAACAAAGACCTCCTTGCCCAATTTCACTCTTTAAGTGGCAGGTGGGTACAGAAGCTCCTGAAAAATAAGGTTGGGAGAATAATTAGGTTTGATTACACCAGGAGCATGGAGAGGTACAAGCTCTGAGCACTGAAATCAAACTCCATGGGACCTCCCAGCAGCTGAGGCTGAGCAACATCAACAATGAGCAGGTAAATCCTGCACAGAAGAACATCTTCCCCTGCTCAGGGATGGGGACATGAGGCTGAGCCTCTGTTAACTTGGGGGTCACCGTGCAAATAACTCAGCAACTTCCACACTGCAGATGGTGAAGCGATTCCTGTGAGGTTAAACCCCCAAAGCTCCACATTTCAGGGCTGGGCTTCAATGCCAGCCCAGGGTTAGGGAGGTCCTCCCATCAGGGAAAGGACTTCTCACCAGGAAGTGAAGTTTATGAGCAGAAGGCAGGGAGTTTCATTCCTCTGGAGCCTCCAGCCTTCCCTCCCTGCAGGCTGGTTTGGCCCCCAGCACATCCCAGCTGGGGCAGAGACACTCACCCCCATTGTCAGTGCGTTTCAGGGCTCCATCCTTGTGGGGACACAGCTCACACCTCTGGAAAAGGAGCAGAAACAAGAGATTAGTCCAACTCCACGGGGCACAGGGGCAGAAAAGAGATGATTCATGTGCAACGTGGTCATGAAAGTCAAGGCTGCTTTCAAAGAGGGGAAGTGGGAGAAGGGCTGAGTGTGGTTTGGGTGCACAGAGATGTCCTGACACAGCTCAATGTCACCCTGACTGGGGGATTTAAATCCTCAGCCTGAGAGCCACAGGCCTAGAGCAAACCTTGGCCCCACAGGGCTCTTTTAGAACAAGTTTTAGTCTCTGTGGTTGGGGAGTAAAACTGAAAGTTGTGACTCAGAGAGCAGAAGGCAAATAAAAAGAAACCATTATCTATCTTTGCCTCTTTCCTTCCTTACTTCTCTCTTCCTCTTGTGATATTTTTTTCCAGTCTCATGACAGGGGGGTGAGGCTGTCGTGGCATTTTTGCTGGGGGGCCATGGCAGGACCCCAAACCCCCAGAGGCTGAGGTGGGGTGGGGAAGGTGTGAGGGCACTTTTGGGGTGTGAGGGCACTTTTGGGGGGTGTTTTCACACTTGGGTGAACACCCTGCCAGCCCTGAGTGCTCCTCCCAGGCTGGGCTGCCCCAGGACAGCCACTGCCTTCTCACAGCATCCCTCAGGGGAAATCTCCATGTGCTTTCTTCTGTTCCCTTTGACTTTAACAAAGGCCCAAAAACCTGCGGGGTTTAAACCTCTCCCTTTCCTCGTAGAAATGTCTGATTTGCTAAAATAGCAAAGCAAAACAAAACCTGCTTTTCTGTGAAAAATGGGCTTCCTCAGACAGTCCTGAAATGAGGTGTCTGGTGTCAGAGGGGGATGTTGGACCTGGTGCTCTTTGCTGTCATTGCTTGGCCCCAGTGGGTGTAACGGGGGGGATCCACCTGCAGGACCCACTGGGCAAGAACTGGGCATGGAATCATGGAATGGTTTGGTTTGGAAGGGACCATAAATCCCACCCAGCGCCACCCCTGCCAGGGGCAGGGACACCTTCCATAGACCAGATGGCTCCGAGCCCCGTCCAGCCTGGCCTGGGACACTTCCAGGACTGTGGAAATGTTAAATAAGTGACGAGAGGACAAAATCCACCTGACTTTCCCTGCAACTCAGCGAGTTTGGAATAGAGATGGGCACAGATGTTTCTCTCTGCTCCTGGTTTGGTGCACAATTACTGTGGAAAGCCCGGCAGAGCCAAGACAGAGGAAGAAGGGAGTTAACGGAGACACTGCAATGAGAAATTTGCACTTGAAAAGGCCCCTCGGCTCTCCCTCCACCCTCAGATCAAAGCGGCTCTCCCACCACGCGATTAGCAAAGCTCTGATTGTAACAAGAGGGGTTAACAGCTCCATCGGCCCCACACAGCCCTGGGAACAGCCCCGTGTGCCAGCAAAGGCTCGCCCTGAGCCCGCACATTGCCCTGCGGCCATCCCTGCCCCGAGGATTCCCGGCATCCCGGTACGAAGGGGATGAGCATCCCCGGCATCCTGCGGGGACTGCGGGGTCAGGAACCTCTGCCTCCCTCCCTCCCAGCCCAGAGGGTTTCTTTGCTTCCAGCTCTGGGGGAAAAGCAGCGCTCGGCTGGTTTAAAGCAGGTTGTGAAAGGGAAGGTTAAAGCTCCTGTTCCCCCGGGGATTCTGACTCTGGGATCTACCAGGTGAAAACCTGAATGTTGGGGCTCCTGAGGTCTCAAAAGGGGATGGAGCCCATCCATTCCCTTTTGAATGAGACACGAATGAGGTACAGAAATGAATGTACAGAAATCAGCTCGATGTTAAGCACACAGTGCAATGCCACCCCTGCCTCCATATCTCATTCTGAAAGCAAAACTACCGATATTTCGCCAACAAAATCCATCTGTTATGGTCAGAGCTTGTAAACTGCTTTAAAACCTTCCACGAATGCAGATGTGTGAAGAAAAACACTGTTGTTTTTCAAAGGAGTTGGGCACACAGTCATTATGAAAGAAATACAAACACCAGCCCATCCTGCTGCTGTTGTCGGTGTGGTTTGTGCTCCAAGAGCAGCGTCTGTGCCCCAGAGTGCCCAGGGCAGTGTCTGCAGGCCCCAAGTGCCTTTGCGGAGCTGCAGAAAACCAGGCAGGGAAACCCCAGCCCAGGGAAGAGTCATCCCCTCCACAGAGCCCAGAGTTAATGTGGTTTAGGATCACTGAATGGTTTGGGTTGGAAAGGACATTAAAGCCCATCCAGTTCCACCCCTGCCATGGGCAGGGACACCTCCCACTATCCCAGGTTGCTCCAAGCCCTGTCCAACCTGGCCTTGGACACTGGCTGGGATGGGGCAACCCATGCCAGGGCCTGCCCACCCTCACAGGGAGGAATTTCCTCTGTGTATCTCACCCAAATTTCCCCTCTTTCAGTTTGAACCCACGTGCCCTTGTCCTGTCACTCCAGTTCCTGATGAAAGTCCCTCTCAGCCTTCCCTGTTCACATTCCCTTTGGGTACTGGCAGGTGCTGAGAGGGCTCCACACAACCTTCCCTTCCCCAGGCTGGACAGCCCCAGCTTTGGCAGCCCCAGAAGCAGGAGCCTCCCTGAGCTCCTGTTCCCAGCAGCAGAGCCACACACAGATCTCACACGACCTGACTCATTCCCCTCACTCTGCTCATGCTGTTCCTACATCAAAGAACCCAATTCTTTTTAAGTATTTACCCATCTGCGTGTCTGTTGCTATGACTGCTGGTGCTGAGCTGAAAAGGTGAGGGATTTAGATAGGAAACCACCCCCAGCCCTGCCTGGGGAAGAAGATTATCACTGCTCAGTTATTCGAGTCCCAGGGCTGAACACCACGGGCTGAACGGCAGCGCCGAGACCGCCACCAACTGCCCAACAGATCCCACCCAGGGGGGGTTAAATCAGGAGCCACCTGCAGGAATATTGTTCTCCTGACACCTTGGAGGCAGTTTGAGGTGTGTGAAGTGAAAAGATACAGAATAAAAAAAGTTCCAACAAGCACAGGTGAGGAGGAGTTGGGTGTGCTCGTGTTTTACAGCGAGTTGTAGCTCAGGCTGAAGCACCTCCCTGGGCAGGAGGGAAGCAGGCCCAGGAATCCCAGATTCCTTTCTTTGCCACGAAAGTATCTGCAGGATGTAAAACCACTCACAGACACATTTGATCTTTACTGCAGAGCACATAAAAGCAGCATCTCACAATGGGCAAAGGCCTGAAAGGCTGGTGCTGTTTGCACCGAGGAAGGAGTTAATGCAGTGAGGGAATTGTGGGATGGAGCCCTGACTCCCCCAGCCACTCCCCTGTGCCAAGTCCTTCGCCCATCTGTGAACCAGATTAAACCTTTGCACTGCAGCAGGCAGAGCCCAGCTGGGCTGGAGCAGGCTGTGTGCTCCAGTGTGCTCCAGCTTACACACATCCATGGATTCAGAGGTGACCTCCACCACCTTCCCAGGTGTGCCCCCCGAGTGCAGCCAAACCAGCTCAGGAGGCAGCACTGCCACTCAGAAAGGTTGGTTGTGCTGACTGAGGCCGTCTGTGTTTCAGGGAAGCCAAAGTATGATTTAAATCCACCTTTCAGGAAGTGAAGGGGAGAAGCTATCCCAGATTTATCCCAGATTTTGGTTGCCCAGAGAAGCTGTGGCTGCCCCATCCTTGGAAGATTTCAAGGTCAGGCTGGATGGGGCTTGGAGCAACCTGGGCTGGTGAGTGGCATCCCTGCCCAAGGTCCCTTCCAACCCAAGGCATTCCATGATTTAGGGTTTGAAAAGCAGCATCCATGGCACAGCTAACAGGTCCCAGACCCTCACCCCGGGCCTCAGCAGCTGGTTGTGCAGCTGAATCTGATAAGGGCTCACGTGGGGAGCCCTGGCAGAGAAGCTGATGTGCCATAAACCCCCAGCCTTGTTTACTGCACAAATAACTTGGCCACACAGCCAGGCCTGGCCTGATTGCTCCCACTCTCCTGCCTCACTGGGAAATGCCAGAATTAATTAGGAACATTTGCAAACTGCTCTTTGCTGCTAAACTGCTCCTGGGACAGAAACAGACCCTGACCCACCTCCCTGCCTTTTTCTCAGCTGTTCTACAACTCTGAAGACTTTCTGCAGGACACTGTGGCTGCAGGGGATGATCTTTAAGGTGATGATCATCTAGTGATGATCTTCAAGAGCACTGGATGGTCTTCCAGCCCAAACCATGCCATGATTCCATAAGTGAGCTATGAAAGCAAATGCACCCTGTGGGCAGCACAGTCACTCTGCCAGCACAGGATCTCCAGCCGTGCCAACCTTTCTCTCCTCTCCAAAACTTTCTGAGGAGCTGAACAGCAAAAGCCCCTTTGAGAAGAATGCCATGAAGTTTTTAGGACATTGAGGCCTCTGGACTCGCATCCATGGATCCTTTTGTACTCACCACCCGGGCGGCTCTTTCCTGGGATTCACATTTCCGACAGAACCAGGGGCCGGTGGGAACCTGGACAATTCCATAACAAGCTGGAATAAAAAAGCAGTAAGACCTTGTTAGGGCACCTTTAAATCAACTGTTTCATTTCTCAGGTGGGTATAAAAGTGTGCAGGGCTTGGAGCACCCTGGGCTGGTGGAAGGTTCCCTGCTCATGGTGGAAGGGGATGAGCTTTAAGGTCCTTTCCAACCCAAGCCATTCCATGATGCTGAGACTGTGAGAGCTGTTACTGGTCAGAGACAGGTGACAAAACCAAAAACGACATCTACAATGCATTTTTCATTCCCATTTCTAGTTTCCAACACCAGTCATCTTTGCCCAAGAGGTCCAGTGTGATACTTTTATTCAAGTGTTCAAATGAGCTCATGCCCAGTATGGAAAATTCCCATGAAAATGTGGCCCAAAAGGGAATGGAGTGATTCAGAAACTGTGCTTGATTCTGACCTAGTGAACGTGTAATTTCTTACCTCTTACCTTTTCAAGTGTCACCAGTGATCTAAGTACAAACTGGTGAAATGGATGAGATGAAGCACCTAAAATATAATTAGGACTAAGATAAAACCTCAGCCTCAGGAGGGGAATCAGCCCAGTGAGAATTCAGACAGACACCAACCAAAATTCCCATTTACCCTGCACACCCTCAGCCTGCCCATCACCTCCAGCAGCAGCTTCCAGGACCAGGCAATTCACAGAATCATAAATAAAACACCCTGAGCGGGAAGGGACCCACAAGGATCATCAAGTCCAACTTCAGGCTTTCTACAACTCCTGCAGGGAACAGGTATAAATACAAGTCTCCAGCTAATATTCCAACAAAACTGCTGGGTTTATGCAGCCCCTCTTGCTTTCTATGGCACTTCAGATGCTCTCAGGGTCCCTCTCTGCAAGCAGCAGCTCCCAGTGCTTTAAAAATCAACTCCCACCTCTTTTGCTTGAAGACTTTTCACCTTCTTTGGTGATATTTTCCCCCTAACCATCCAAGGATGGTCTTTCTGAGTCCCAAAGGAAGCATTTCTGACCCTAAAAGGGCTCTTGGCCACCCCACAGGTGGGTTTACAGCAACAGAGTAAAGCCAGTGTAAGAAGCAAAGCTGTGCCCCTCAGGTGAGGTTTGGGAGTCTCCCAGGAAAGAATAAATTACCCCCTCCTTATTCCACCTTCAAGCAAAGAACAAATTCTCTCTTCCTTACTCTTTCAAGCACAAGGAACCCCAGTCACCAGAGACAGCTGGAAGTGGGTTGGCCAAAGCATCTGGAACCCCCAGCTGGACGCAGTGCCTGGTGCTCCCTGGGGCTGGAGCAGCAGGTTCCCTCCAGCCCTGATGTCCATTAACCCCCATCAGGCAGGGAAACAAACGGAATGGCAGAGTTAAATGGAAGGAGCTGCCGGCACAGGGAGCCCAGCCCAGGGAAACAGAGACTGAAGGCACTGCCAGGGGAGCTGCTTGGGTCCATCTTTAGCAGTGGCTCAGGGCCAAACCCGAGCACTCAGCTGGAGCCAGCACGAGCTGCTCCAAAGGGGAAGAAAACAAGGAAGAAAACAAGGGAAAAATGCAGGACACGAGCTGAAAATACAACTTGTAAATGTTCTTAACTATCCTAATAGAGTCTCGTTTCCCATCAGATGGTTTTGTTAATGTTTTGCTTTGTTTTTTTACTGGAAAGATTCTGCTTCGAAGAGGAAGAAAACAAGGGGGGGAAACGCAGAACAGGAGTTGGAAATGCAGTTTGGGAATGTTCTCCACTACGTTGTTTGAGTCTCCATTTCCCATCAGATGGTTTTGTTCACATTTGGAAGTTCTTACTGGAAAGATTTTTAAGCCTCAACACAGAAATGGTGCTGATATCTTTAAGACCCAGCCCTAAGGTGTAGCTACAGGTTTTTTTAAAATGACAGGGTTCTTTCTTGAGCTGCACAATCATTTCCAAAGGTAACTCTGGGTTTGTGGATATTCAGGCAGTACAAAGAGACACCAAACCCGAGTGTGATTGCACGGAATGACACCACATGAGCCAGATGATTCCTCGTGGTGGTTTGTTTCTATTTAAGAAGTAAAAGCCTACCAAAACACCCCACCACTGCCAGGGTATGAGCAGGCTCAAAAAGAGGGCTGAAGAACATCCAGCACACACTGCTCAACTCTTATGCATTATCACATCCTGAAGGACTCCTACCAGACCCAAATAGACTGGTGTGCTTCCCACACAGACAATCTGAGCCCTCTCCGAGACTATTCCTGCCCCTTTGAAACTGTTCTTGAATATTTGAAATTATTTCTGCCCCTCTCTAACTGTTTTTGTGCCTTTGAAACTGTTCCTGACCCTTAGAAACTGCTCCTGCCCCATGGGAACTGGTTTTGCCAGCACACAACTGTTTATAATAATTTTGGAATGGCCAGGAGGAAGCCAAAGCTCTTTATCTCCCTCCAAAAAAAGAGAGGGATGAAGAAACCTGCTCTGTAGCGTGGGGTTTGATGAGTAATGGAAAGAATGGAAGAATTACACCAGCAAAATGAAAATAAATGTCCACTTGGAGAGAGTGCTGTCCTGCCAGGCCACTCAGAGGCACCCTGAGGACTTTAAATGAAAAGAGAGTAAATTTTGAGTGGATATCAGGAAGAAATTCCTCCCTAGGAGGGTGGGCAGGCCCTGGCACAGGTTGCCCAGAGAAGTTGTGGCTGCCCCATCCCTGGAAGTGCCCAAGGCCAGGTTGGATCAAAGGAGCACCCTGGGCTGGTGGGAGGTGTCCCTGCCCATGGCAGGGGTGGCACTGGGTGGGCTTTAAGGTCCCTTCCAACACAAACCACGCTGTGATTCCATGGCAACAGACACCCAAACATCCCCTCCGGATGAAGAGAGCCCCCTGCGAGCTTCACTGCCTCATTTTAGCTCCCCTTTAGTCACCTGGCTGTGACTTCTGACTGCAGCCATGTGCACAGACACACCAAAACCATGGAAAGCAAAAGGAAGCCCAAGGTCCAGTCCCAAGCCCTGCACTGACAGTGGGAAGGGGGAAAAGCAGGACCCAGGGAAGGGCAGAGCAGGACCCAGGGAAGGGGGCAGAGCAGGACCCAGGGAAGGGGCAGAGCAGGACCCAGGGAAGGGGCAGAGCAGGACCCAGGGAAGGGCAGAGCAGGACCCAGGGAAAGGGGAAAAGCAGGACCCAGGGAAGGGCAGAGCAGGACCCAGGGAAGGGGGAAAAGCAGGACCCAGAGACAGCCAGAATCAGGAGCAAGCACTGGGAATGGATGGAGAGTGTGCAGGAAGAGGCTGGAGATGTGCTGGTAGATGGATGGGATAATAATAGATGGGAAAACAGACAGGCCAGATGAGCCCAGAAACCTTCGTGTTATTCCAAACAAACCAAGCAGGATAATCACCGCGCCTCTCTGCTGCCTTGGAACGGACGCAAATACCTATTTTAATTCGTATTTTTTTTGTTCAGACACCCGAGGACAAACTTTCCGGCCCGATACCGTGTGTTAGGGGCGTGCTCAAGTCATTTAAAATGCAAAATAGCCCGTGTCGCTGCGAGGAGGAGGAGGAGGACGGCTGCCTTCCTCCCTCCCTGCCTTCCTCCCTCCCTGCCTGCCTGCCCTTGGAGCGGCAGCTCCGGGCCCGCCGCCACCCGCGGGGGTTACGCGGGGCCACGCGCGGCCGCGGCCCCACCGACGGCGCCGGCCCCGCTCCCGGGGGGCGAATGCGGGGCTGCCCCCCTCCTGCCACCCCTACCATCGCCGGGGGGCACCGCGGGGGGCACGGCGGTGGGTCGGGCACGGCAAAACACCCATAGAAACGACCCCCGGCTCCCGAAGCGCCGAAGCGCATCCCCCCCGAGGGCGCGGCGGGTGCCCCCGAGCCCCCCGCGCCCGCCGGCCCT
>JAOXXN010033747.1:0-14718 GCA_026770055.1 Myrmophylax atrothorax
GTATAAAACTCCATAACTATCTGTAAAATAAATATGCTCATAGAAAACACCCTCAAAACCAAGGCTTAATAGCAACCTGATTTCTTACTTGAAACTTTCTATTATTGTGGAGGATATATATCAGAACATTCTAGGCACTTTCCATACCTGACTCAGAACAAAAAGTGAAACTATTTGGGAAGCTATTTATTATGATGTTCTTATTGTAAACAATAAATTGTTCCGTGGCCAAATTGAATCCCATCTTTCACAAGAATAGTAAAATAAAAAGAATAAAATAGAGTACAATCTGTCCAATCTTTTTTACCCTGAAACTGACAGTCATATTTTTTCCATTGGTACCTTTAAATGAAGTCTGCTATATACTTACACAATAAAAGTCACATGGTACTTTTTGCAGTTTCATAGAGTCTTTTCACAATTTAAATATTGAATATTTAAAAGTGTAAGATATTTATTTAAATATTCTTTGTAACAACAGTGTTTAAATACTGGTACATTGGCCAGACCTTAACTAAGCAACCCCAATAATAGTGAAAAAGTACATTTGCACATGTAGTTGTGATAGTGAGAAAGAAAAGTGATAGAAATTAGTCACTAAGGAAGCCTAAATCAAACTCATCACACACGGGTGTGCTTTTTTTGTTTTCAAGAAGCAGAAGGCCTCAAAATCTCTTGTACTAAATGATGGAATGATTCATCAGTATCAGTCTTGTTCTGCATTTGAGACTGGATAAACCAAAGTGAGGAAATGAGAGCCTGGGCTCAGCTGAGTATCTCGATCCAGATTAGATTAGGGATTTCTATCTCTCTGAGAAATACCTTGGACACAGCTAAACTTACTATATTTTTCTCCTTCTCTCTGTAGTCTGTAGGGAAATGCTGTTTATTATTTTTGTAACTCAGTCTCATACTGAACCTTGATCTTCTCAAGTGGGCATTTCATCTTCACTTGCTATATCAAAAAAGAAATAAAACACTTTTGTGCAGAAAATACTATATTTTCTTTTCCCTTACAGCTGTCAAAAGTCCTCAGTTGATCAGAAGAATAAAATAAAGAATATGCAGAGAGGCTGGATATTGAGTATACTTTGGAACTAATGCATTCACATTGTCAGAGGATGACTTGATGCAATGTGCTTGTTAAAATAGCATTGAAGAAAAAAATAATAGAAATTGATTTTGTAGATTTTCTGCTTTATGTCTTATAGCAGGCATCAAATCAAGAGCATATTTTTCATATTTCAAATGGTAATAATAGCAAATGTCCATTTAAAATTGAGATATTTCTTGCAATCAGATTTCTATTTCAATTATGGTATGCTAAAATGCCTCCTTTGGTTTTTGAAAATTAAAAAAAATAAAAACAGCCAATACACTCAAGATATTCAGGAACTATAATACAAAAAAAAATAAAACAAGATGAGGTATTTTTTCATTTTCCGTCAATAAGAAGCTAGATATTTTTCATTAGAAATCAGTGGATAGAAGTTTAAAGTTTTGATTCTCAGAAAATGAAAACATTTTTTCAGTCTAACCTGTTTGTAAAAATCTATGGCTATTTTTGCCCAGGTTTGCTTTGTTTCTGGAAATATGCATCAGTTCTTTGGTTCACATTTTAAAATGTTAGTTGTAATTTAGACAAAAATATACTCTTTGTTAATTTATAGAACTTATATAGATATCAAAGCTATGGAAGTATGAAGACTCTCCTGGAGATACCAGTGACATTTAAGGTAGGGTTCATATGACATAATGTGGATTTCTACAGTCTGAGAAGCTCATTCAGTGGCCTAAACACAGGTGTTTAGTGTTACCAGAGATTTTCTCTCTGGTATGCAGCTTTTTTTCAGAAAGGTTAGAGTTTTTGTAGGTCTTATGTGTGAGCCCCAGGCTGATATCTTGTAAACTCTAGAAATTATCAACTTCAGTAGATATGCACTTTTAATCCACTTGTTGCCTACTCTTCATTGAGTGCAAATAGTAGTTTGGGTAAGTAGGACTCAATTTGGTTGACTCTAGACTAACATGCATTGTTGTCTAAAACTCCTCAGCCTATCTCTGATACCTCTGACATCTCTGCCAACTTGGGACTAAGATATGATGTGGAACCAATGGTATATCTACACCAATGTGCAAGAGAATGTGAAGGCAGGTACCACAGATAAGAGCATCTCAAATGACAACAGATGTCTATGTTAGTCTGCCTAATTAAGATTTTGCGCTTTACCTTCTAGATCATTATGTACTGCATTTTAATGTGTTACAGTTAAATTAAAAAAAAAATAATAGAAAAAAAGTAGGTAGAACATATACAGTCAGATATAAAGAAAAAAAAAAGTGAAAAATTTGGGGGGTTAATATAACAGTACAATATATATGGCATGAATAAAATCCTGAGCAATATATTTAAAAATTATTTTCTCCGTAGCAAAGTTTTTACTTTCTTTGAAATTGAAAAGTAATATACATCCATAAAGAAAAATTTTCCATATAGTATAAAAATTTGTAAACAAACATTTCTATATTTCTGTGGTGTTTATATACAATTGTGTTGTGTACATTAGTTCTACAGGCTGTAACTCAATGCTAGTGTATTGAAGTCAGAAACTGAAAATTGTTTCAGAAAAGCTGTCTAACTTATGACACTTTGCCATTCTGAAATACCTTCTTGGTTCTCACAGTTCTCAGATTCAAATATCAATGTGAAAAGAAATTGGAGAAGCCTGATATGCAATTTGCTCTTAACAGGAGCCTTAAGTCACACATCCTACAATGATGTCACTCCTTATATGATGGGTTTAGTGAGTTTATTTCTCCATTATTTCTTTTGCATTTACATATGCATCATTTGTGAAATAGCTATTATAAATGATCAAAAATTACCATCTAGATGATAAATAGCCAAGTATAAAGAATTTTATATTCGTACTCTTCTACATCGTTTGGACAAGTGTCTGACTCTTTGAATGAACGCAAGAATTTCTTTTAAGCTAGTATTTGCACTTTTGAAGTTTGCTGGCTTCAAAGAGAATTGTGATGCTAAATTTCTTAGGATAAAAGGCAATGATTTAGGAAAATGAACAAAGTATTGAAGTACAGAAGGAACTAAACTGAGAAATTAAGAAGACCAATTTTAATTTCCTGTTAATAATGGGATAAACACTGTTGGAAGTTAATGAATTTACCTCATTATTTTGAAACTTTTGCTTGTTTATATACAATAGATCACTAATGATTTAGAATACCATTTATTGAGAAGAAGAGTAACATCTGCAGTCAGATGTGTTTGTGCAAGTACAACTGGTCCTTATAGAAATGAAACTGTGTAACATTCTGTGTTCAACCAATTATTTTATTCCAGGAAAAACTGGAATTACAGCCTGACACATAAACCCATCATATTTCCACATATTGGCTTTCATTTTACATTACTGAAATGTTTGTTCTTGTACTAAAGGTATAAAAAAAGCTCTGTGCTCTGATTTCTTGCTGATTGCCACCTCTAAACACTGCATATTGAAAGTGGAGATGGAAATGTTAGAACAGAATGTTCTTAAAATCTAGGCATTGTTTTTACAGAAAGCTTCCAGAGATTTTGTAGGAAATAACATATTTTCTTCAAATATGGAATTAAATTGATGCAAAAGAACATAGAAGAGCTATACTTGCTGCAGAAGTTTTAAAAAATTACAGTTACAGCCTGTAGCATTAATAGCTACTCAATTTGTAGGTTATGTATATACATATATATATGCAATTATTTGTTAACTTCTTAATTAATTTCTTTCCACTAGTTCCTACTGCTGTACCAGAAGAACAAAGGCTGTGACTGCATTAGAATTTCCATTGATTTCTTAAGCTGGAGTGGATTCATCTCACCTAAATTTAGACAGGTGTAATGACTAAGCAGATATTACTTATAATCACTGAAGAGAAAATAAGTGTTTTTGAAGCACGTGTTATGTAAGATTACATTAAAAGCAGATGTAATATTTTAAAAATTATATATCATTTATCATATCTATCTATCTATCTATCTACCTATCTATCTATCTTTCTCTCTCTATATATATCTTGTTTCAAAGGGAGCGTAAGGTGACCAATATACTGAGAGAAGTATGTAGTTGATCAGAGAAATTCAGACTTAAGAACCTGGTTATAAACAACAGGAGATTAGTAAAGAATCTCTATATGTAGAATATGCCTTTATGTCAATAATTGTTCAGATTAATAAAGCTACTACTATATCATAGTTCATCTAGACTAGAGGATTTGCACCCTGTACTTCAACCCAGATATCCAATTATTATTAGTTTACATGGTTAATGTCTATGAAGAAGCAGTGCAGAAAAATAAGAGATATTTTAGAGCAATGGACTTGGTGAAACCAGACATCCACATCGCAAGGTATCTGTGAACTGTACTTGACACAGCCAGAAGTGTACATCTTAGGGCTTTGTTTCTCTACAAAAGTTATACCACATGTGCCATGAAGTAGCTCTTGAGTGCTGTCCATATTATCTTGCTTTGACAGCAGCTGACCTTTCAACATGCTTCCCTCAGAAGGGGTGTAGCCAACATCCTCTTCAGTATGTTGCTGGCAACAGCTTTATCAAAAGGAAGCACAAATTTGGAAACTCACACAAGAACTCATTTACAAACCTCTATATTGTCTTGTAGAGCCTTACATCAATGAACACCAGGTCCCAGAGACCACAGTCGAGAGTAATATTTACACTGAAATTTCTACCAATGAGCAAGTACATACTAGGAAGTCAGTCAATCTTTGGCTCACTTTATAGCAAGTGAAATATTTATTTTAACACAGATTTTGTGCTGAACACACAACTCCTTGTGTAACTTTTTTAAAATGATCATGACTATGGAGGAATGTGCCTAAGGACTGGGACAAGTGAAGTGTCACTCCTCCTTTTGACTTCAAAAATGTCAAAAAGGAGGGCCCAGAAAAATACAGGCTAGTGCGGCTGACCAAGCACCAGCACACGTTGCCCATGAAGGTTGCAGACAATCCCTCCTTGGAGAAATTCAAAACATAACTCTACGTAGCCCTCTGTAAATGGGGTCTGGTGGTCCTGCTTTAGCAGGGTGGTTGGACCAGATGAACTGTAAAGGTTCCTTCCAGCCTCAGCAGTGGTTTATCCTGTGACTTTAAACAAATGTTTGAGCCCTAAAGCCATTGATCTCTGTCACCATATAAAATACTAGTTCAAGTAGCTTAATAGTTTTAACAAGCTGAAATAAAACTTTCTTCTTCTCTGGGAATATCTTGGAAGAGAAAAAATTCCTCAAGTCATTTTGTTTGTTTGTTTGTTTTTGTGTTGGGGAGGTGGGGGGGGTGGTTGGTGTTAATATGTAATACAATGCAAAATTAAAATGTATTTGAAAAGCTCTTGCAAACTCAGTTGTACAATCTTGCAGAATCAATATATAACATTTGTTAACTTAAGACACTTATTTTCTATGTAAAAATAATGAATCATCTCATATTTTCTGATTTACAGAGATTTTTTTTCTTTTTCTACTTTAGAAATAAAACCCCAACCAAACAAAACAAATCAAAGCCACCTTAATGATGTAAGAGCATTGTGTGGAACTGAAATCTATCTAGCCGTTTTTCACCTCTTTGATGTGGCAGAAGAATATGTTTATTGACTACTTTGACAAAAATATGTTCAGATATTCAAAGAAAAATTTACAGATGCTGAAGTGTCAGATTTAAATAAAGAAAAAATACCAAGCAAAGCATAGTTTTCATTTAGAAAAAAAATATCTTCCACAAATTTATTATGATTTAATGGTCCATTACCAATGTCAATCCATGCAGTCAGAGGTAATTACATACCTGAGGATCTCATGCTGCCAAAGTTTCAGAATGAGTCTAGAGGGTAGCAAGTAGGAAGAATACCAGTTAATTCTTGGATTAAAATGCAGCATTATTTTATTCATATTTTGTTTCCTTCCTTCTGTTCTTGGGTCTTTTAAAAGCAATCTTCATTTCACCAGCCTATTTCCAGTAAAGCTAGGAAGTGACAACATCTGTGTAATATGTAAAGTATCTTTACAAATTACCCAAAATGCTTTTGCAGATTTTTATTTCAAAGGCTTTGGATTTAATGCTGACTTGTCTGAATGGTGCATCATTACATTCTGAACATCTCTTAGGAATGCCTAGCATGCTTTTCATAATTTTCTTAGTTTGAATTAAGCTACTTACATTTTAATGCTTCAAATCCAAATGTTATGATTCATTAAATTATATTAGGAATTTTCTGTTAAAACATGTGCATATATTTATAAATTTCAGACATCATTTTATGCAAAAGTAGACTACTGTACATGAAGTGATTCCATTTATTTACAAAATATTTTAGAATACGAACACTTAACTCTAACACTGTTTTGGAAAACATCAATGTATCTTGTTTAAAATCTATGTCAAGTATCTAGTGGGGAAGATACAGTTCATTTTGGTTTTGTATTGACTACAAAGTGGAGTGACGAGTTAATATGAGGCCAGGGCCCTGCCACCCACAGAGATGGAGACAGACTGTAGGAATAGGCCAACAGAAACACCAGGAAATGCAAAAATGATACAGACAAACTGGGAAACAACTTTGGGAAAAGCCCCGGGGGAGAGTGAACTGGTGTCAGCAGTGTGTAGTGGCAACAGAATTAGTCAATAGCATATGTAGTTTTGTTAACGGTGGCATAGGTAGCAGGTCCAGGGAATTAATTATCATCCCATTTCCCCCACACTTGTTAGGTCACACCAATACTACTGCATCTAGTTTGGTGTTCCTAACTACAGGGTAGACATCACTAAAGTGGGGTGAGTTCAGCAGCAGACCCTTAGAACAATCAGAGCTGGAGCACTTGCTCTTTGAGGAACAACTGAGGGCTTGAGGTCTTGGAGATCACTTTACAGTGTAGGTTACCCAGAAAGATTGCACCTTGGGAGTTTTTGAGGCCCACCTAGACCTGTTTGGAACTCAGAGCTGCCCCGTATTGAGCAGGAGATTAGACTAGAGACTTTCCGTATTGTTTTCCCGCCCGAGTAAACTTATGTAGAGACACAAGGGAAAAAAGGACATTAGATCCAATGGTGAAGACACTGTTCTTGGATGGAGGAACTTCTGAGTTTAAGCTAAAATAACCATTAAAGATAGATGAATTTCTGAGACCTATTTAGCCTCTAATTTACTATAAAAAAAGATAGTGATAGTATGATCTCTGTTTTATGTCTCTAATCTGAACAGGTAGTGGATTACCTACCAGAGTTTGCATGCGTATGGTTGTCCAGCCTATAGACAATGAATTTAAGTAGGTATATATTCAGCTTGGTCTGAATGATAGTATAACTGTACATGTACATTGCATAAAGAGATCACAAAAAATGGACTTTGATAAATGTTGCAGAAAATCTTCTTGACTGTCACACTGAATTTAGCTATGTAAGTTCTGATATAAAGTACAGAATAGAGCAATAGTTTTCTAAGATAATAAAGTATTGCAAAGGCCTTTTTGTTTCCTTTTTTAATCTCTTTTGTGCAGTAGAAATATCTTCATTTCTGAGTGATGTTGAATATGATATAGTCCTTAGGGTAGTGTCTTTTTATAAATTTAAAAAGAACTTTGCCATAACCTGCAGAAAAATGTGCAAATTATTAAAATTTGACTGTTCTCTGTATCTTGGAGTTTTATGTTGATATTTCAGAAAAAATTCAGAAATATACAGAACACCTTTAAATCTCTCATCACTCATTGATGTAGAACAATACCACAAACAGATCTTTAGTGTTATTATCTATGTAAAAAATCTGAAAAACTGCATAACAATATGAACATTTGAGAAGTCACGTTTTGTCCTACTAAAGACAACAGTCTAATGCCTAGGCAACTGCAGACACTTTTTTTTCTCCCCAGTAAGATCAGAGTCTTTTCTTGAAATTCTCCCTCCATCATTTGACAGATATTTGAAAAATCTTCACTGGTCACAATCATCCTTAAAAACTATCCGAAATTTGCTTCCACATTTGGTTTGTAATAGAATCATGCAATAGTTTGGGTTGGAATGAACCTTTAAGTGTCATCTAGTCCAACCCTCCCACAATGAGCAGGGATATATTCAACTAGATCAGGTTTCTCAGAGCTCTGTCCAGCCTGACTTTAAATGTATTCAGGGATGAGGCATTGAGAAATATTTACCAGCTGATGAGTCTGCATGTCTTGAAGCCAGACCTTAGGCTGCACTACTAAGCTTCACAGAAAGTGATCAGAACACTATGGAGACACATTTAGGGTTCTATAAATCTCTGGATCTACTGTCTACAAAATTCTCATAAAGATCGGACATGAATAAAGAGTCACATTACTCTCAAGTTGGTAACTGCGTTTAGCATGAGTGTTAGTATATGAGAAAAAGTTTTTCTGGTAGAGTAAGTTCTTGATAGTTCAGTATTCAGGGCAAGTTTCAGCTCAAGACTGTGATTCCTACTTTTAAATGTCTAAATAAAAGAGCCTAGTTGTGATCTACAGGCTTGCCAAATGGTAAAGTCATGTATGTACACATAAAACACCATTTATGATGTCCAATGTTGTCAAGTCTGGTATCTGGCTTTTAATTTTTTTATCCAGAAGGGTTAGGTTGTCCTACAGATCCTAGGACTTGTGCCTTAAATGTGCTGTTTTAATTCAACTAGGCAGTTGAATTAAGATTTGGGTCCTTATAGCCCAGTTACAGTCAATGAGTATCCAGGATGAAATTCAAATACTGAAAAAAATTGTCAAGAAAAGGTGTTTATATGAATATTTCAAACTTAAATATTAATAAAATTCCACAAGATTTCAGTGTACAAAGTTGTGCTATGAAGCACTCTCTCTCTCTCTCTCTCTTTTTTTTTTTTCATTTGATGAAAGTCAATATGGATCTGAAGCGTAACTAAAGAATCCCAGATGATTGCACACTTGCTTTCCAGCTGCTAATGGTTAAGACATGAGGCATGCTACTTATTTGAAACAGTTCCCAGACCAATCCTTGTCAGGCTAGTTAGCCAGGAAGAAGTGCTTACATATTTATCTTCATGAAAGGGAGTGAACCACAGTGAAGAATATCAACTTCGGTTGAGTTTGAAGGTTAGCTGCATGGAGCTGTTTACCAATTATACATGTAGATATAATCTGCTGCTTTCTAAACCATTTTTCAACTGGATGCTATTTGAGCCCTCAATATTACAGAAGATATTTCTGGCAAAATGTTAGGCAATTAGGTGTGTCCTATAGCCTCTTTCACTTGTATTTTAGCACAGTAGGAATTTACAGGGTTTACTACATAAACCTATGCTTTTCTATGCTTGTTTTGCCTATGCCATCCTTTGTTTCCAAATTCTTACTCCACTGAGTACTCGGTTTTCTGTCCAATTCTTTGTGGGTGTTACATGAATAAGCATGCAAGAAGTCATCTTTTCCTCCTTTCTCTTTTACACAGGGATATATTAATAAAGATGGAAAGCTCTGGCTATATCTCAAGCTGCACAACAATAGAAAAAAAGGAAAGAAGGCAGAGAGATCAAGGCTCTGTGAAAATCCACAGGAGTTAAAACATAAGCAAATAAATAAATATATCTGCAGTTCCACAGGAATAACTCTGTACTTCTTGGTGGATCTCCAGAGAAGTCTGAAATATATGTTGTTGGACTTTAAACTAAGATGATTCAGACTACAACAGAAGTAAAACTCACTTTTACTTCAACCAATATTGTTCTGTGACATAACCAATATTTTTTTCTTTCAGATTTTTTGACTGTTTAATTTTGTCTTTCTTGTTCTTTGTGGTAATCTTTGAATAAAAATGCTTCATAATGAAAAAGGAAACCATTTCCAATTTCCATTTACCTTGTGTTTACCTGACACTTCTCATCACATTACAGTGAAATCCATGAAAATTTTGGTGCCTTGAAGACGTAGGTTTTATGACATTCATCAACAATTGTTTTTTAGCTATTTAACAACTTTATATGTCAAGGTATTACAGTAGAGAATAATAACTGTTTAATGAATAAATACTTATGTAACATGTTTCATAAGGATAGGAAAATATTTCCTCCTTGAATTTTAATGAAATCAACCCTTTTATTTCTCAAAACAAGGTAGTGATTGCCCCAGCTGACCTATGTATCTTAAATATTAAAGCACTTGCTGAAGAATTTCTAAGGAATTTCTTTAGTAAATTCAAGCCTATACAGCTGATATGTAGTGTCTAGTCTGTGCATTAAAACTTTGCCTTTCATTGAATGGACAGCTCTGAATATATATAATTAGAGACTGTGGGTTATGGGTACCACTCCACTTAGCAAGTATAATTGTGATGAATTATCCATCACAATTACAAATACAAATTATAATCAAATTCCTGGCATAAGAACAAAAAAGCAACAAACAAGCAACTTCTAAACGAAGGCGCTTAAATAGCAACACAAGAAGATACACATGAAACTGTAAAAAACATTTATCAAATGTACGAGTACAACATTTTGTTAGAGGGGAGACACCTTTCTAAAGGCAGAAATAACAAAACTGTCAGATGAAATGAATGGATAGGTAGATTTCATATAATGTATTCCAGTTTGTGCCTATTGCTTTATGTACTGTGTCTGAGCACTGCTGAGCTGAGTCTAGCTCTATCTTCTTTGCTTATTTATATACATTGGTAAGATCCCCCCAAGCATTCTCTTCTTCAGGTTGAACACTCCCAGTTCTCTCAACCTCTTCTCATATGACAGATACTTCAATCCTCTGCTCATCTCCAACCTCTTAATTAGAGAAACACATCTTTATTGCAAGGGTGGTCAAACACTGGAATAGGTTGCCCAGGGAGATTGTGGAATCAGTCTACAGAGATATTCAGAACCTGACTGGATACCATCCTGGGCAACATGCTTAAGCTGACAGTGCAAGGGACCTGGACTAGATGTCCAGAGATCATTTCCGATTTCAACCGTTCTGTGATTCTGTAATCATCTCCGTGGTGATTTGCTCGTTTCACAGAATCATAGAATAGCCCAGGTTGGAAGGGACCTCAAAAGATCATCTGGTCCAACATTTCATGGCCAAGGAAGCCTAGATGAGATTAGCTAGCACATTCTCCAATCACAATTTGAAAAAAATCTAGCAATGGGAATTCTAACATGTCTCTGGGGAAGTTTTTCCAGTTGTTGATTCCTTTCACTGTAAAACATTTCTTTCCTATTTTGAGACAAAACGTCTCCTAGTGCAACTTGTACCTGTTGACGTTTGTCTTCTTCATGTCAGAACTTGTGGAGGAGAGAATGAAGAAATGAGAAAGACAGAAGTTGCACACTTATCCTAAACATTTCTCTAATACTTGCCTTAGGAGATCCCCAAGTGGCTCATTGTGAAGAGAGAGCCTCCATCATCTTTGAAGCTTAAGTACAGGAATACTGCGATGAGATTGCCTCTGAGCCTTCCTGTTACCAGAAGAAGCAATACCTAAGAGCTTCAGTTATTCCTTAGAGTGCAAATTTTCCAGGACTTTGATCATCTTCACTGCCCTCCTTTTAACCAATTGCATGTCCATGTCTGTGTCCTACTGGAAAGCTTGGACCCTGACCCAGGTGGCCTCATCAGTACTGAGTAGAGGGGAAGGATCAATGCTTTTCATAATGCAGCCCAGGAGACAACATGCTTTTGGTGCAGGGATGAATTACTGGCTTACAGTCAGAGTTCTCTGCTTTTTCTGCCAAGATATTTTCGATCAGGTCAACCCTTGCCTGTGCTGGTGCTTGGAATTATTTCTCCCTGAGTGCAAGCCTTGGCATATAAACCTCACATTGCTCTGTACTGTTCAGGACTGTGATTTGCATCACGCCTATCTAGTGTATCAGCCACCTCTCCCAGCTCTGTGTCGTCTACAAATACATGTCTTCAATTAAATGCACCTCTTTTTCTTTCCTGCCATTTTCTTCACCAGAATGAAAACAAATTGGTCAATGGTAAGATTTTCATGTATTGAAACTGAATTAATTAGGTGAAGTTTTATTCTTTTCCTTTTATGCCTAAATTTTGAAGTGTCTAACCCCCAAATTAAGTCACCTGTCACAAGTACAATTTTTTATTTAAGATCTGTATTCATGATTCTCATAACTAAAATATCTGTATGTTTATGCATAAGCACCTGGACAGGAGCTCCTGTGCAAGAGTTTGTAATACTAATTTCATTATAATCAAACACAATGCCAAAAATGCAATGGGACTTCATATGTAAATTTTACACTCCTTCCTTCTTCCAAGAGTAAAAATTGGGTCAAACTTTTCTGTCAATAATGAATATGGTAGCAATTTTAATGACCTTTTTTTTTAAACTGTTGTCATCAGTTTTCAGAAAAAATTTAATACACGTCAAAGGTGACAATACTAAGAACGACAAAACCACTAAATAGAATGCATGTAAAAATAAGTGAAGAAGAATGTCCAAGTACAGAATACCATGTAAACTTTTAGTCTGCTTGACTGAAAAGAACAAAAAATAAATCAAGTTGTAAGGCTAAGAACCTGACTTGTAGATCATATATATGTATATATATGTACAAAGACAAAAAAAATTCTGATAAAAGATTAAAGCTTGATAAAGACCTTATCAAAGTAATTTTTTCACAACATTTTTACGAAAAAGGTGATATCTCTGCTGAAGCAAAGGCCTATGAAAACTGAAAAATGTAGTTGCACTAATGAGGATATAGATAACATTAATTTGTCTTGCACTTGAATATAAGCATAATAAAATAGTGTGAGCAATAACATCATATAAGCATTTTATAAGGCTCATGAGACACAATGTATAGTCATTTCTCATAGTTATGTTTTCAATGCGATCACCAATCTGGCAAACAAAGAATTGTGTTGTTGCAAATAGGAGCCATGGGAAAATATGTAAATAGCAATCAGAGTAATAGAATTTGCAAGATAAAGAATAAAGCACAAAACCCAAGATAAATATGATAGACTGCAATTAGGCAGGATGTTGTGCCTAAAACAGAAGGAGGACTGGGAAAAATAAACAGAAGGTATGGAAGAAAAAATGCCACAAATGAGCGAGAAACTATGGAGCAAAAAAAAAGACAAGCTCACTGCAAGTCTGATTTCTTTCATGCAAGATCTCTCTGGTCTGATCACCATGCCTTTGGTGATTATGGACTCTAGCCATAAAGGCTAGTAGCAAATCACCAATTCCATGGCATTGCCTAATCACAGCTAATGAGGTTATGAGGGTATAAGGTTATGGACAGCTTTTGTATACATAGTAATATGTGGTGATAATGCATAAAAAATGGTCATTTGTACAAAGTGTGCTGCTGTAAAATGTCAGTCTAGTCTTGTTTTAATGTTTAAAATTGGCTTTACTTGTTAGCCTGTTAAACTCTCTCATCATAGTTATCTCTAATTCCCTTACTGGTGTGTATATATAGGTATATACTTGTGTAGTATATGTAGTGATAGTTAGACATTTATTCTGCTAATACAATAGCTACAGGATGAGAGAACTGTGCTTATGACAAAGAAAAGAGATGATTACATAAGATATATAACTGTGATTCCATGCTAGTCAGGGATATAATGAAATAAGCAAGTAGAAACTAAACACACATTTTCTTGAGGTAGGGTAAGAGAATGGCTATCTGATGAAGATCTTTCTGTTATAGAATGCTTAAAAAAACGGGTAAATGCAGAAGAGGGAAAGGATAAAAAGAAAAATTCAAGAGCATTCTTCTACAGTACGTTTGTGGTAGAATAGGTTTGTCACATGAATGGTGTGTCACATAAGAGTATTTGATCAAACAGATTAGGTGAATGCATATAATTCATAGTAAAAAATGTACAATACAATAGTACAATTATGATTCAAATTCTAAATAGGAATGATGATTCCACAGGTGATCCTTTATTTTCTCTCTTCACTGTTATATCAGGCTTCTAGTGTCATCAGTGCTGATTTAGAAATATCTACATGACTAAAAGGAGAGGCTACTTAATGACTGTTTCATGGGCTTAAGGCTGAACTTAATAGTTGAAATAAGAATGAAATTCATCCCTTACTAAGTTGGATAATGAAATAATAAACCTAGAAGTAATCACAAACAATTTGCATAATTATGCAAGTATTTTTCAAAATAAAAAGGCTTGGGATGAAAACAAAGAGAAAAGCTAAAGGTGTTAAAAAATAAATCAATCCGTGGAGAGATTAATAAATATCTTAAAATCAAAGTTCACTGAACTAATATAATCAGTTTCTCTCTTTTTACAGTCATCAATGTTGAACAGGAGGTCTGGAAAGAAGAAAGTGACAGACAGGATTAAAGAAAAGGACTCAGAGAAGCTGAGGGTACTTTGGACTGTAAACAGGTGGTGATAGCAAATTGTTGAAGAAGAACACAAAATTAATAGATTAGAATATTTTAGGGGAAAAATTCACTAAACAGGGGTAACCTAGAAGTATTTTGTCAAAATGTGGGGATGAAAAAAGGTCTTATTTTTGAAATCAGGATTATTTCATTTATAAGATATATCAAACAGTAGATAATAACATAGATATAAGGACTAAATATAGGAAGTGAGCCTGTGTCCAGATGCTAGGAGTTGAATTATAAATTATTCTCTCAGGTTGGATAGAGATTAATATAA
>JAOXXN010033748.1:0-14655 GCA_026770055.1 Myrmophylax atrothorax
GGAAGGGCCCAGCCCTGAAAGCTCTTGCTGCTCTTCACCGTCCCTTGGCGCCCTAACTCCAGGCACAACAGCTCTGGGGATCCGGGACAGTAAGTTGTGCTTTGGACTTATATCCTATCCTTAAAAACATACAGAGAACAAGGACCTTTTGATATGAGTCACAGAATGACTGCTACCACTTGACCAAATTTAAGCACCTTTTAATTGCTTCTCAAAAAGTGAGATTAAATATAAAGCTACATCAGAACTAAAATAATAGACTTAAGTCTTATATCTAAAATTGTTACCATTTTGCTTTGTCTCCTTATCAGTGAGCATCAGCAGTGCATATGATTTCCTTAAAATCAAAATTGTATGCAATTACAGACACACCAAATAACTGTATGACAGCAAACACTGAATAAATATGGAGATTCCTGGAGTTTGCTAGCTGGTCAATGGTTATAAAATAGAACATCTGATAGATTCATCTTAAAGCATTCCATGTACTAATGGTATAATGATAAATCACTGAAAGAAAGAAAATCCTGTTTGTAATAGTTCTTTTTCCACCTCTCCTTGGGTCTTCTCTGATACTACCCACTTTTATTTTAAAATTCTCCTTCTGATATAGAACAGTACCATTCTATGGGGAATCACTCAGTGAGGGACAACTATGTCAGATATCTATTTCCTAGCTTCATATCTATAACTTCCTATGCTATGCCTGATTAAGAAGAGAGTGAAAAAAAATCAGAAAGACAACTTAAAAAGGGAAAAAAAAAAAGAAGAAAAAACTAGAGAAGCTGAGAGAAAAGAATTTGGGATTAAATGGGAAATAAATGCAGAAATAAATTAAAGGAACTAGAAAAAAAGGAATTAACAGAAATAAAATAGAAAAATATATCAATCATATTTAAATTAAAATAGTATGTTATCTATATATCAATGACTGAAAAAAGAATGTACTACCCCATTAATTTAAATTATACTTACCACTCTGTACGAGGTTTACATGGCACATTTTGTACTACAGGGACAGGTTAAGGGCTATAAATTGAAATATAAAAATTCATTCTGCCCAGCACAAGTTATTTTGGAGTAGGGTGACTGGAGGGTTTTTGTATGAAATGGCCACTGCCATATTTACTGGCCACCACAGTTGTATTAAGGTGGTCCTGCGGTGTAAAGGAGAGCACTCTGGACTCTGAATCCCAAGGACCTGAGTTTAAGTCTCAGCGGGGTTAAATGCCATCAGATCTCAGAGGCTCAGCAGGGACAGCCCCAGTCAGTACTGGCTGCTGTAGACAGTCACGAGGACTTCACTGTCACTGTCCAAGCTCGCTCGGCCGTGGCAAATGGACCTTATGACTTAAACAGTGGGGCCAGTTCTGCGCACGCTGTACCTCACCTAAAAAATCCACTGTGCAGGCTGGAAGGGCACACTCATGTGGGGAGAGCCCTTCCCAAATCTTCATTCGTGAAGTCTGCCCATACATACATACATACAGTTGTATTGATTTTTTGGACACCTTTTACCTCTGCACAAATTTCCCACATCTTTGCAGTTTTCCATTCTTTGGGTCCATGGCTTGACTTGTGAGTGGAAACGAGTGATGTGTGATTTTGCTAGTATTAGAGATTTCACATCTTGATATTAGAAGAAAATACATTGTTTGATGTATCCACAATATGATCCACGCCTGGTGACCCATGGTTCCACAACTGTAATAGATTTGAATATGCCTACAAATCCAAGATGAGAAGCAGACTAGATCTACTCATGCAGAACTCCATGCCCTTTACTTAAGGCTGCTTCTGGCATTCTGGCTAGCTCCTATAGATCTAGTTTATGTACTCTACAATGAGAACATTGCATAACAAGGCTACTGCTCTTGTTATATGTATACATAAAAGACTGACTTAAGAAATGGATAACAATAAAAATATACATGGTTTTACCAGAGGAACTCAGGGTGTGTAGGACCACACACCTTTCATCTCCTGCTTATAGGATGAGCAAGAACACTGCAAACACCACAGCCTCTTTCCAGTTACTTGACTACCCAAGTCAAGCTTAGGAACAGTGTAAAGAAGCTGAAAAACATGCATCTCTCCTGCTGAAATCTTGTTTCTATCCTTTCCCTGTTCCATGTTCTCACACTGGAGTTGCAAATTCAAGACTAATGTGAATAGCTTGACTTAAAAAAGAAAGACAAGTAAAGTAGGCAAAATAAATTAGAAGTTCAGGCTGTTGGAAATGAAGGGCAATTCCTCTTTTGAGACCAAAGATGCTAATCTCTTCAGTGAAAAAAACAATGAAAATATGTTTCAAAAGTGATTCCAGATGTGCCTGGGGAAACAATTGACTAAGAAAAGATATTTTAAATACTCAACAAATGAAAAAGGAATAAAGAAGGTCAACAGCAAAGGAAACCATGTCAGTTCTGCCTGTCTGGTTACTGTTTTCATTGGTATTAGTGCATCTTCATTTGTTGGTTGGTTGGGGGTTTTTTTGGTTTGTTTTTTTTTTTGTGTGTGTGTGTGTGGTGGGTTTTTTTTGGCTTTGTTTTTTGTTTGTTTGTTTTTATCTATTTCTGTTTCTTGTGGGGTTACTAGGTGAAACTATACACATTGCTCACTTTGCAGAACAGCGATTTAAGACTGGGGGAGAAAAGAGAGTAGGAATGAGTTATGAAATAAAGTAACATGAGAGTAATGTTGATAATACAAAAAGCAGAGGAGAATAGAAAATAGGAGCCAGGAAAAGAAAGAGTGAGGAAGTAGGTGAGGAAGAGAAGGGAAACTAAAATAACCTGAATCAAAACAAAACTGTGAAGGGTTTTTTCCTGCTGGATGAATTAATTAGCACCAACTTCTCAAACCTTCTAGAATATCTTGTATATACTTTATAAATATTGTTAGACATAAAAACTATAAAAAGGAAACCCAAGTTCATGTTTAGTTTTTTTAATAAAACATTTAATCCTGCCAAAATATAATCAAAAATGTACTTAAATGCCATAAAATAAAGGCCTAGAAAAGGCTCTTCCTTCCTTCTTTTCCTCCTTCCCTTGTTCTCTCCTTCCTTCCTTCTTTCCTTGTAGTAATGAGTAGAACTTTTAAAAAACATGCCTCTTTAGAAGAATATGAATCAATGTGGTCCCATAAATTAATAATGCTCTGTGTAAATAAACACAGACATAAATGCATTTGCAAAGATGCATTTTCTATCATAAAGAGTTTGAATTCAATGAAAGGCAAAGATTACAGAAAAAATAGACTTACAGGACAGGTATCAGCAAGTAAGGATTCATGAAGATTTGCTTTCTGTGAATTTTTATGCCCATTGTTATGCTGAACAGCATGTCTTACCTTTCTATCAAACTAGAACACTCATGCATACTTAGAAAGCACAAAAAAAAATAAAATAAAAAAAAACCAACAAGAAACACCCACACAAACAAAAATCAACCAAAAAAAGAGAAAGAATGCTAGTTTCTCCATTACTTGAAGTTTAAATTTAGACTTAATTTTTGACTGAGATTGGTGTTTTAGTTCAAACAAAATCTATGTATTTAATGGAGATTTTAATGTGTTTCTGAAGTAGCAAGTTAAGTCAGAATATACGAGGAAAAGATGAGTGAATACAACAGTAATTTTCTATAACATGTAATTTCCTTTACCATTAACTTTTTTTTCTTCGAGGAAATACTTTTTCAATTTTTGGCTTAAATTTACAACTGAAGGAATTAAAACTATTCCATCCTATATAAGCATAATCCTATAGCCAGAAGAGACCTGAGGATGTCTTTAGGAACCCAACTTACATCAAATCAGTCCAAGCACAATTAATCAAAATGTTTCTTTGAGAGCATTTTAAAAACAGTAGCAAAAATGACATTATGATGCAATATGTCAAATTACAGATAATTTCAGAGTGCATTTGTTGAGCAGAAAGTATCAGCAGGACCAATACGTGGTTCAAGTATGAAAATTTAAGGGGAAAGCTCAGCTGAAGATGTATATACACATTATATATGTCTTATATGCTCTTATGTGACAGCAAGGTACAAGCAGTGGATTACTTTCAGGTTCAAGATTAAAAAAAAATTAAATAAGAACACCCTTGGGTGTGTCGCCATGCCAAGACACTTCTTAAGAGTGAAGTGAGAAGAGTGCGCAAAACAATATCATAATTTACAGCTACAGAGACACTACACAGTCTAGGGGAGATTCAGAACTAGGTGCTCTGTCATATAGATGAAATCACTCTTCTCAAGAAGGACATGAAAGCTTTGTAGATGAATTCCTGTGGACATTGCTACTTGATGTTTTGATCAAGGATTTGTTCCTTGAACCTGAAGTGGTATACCTATGGACTTGTTCTCTCTTACCACATTCTCTTTTCTTAAGGAGGATAGAGGGTGTGCAGAGAAGAAATAGGACAAAAATCTGTCCCTGTGATCTATTGTAAAAGGATCATATCTGGTCCTTCTCTGCCAAATTATCCAGAAAACCTCTCATTTCATTCAGTAATTGCACCACTAACTATAGCTCTTGCTCTCCTCTTATTTATATAGAAACTTGGAGTTAGTCCAGAAGTTTCTTAAGGACAATTAAGAGCTCTTCCAACTGTGCCGTTGAAAGGAGGTAGAAGCTGAATTAAAACCATAATCCCACATTTCCATTACCTGATAGTGGAGAAAGGATGATAGCTATTAGGCAGGGTCCTAAAGTACCTGCACGGAGCTGAATTTTTTTTGTGTGTGTGTGTATTTTGGTCAATGTTGACTGCAAATGCATTGGAATTTTTAAATACTTAGGGATTTTATAAAACAATTTGTTCTATGTTTCTATTACTTGAGAGGGAAGAGTTTATTTCAATGTTAACTCTGGGTTTTCAGACTATTTTTGCCTAAAATATGAAAGGGACAACAACTTTTCCCTCTCTCTCAACCCTTCCACAAAGAGCTAAGAAAAAAAAGCAAAAATTTTCTGAATTGTGATTGAAATATGGAACTAAGAAGACAGGTTTTGAAAAACATAAAAAACCCCACAGAGTAAATTAGACCAGATAATGCCAGGACAATTATGTTAAAAATATTCATGTTTATGTAGAAATGTAGTATGGTGGCAAAAAGCTATTCTTTCCAGAATAAAGATTGAAGTCCTGACTGAATTGCTGCATTTGCTCACCTCCAAAGGCTCACTTGCTTTTCAACTTGTTTTATTTAGAATAAGAATTGTAATAGTAACATGTGATACCATGCCATTGGCATGTCATGGCACAAGAACTTCAGACCAGCTGAATGTGTACTCATATTTGCTATTTTCCATGAGACCCAGGACAGTATTCTTCCTGGTTCTTACCATTTGCAAAGTCCTGTCTGAACCTCTTGAGGCTTATGACTTACAAGCTCCTTTGACAGTCCAACAGTCAGTGACTTGAGATTTACAGTCTTTTTCTCTATTGCCTCCTACTCACTGGGAGTTGTGTATACAGCTGTTCTTTCGGGTTTGGTTGTTTTGAGGGGTTTGTTTGTTTCTTTGATTGATTAGTTGTTTTTTTTGTTGTGTTAGTTTTTGGTTTGGTTTGGTTTTGGTTTTTTTGTTTGTTTTACTTTCCCTACCTTATATTTGTTTTTTATCTCAATTATTAATTAAAAAAAAAAGTCTTTGGCTAACAAATCATATGGCTTTACATTCCAAGTGTCTACATAACCTTCACATATTACAATTGCTTGCAGAATTATCACTAAAAATAACCAAACTGGAATTCATCTTCCATTACTTTTGATATCTTCAAAGTTTTTTATACTGAAGCTGCTCAGTCTGGTCCATTTATTTTTGTTAAAGAGCAATAGGTGCTTCCTAGAAAAAAAATCATAGAATCATGGTATGGGTAAGGTTGGAAAGGAACACAGTGGGTCCAACCTACCTGCTCAAGCAGGGTTATCCTAGAGCACATTGCACAGGACTGGGTCCAGATGGTTATTGAATATCTCCAGTGAGGACGGCTTCACAGTATCTCTGGGCAACCTGTTCCAGTGCACAGTCACTCAAACAGTAAAGTTCTTCCTCATAGAAATGATTTTTGTTAGTTTTAAAAATGTATCTTAGCATGAGATTTCCATGAGTAATTTTGTGTAAATCGCTGTGTAAATCTCTTGATCCCCTAACACATCTAGGCTAGGATTAAGTCAGAATGAGTAAATATTTTCCTCTATTTCCCTGACGTCTGGGAGAAGCACCTATATTTGTATTACTTTTTTCTAAAGAAAGATGAAGAAATGCTTATAAATAACCTATAGTCACCATTAAGACTGATTTTAGATGGTATTTTAGTAGGGAGAGTGTTTTCATCTTATTTCTGTCTTGGCTTTTTACCTAATGTTAACATAGTTCATTACTAAGTGGAAAAATACTTGATTTAACTTAGTTTAAAGAATCATAAGCTTACATTTACAATACTATTAATCCTTTACTTGGTTTTGTGGATTATAGCTCCAGGCTTATTTTATTTTTATATTTAGTATAAAATAATAATAAAAAAAAAAAAAAACAAAAAAACTGAGGAAGGTTGAACCCCTAAACAGATCAGTAGGTTTCTTCTGAACAAAAGAATTCAGTTCATAAATTCTAAATATCTGCATTTCTACAATGTCCCTACCAAATATTGATTTTTATTGTCTTAAAATAACATTATTCTGTGAATCTACATTAAGTTCTCTGTTGCTTAATATATAAGAGTAAGAAACACTTCTTTCATCATTGGAATATTACTACATGGGGGGTTTTTGACCATTAATGCCATGATACACAAGGAGTCTTCACAGAAAACTTTGAGCAACTGCTGCAATAACTTCTGATTTCGTGGTTAAAAGCAAAACCACAACATTAAAGAGTTCTCATTACAGTAAAAATTGAGTTAGAAGCTACTTTTTAAAATCTATTTTAAATGTATGTAATATTGACTTAAAATGGAAGTCATTGACAGTAGATAGAAGTACATTTTCTAACTTAAACCTTCTTCCTTAGGAGAAAGGATTTTAAGAAACAACTAAAAAAGCACTCTAAAATGACACCTTCATATACCACTGTATTTCAAACAGTGTGAATATCTTAATTATCTTTAGTGTCTCTACAGTTGAGTATATTGAGAAGCTATGCATGTTGAAAAAGCTGGTAATATAGGAAAATAAAGAGATTTAAATTGTTATACATGGCACACTATTCTTGACTATCTATTCTGAAAGCTGTTTAACTTCTGCTTGGTGAAATCCAAATAAAATCAACAAGAATTAAGCATATCAACTTATTTGTTCCTCGATAACAGCTTACATTGCATTATCAGTCCTGAAGTCTGCAGAATTATTCTATTTACTTGTGAACTACTTCTGCTTTTTGGACAAAATATTGCTTTAGCTATACTATGATCAGTCATCTACGTATGCCATTTAACCTCCACTAGGATCTACCTGGTTTGTGGTAGTGTACTCTTCTTTCAATGCTCAAATTTCTTTTCAAAACATAAGCTTTAAATATCCAAATCCCTGCATGAAGGAATTGTTTTATTTTTTGTTTGTTTGTTTGTTTGTTTGTTTTGGGTTTTTGGGGGGACAGAACCCCACAATTTCAGAAAATATGGTACCATTATCCTAAAAAAAAGGTGTCTGAATCTGTTACACTTTATGCATGAGTTTCCTACTCAAAGTGACTATCACTAAAAACTGCTGAGGACCATTCTGGGCATAAATATGAATCAGTATGAAAATCAATGTAGATATGCTGAACTGAAACAAGCAATTTTTTTGATTTACAGTTTGCACCACTCCAATTTAGAAACTTTGTGAAGGTTCTTTATGTAAAAAGGTTGGGTTTTTTTTCCTTAGAAAAAAAAAGAAACAAAACACTACTTGAAGGCTATTGCTATTTATATACTTCCATTAAGAAGGAAATGAGTGGAAATGCTTTCAATTGAAATGCTAATAGGAAGGAAAAAACCCCTTAATTTTCCATGAAGAAGTAATTTCTGCTTATATTAAGTGTCTGTATGAAACATGGCATTTGACTTCAAGAGGGTTTTTTAAAAAATTTATATTTAATAAATCCGTATTTGACTCTCTTAATAATCAATATGGCTTTCAGAGATAGTGTCAACTGTCATGTACACTTGTTACTTCTTTGCATCTCTCCAGGAAAAGCTCACTTGTATGGCATTTAACATAATATTGATTGGAATTAACATTGCTAAGAACAGCGAAAAATTACTTTCTTACAGAATGAAAAGCTGACGGACAGTAGGATAAAATGGTCAAAGATATATAGGCAATCCAATTTATGATCTGATTCAAAGCAGAAGTAATTTTGGACTCTTCAAATGGTTTCAGAAGAAGCCTTTATTAAAAGTTGATTTTTTTTTTTTAATCCAAACCCAAATCCGTTTTCAAATATTAAGCAAGAAATTCAAACTATGCATGCTTTAATCACATGTGTGGAAGATATATTTGTGGTTTAAAGTAATTGAACATTGAGTATTGTTTTCATTCATGACAATGTGCCAGATCCTCTCTAACAGATTTATCTACCCAAATTCTGAATTTTCATGCCATTGGAATCCCTCAGCAGAAGCAAATTATCTTCATGGTGTTGACAGTATGGCAAAGAGCTGAGAAAGACCATGTTCTCCTGGAAATAGCATCTGGATGCCAGTCCAAATACCTTATATATTAGTATTTAGTAACCAAGTGATTGATTAGGGCCCTATGTTTCAGTTGTATAATGTAGTCATTTTGGCAAGAAAAACAAAACTAAAAAAAAAACCAACAGAACACTAAACCAGAAACAGAAGATTCACACTTTCCATTTTGAGAAGACAAGTATTTACCTAAAAGATAAGGATACAGCACAGGAGCAAGCTGAAATCTTGCGGGCTGCCATTCATGCAGACAGCTTTCTGTATAGAAGATGTATCTTGAAATGTGTCAGGGCATCTGAAGACCAAGACATGAATTCTGTGCACTCAGGAGAGGTCTGAAGTTTTAAAAAAGTAGGCCTGATCCTGATATGTTGGAAGGTGTCAGGGCAGAGGGGGAGAAAGCTGATGAGAGTAGTAATATGAAGTAAAACAATCAAAGTTATAACTAGTGAGAGAGATCAGCAACATCAGAACATACAATTGTGCTTTGAGAGATTTAGGGTGGAGAGAAAGTACTTGTGGTATAAATATGTAGGAAGCTTGAACAGCTTTCTTGTGCTCATATATAATCTCTTTAAAAAAATAGATTTCCTCTTGAGGAGGTAATATGTTTTGGAATTTAAAAAAAAAAACAACAACCAAAAAACACCAGAAAAAACCCCCAAGATGGTCTGAGGTATGGACAAATCCTGAAGTTTGTGATGTCCTTTTTGTCACAATTCTGACAGAAGATCAATGAGCTGAGCATCAACCCATGTTGGAAAGCTACCAAATGTTTCTAATTCTGAGAAAAAGAATGAGAGATCACTCTTCCTACAGGTCATGGTTCAGGAAAAGCTTAACATAACTGCTGCCTGAAGTGGAACAGAAAATTGAGTCATAAAGATGAAACAACAGACTTGGTTTTATTTCCTCCAGTCTGGCTTTATTGTACATTGGACTCATTGAAATTCATAATATTCATATTTTCATGCTTTTTGAAGGTCTTAAAACAATTTCTATTCTAGAACTGTATGGTTCTTTTTATAGTGTGGAAAGTCACATAAATAATTATTATTTAAAAATATATATTTTAAAAAATTATCCAAGTTTGAGGTTAGGGTAAAGCTAGGGATAAAGACTCAGTAAAAGGATACAAAATAGATCTAAAGGAGTGGAAGGTTAATAAATTTTTCTAATTCAAGTAATATTCAACAATCCCAGTTCAACAACTAAAAAAGCCACAAGTCTTAACAACTGCATCTTTATGATTTTGTGAGCAGAACTCCCCAGTGTTTAGTCTTGTAAACAGGTTTGCCATCTCAGTACAGTGATGATCTCAAATTTCCAGGCAATAAACACAGAAGTAGATGGTTGAATGTTGTATATTTCCATTGTATGTCTTGTGTAGGGTAGCACCATGAAAGACATTTTATCCCTCTGACTTTATGTCTCCATTTATCTGGCCCACTAAACATTAATAACATTCTTTACCTAATTCAGATGCTTAGGAAGCTTAATTTTACTTTGTATAGTCTTTTGACTACATGGTAACAGAAGTACCCTTTATTAGCAGAGGACTTAGATGGCTGTCTCCATTACGATGCAAGCCACTGATAAAAATGGGATTTATGTTTAACATGTTGATTAAGGTTTCAAAGTACAGCATTTTCCTCAGAACAAATCACATCATGGGGAAGGGTAGAGCCAAGAATGAGACTGAATGCTTAAGTGACTTTTGAGATCACTTTCAGTTGAATCAAAATTTCTCCCTAAATATCTACACTTACATGGCTGAGCTAACACTTGGAATCCCACTACAAGTTAAAACAAATTTTATTAGCCTACTGAACAATTGTATTGTTTTCAATAAGGGACACCAGTGCCTGACATCTGAACACCACCTCCATGTGTTACACCTAAGCCTACACTTCTCTGTGTCTTTCCCATCATGAGTATAGCTTCATCCAGCCTTGAGAGGTGTGCAATATTAGGCTCAAAAAACAAGACCAATTGATCCATAACCTGGCTACATTTCCTTTGTGATAGAGAAAAACTTTCTCCTGCTGGTACCTTGGACCATGGCTGCTTGGAGTGAGTGGTCTGTGGATTTCAAAATATGCTGAATAAAATTTTTGACCTGGATAACTTGCACTTCACTTCTGTATCTTACAGACATGTCACATTCCTGTCAGCATAAACAAAACTATGAACAACAAGGTGAAAATTGGACAAAAATATTTCATTCTCTGGTACAATTTTCAAAGTCTAATAACTGGAAGCAGTTTTCTAAAATCTCAGTCAGCATGAAATGACTGTAGGTAGTAGTTTCATGAGTACAGGCATGTAGCATCTGAGATATTTCCTAGAGAAGCAACTGGAAAGATGGAAACTATTGGACAAAAAAATATTCTTGATGTGGAACTTACAGCATATTTTGAATATATGTGAATGCTCCTCTTCAAACATCAGAAGTTCTTCTAGTGACCTTAAATTGTCAGGATTTCACTTCTATAACAAGCTTTTTTGTAGGAATTCCTCCAAATTACAAAGTATAGTGAGCTTTTGAACTTAAGTTAATAAGCTTCTAATTCACAGTATGAGTTCATTTTTTAAAAAAAAATGTAGGGGTTTTAACTATAAAAAGTAAGTTAAACAAAGTGAATTTCAAAATAATTAAATTTATAACAATGAACTTGAAGTATATTTACAGAACATAAGCACCTGAAACAAGAATTATGCACCCATCCACTTAGTTACTTACAGAACCTGCAACTCAAATGTAGTTTTGAGATTAGTGACATTCACCCTGTGACCCCCATTATAATACCAAACTTCCCAGGATGTAGTACCAGAAACCAGTGGACTTAAAAGTGAATTGTATGCTACCCCTTCCTGGATTCAACCTCAAGTCTAGGGTCAAATTTCTCATCATATTACATTAATTATTTTAATTTGTTTGAATTATTTTTGCTTGAATTTTGTTTTGAATTATATTTATCTGCTACCATAACATGTGAAGGTCATTTCCTCTGCAGTTATTCTATGTTAACAGTCAGGGAAATTCAGATGACCTTGTGTACTAAACCACTTTACGACATTTCGTTGACACTGTGGTATGAGATGGTTTAAAAAATGGACTAGAGGGACCAGACCCTCTTTTAAAGCTTGTGCTGTAGTCAGTTTATTCTGATTCTGCAGACCCAGCTGTTACAGTTATACCTGATTCCTGAAAAGTTTTCCACTTTTGCATCTCTGCAGGAAAGTCTTGCAGTCCATCACTCAGCTCAGTGAGAATGGTGTGTGTTTCCTTAATCTGCTCATCATCATTGCCTGCTGAGCTCAGTCAACGCAGCATATTCTCTGATTGTGTGGGGTAAGGACTTTTAGCAGCTATACGTGAGAAACACAGTGAGACAGAAGTTAATATTTAAGTCTTTGTCTATACAAGTCAAAAAAATGGGATCAAGACATGGCATTGAGCAACAACCTATGATAAACCACACTGGCTACTTGCTTCATCCCTTTTCACACTTCCAAACCACATAAAAAATCTCTGGTTCAGGCATTAACAAACAGCAGATGACAGCACAGCTAAGAAAGTAGTTACAGTAACCAATCTAGATGTGTCATTTTAGCCATATGAATGTGAGCCACACCGTGCCAGTACGGCTCAGTCAATGTACTTGCCCTTATTCATTTTAATTAGTACCACAGGCTAGCCTTGAAGTATCAATTTCTGTGTTGATATCTTGAAATAGTTTTTCAGCTTCCATCTTCTTCTGTGCATTTCTACCCACTTGCTCACACCTACAAAATGATGACTAACGAACCATAAATACCCTCCTCTATCTTGGTGATACTCAAAGCTAATTTTGGTCAAAGTAGTTTACCAGACTCTAGAATCAGTGACCATTTAAACCCACCAGTGTCACCTATCATAGTTTGACAGGCTGATGACCAGGGAAAATAATGCAGCGCACACTCTGCACCTGATCAAAGGAAAGAACAAATGAAGAATATTTATTAAGGCATGACACAGATATTTACAGGGTTCTGAGGGAAGGTTCCAGAACTTGGACATGATTGGGTAAGGACAGGGGCAGAGTGCAACCAGATAGACAACGGGGAACAACTTGTCAAATGATGGGAAAGCTAACCAACTGGAAACCAGGGATTAAGGCAGATGCAGGAAAAGATAGGAGGGGAAGAAGTGGCCAGACATGTGGGGAGACCCCCAGAGTGTCCTGGATGCTCCTGTGTGGCAGCAGCGGCCACATTGGCAGCTCGAGGCAGGGATGACCACCAGGCGGGGCCACCCTGGCCAGGGAAGTGGTCCCTGCACCTCAGCGACACAGTGACTAACCAGGGACAAAACTATAAGGGAAATAAACATGAGGGGATAACAATAAAACCTTTTGAACTAAACCCCATAAAATAAAAACACATAACTTTTAAACTTCAACAACAAAAGTCTGTAATTTGTGTGGCTGGTCTGGTCCTGGTTGGTCCTCGCCAACGGTGTCCTTGTATGTCCGTTTTAGCATTCTCCCACAATAGTGGATATAGGGTGAATATATAAAGACAAATTATTAGGAAGGAATAAAAAAGCACTGGGGTGTTTTTGCAAGGTGGAAAACAAGTGGAAAGAACTGATGAGCAGTAGAGAATATGACCTAGAGGTAGTACTTCTGTAAGTGTACAGGCTTTTGCCATTTAGCTTGATTAGCTAAGTGTCCTGGGGTTTGTGAGGAAACATAAGCAACTCTCATTACTTTGCTAATGGAAGGGAACAAAGAAATTTCCTGTGTGATTAGAGAACTGCTTTTAACTTTATTGGTAGAACATCACTCAGATCTAGAATGAAGTAAAATATCAACTAGAATATTAAACGTGGTAAAAATGTGTCATGATTTAACTCCAGCTGGCAATGAAGTACCAAGCAGCTCCTCTCTGAATCTCTTCTCTGCCCCTCTACCCCCAGTGGGATAGGAAGGAGATGTAGGAAAATGGTAAAACCAGTGTGTTAAGATAATAACACTTTAATAAACCTACAAGTGATGCACAATGCAATTACTCACCACTGGCAAGTGCCCAGCCTATCTCCTAGCAGAAGTCAGAACCTTCTGGTCAACTTCTCCCAGTTTGTATACTAGGAATGATATTTTATGGTATGAAATATCCCTTTGTCCAGTTTGGGTCAGCTGCCCTGGCTATTCTCCCTTCCTGTTTCTTGTGCATCTGCTCACTGACAGACCATGGAAAACTGAAAATTCCATGACAGTGTAAGCACTGCTCAGCAACTATTAAAACATCAATGTGTTATCAACATTATTTTCACACTCAATCCAAAACACAGCACTACACCAGATACTGAGGAGAAAATTGACTCTGTCTCAGCTGGAACCAGGACAAAGTATAAAATATTCTTTAAATATAGTATTATTCAGCCCTGCAGGCCGCACCTGGAGTGCTGTGCCCAGTCCTGGGCTTCTCAGTAAAGAGGCACATGTGGCTCCCAGAATAGGCCCAGTGGAGGGCTATGGAGATGATTAAGGGACTGGAGCATTTCTCTTACGAGTAAAGGCTGATGAAGCTGCAGCTGTTCAGCCTTAAGAAGAGAGGACTGAGAGGGGACCTCATCAATGCGTGTGTCTGAAGCAAAGGTGTCAAGAGGACGGAGCCAGGTGCCTCTTGAGGTGCCAAGCAATAGGACAAGAGACAACAGGAAGAAATGGATGCACAGGAAGCTCTACATGAATATGAGGAAGAACTTTGCTGTGCAGATGACTGTGCAATAGAACAAGCTGCCCAGAGAGGTTGTGGAGTCTGCCTCACTGGAGATATTGAAGAACCATCTGGATGGAATCCTGTGCCATGTGCTGTAAGATGATCCTACTGGAGCAGGGAGGTTGGACCAGATGACCCACTGTGGTCCCTTCCAACCTTACCCATTCTGTGGTTCTGGATTACTAATATATGACCCTATGTAGTGT
>JAOXXN010033749.1:0-14652 GCA_026770055.1 Myrmophylax atrothorax
CGCTGCAAGCACAGACACGGAGCGGCCCCTCCGCGCCGCAATTAACTCTTAACGAGGAAAAGCCGCTCCCGCCCGCCCCCCAGGGGGCTCCGCTCACCCCCCGGCCCGCGCGAAAAAAAATCGAAAATTTTCAAGAATTCCTCCCGAGAGGCGCATTCTGCCCGCGGAGGGAGCGGCTGCGCTCCCGTTCCTGCCCCCTCCGCATCCAGCCGGGCTGCGGGATGGGGGCGGCAGGTTCGGTCCGTCCCTCGGTGCTGCGCTGCGTTCTAGTGGTATTTTATTGTTTTTATTATTAGCCAAGTATTTATTTATCAGGTGGGTTGTTTTGTTTTGTTTGTTTTTTCCCCGTCCCGACTGAGGAGGAGCCACGTGGGGAATTTGTTGTAAATAAATTTGGTGTTACTCGGGAATCCGAAGTTTGGGAAAGCTGGAAGAAGAGATGCACACGCCCCAGGACATGTATGTGCTCTGTGCTTCAGCCTCCTCGGAAACTCATTAAAAGGAATGATAAAAATCCTAGGAAATGGTTATTTAAAGCAAAAAGCCTTTAGCTTTGCCTCCTGTAGCCGCCCCATTCTGTGATCCCGGGATTTCTGCCTTCAACCAGGCAAAGTTTGGTTCCCATCCTTCCAGCTGCATTACTTGGCTCTCCTGGAAGTCCTAAACCAAATCAGCCTTTGTAGGAGCTCTGCTGAGTCCATGTGCGTTTTCCTGAGGTTTCCAGGGTGGAATCCAAGCTCCACATTCACAGGTGAAAAGAAGAGAGCGATGAAATTGGGAAATAAATTTCCTGTAGCTCAGAAAGTGCATTTCAAGCCTTCCCTGGGTGAAAACCTGAGCAGGGACCTTCCTGCTGTGCCCCCAAACCCAGAGCTGAAAGAAATGATCCACTATCTGCTTTGGATCCGTCTCTAATCCTCACCAGGAATCTTTTGTTGTTGCTTTTATTGGTTTACTCGATACCTTCCCTATGTAACTCAATCCTGTGCAAGGATGAAATGAAGGAAACCAAAAGAAGAAAAAAAAAAGTGGGGGGAGGGAAATAGGAAAAAAAAAAAAAAGTCCAAACAAAGAGGGAAGTCTTCAATTTAGATGAGAAACAAGGCAGGCTATCAGTCCCCCTCCTTCCCCTGGCTGCAGCATTCCAGATGCGAGGTATTTAGGGAATGCAAACAGCAGGGATGGGATCATCGATCCGCTGTGGGGCAGGGGCAGATGCCCCACCCCGGGGTGCCCCTGCCCGGGGCAAACCCAGCCCTGAACTTCCCCCCCCTCCCTCAAAGGAAACGGCTCCCTCCTGGCTGATCTCAGCGTTTCCAGCAACTCCAACAGGATTCCAGGGGGATTTCTGGAGCCAGGGAAAGGCTGAGCAACAAGTTTGCACCCGGGAATGTCGCTTGGAAAAGCCCCCGTGGCCTTTTCCTCCCCCAGGAGCTTCAGTTCAGTTTGAGCTTTTCAAATCCCTCAGAAAAGTCGATTTTTGTGGGAGTTTAGAAATGTTTTTAAAATTTCACTGCCTGATTCCCCCACCAACATAAAGCTGCTTCTGATTTAACTCATAAAAGCTGATTTGGGGGGAAGTTGGATTTTTTAAAAAAGGATTTAAATCTTTGAATCCGACAGAAATGGTCTTAATGAGTTTTTACAATTTATCTACAGGTTCAACGAGTTTTTGTTGCCACTTGGGAGTTGGGGGAAATTTCTTAAGGGAGAAGGTTGAAACTAGGTGGTAAAAAATGTGGCTAAGATTTCCCCAAAAAGGGGATTTGATACAAAAATACGTAATTCCTGCAGCCTGCAGAAGTGTTGTTGAGGCAGAATATATCTAAAATAGAAACCAATTTTATGATAGATTAGGTATAAACAAGAACAGATTATATTCTGTTATTTTTCTCCCAGTTGTCATTTAAATCTTTCCTTAATTTGATTTTTTTTATGTATGTGATAATTTTTTAATCTCTGGTGATTAAAAAGTTTATTTAATTTGGACAATATTAAAGATTCACTTAGAAACCTCAGAAACTTTGGAAAAATCTTCATTTCTGAAAGTTTGAAAGTATTTATTAATTGTTTTCTAATGAATAAGGACTGAAAGTTTTCAGTAAAATACAAAGGAAAACAAAAATAAGAATTTTGATTGCACAGAATCTGTTTCAATCAAATCTCAACAAGCAGAAATAATTTGAATATGCAGCAAACCTGTCCTTAAAACAGAGGTGAGAATTCAGCAGAGTAAAAAGAGTCAGGGTCACAGTTGGGAAATATTTCCTTTTCCTTAAGTGGAATCCCAGTTTAAACCACCTTTTGTTCAGTTTTTACGATGTGGAAAATATTCCTGACTGGAAAAAGCAGCTCATATCTAAGATCCAGTTTGTTAAACCTCCTGTTGATAAATTTGCTGAGAGGCAGAATTGCTGCAAATGAGGAGTTTACTTTAAAACAAAATTAAGTTTTGGGGTGGATTGTTGGGAATCTCCTGGTTCTGTGTGTGCCTGAAACATCCTCTTGGCATTGGAATGGGGTTTTGTTGGAGCTCTGGAGCATCCCCAGCCCCAGGGAAGGGGCTGAGCCATGGGAAGAGCCCCTTTGGCTCCCTGAGGACTGGGAAGTTCAGCAGCAAAAGTGAAGATGGAAATAGTTAAACCTGCAACTTGCTCCGAGATCTGCCCCTTCCCCAAACATTTTAGTGCTTCACTTAAAAACAAAGCAAACACTGCCATAAACTCTGCCTTCCAAATCAACTCCCAGCTTGAAAAATCCTTCAGTTCTGCTCCTAAAAAACCTGGAATCTCTTTCAAACAAACCCAACAGAAAACCACAACCAACCAACTACTGGCTTCTCCTCTCCATGTGCTGCTTTTCCGTTTGTGGCTCCCACCAGGGCAGGGAGTTCAGCCCCACCAGCTCCGGGGCTGGAGCTGCTTCCCAGACCTCCTGGAACACGAATTCTCCACTGGGGCTTTGGGAACACACACACAAATGTTCAAGTTGCAACCAAACAAAGCTGCTTGGAATAGATTTCATTTATTTCCACCTCTCACAAAGGAAATAGTTCACTTTTGGGGGGTGGTTTACAACCATTTAAGTGGTAAAGTCTAAATGTAAGGAAAGGGAATTCCTGATCAGAATGAGCCCCGAGAAGTTGTCATTGAGATAATCCCTTTAATTCAGAGTTTTTCCCTCAAATCAAGATGCCAGTGCTTCTTATAACAGCCCTTTTTAACCTGTCAGTTCAGTTTTCCCCCCTCAAAACTCCCCAGGAGCAGCTGGAGCAGCCACTTCTCCTGCAGATGGTTGGGGGAGAGTTTGGGGCTTGGGATGACAAACTGAACCTGCGGAGTTGGGAAGGGCTGGTGGGGGAAGGATCCTGCCGTTGCTGAACTCCCCCTGACCTTATTCCGAGCAGGAGCTGCTCCTTTGAACCCCCTCCCAACATTTGCAGCGCTGACAAAGCTCAGATTAAACCTTCCCCTTTCAGTAAATGGGGGTGTTTGTGTCAGAGTTCCTTCGGATTGAAATAAATGGATTTGTCCCAGGTTTGTGCTCCCCAAGGAGGAATTTGGGGGCCCTATAATTTGGGACTGGTGTTTAAATCCCCCAGGGAACAGCAGGTTTTCCTGCTCTCCCTGCTTTCAAACTCCCTGGAGCAGGAGGAAAGGAAAGGCTGAGCCACTAATTCCATGGCACTCCCCCCTAATTCTTTATACCCAAAACAAGTGTATCCTGGGAGGTGGGAACCTCCACAGCAACTCCTTCTGTTGTGGGTCACTTTAAAAACTACAGGTCATTTCACAATGCCAACCTTGACCCAACCCCAGCACGCCCCTGGGGCTGCCAGAAAAGGGATGTTGGAGAGCAGAAAGGGCACGAGATGGAAATAATTCCACGTTACTGAACCAGCCACTTGGGCAGGAACCCAGCCATGGACCAGGATGGGGAGCTCCTTGTCCTGCTGGTGCAGACTGGGATTCAGCAGGGCTGATTATTCCCTGCAGCTCCAGCCCCCTGGTCCTTCCAGCTGCTTCGTTCTGGCTCTGTCTTTGCTCAAAGGATGTTTTTCACATTCAAGCAGCTGCCCCAAGGTAAAGCACATCAAGCACAGGTAGTTTTAATGCTGGAGCAAATCTGGATCACCTCTGTAGCCTCTGGAAGAAGCGACAGCAGAGCTGAAAGTTGCAGTTGTGGGAATTTTGGGTGCAGCTGGATGATGCAAATAAATCTTCTCCATGTGGATGTTCGAGGCAAAAAACCCCAGACAGGTGGAATTTGGTTCCAGAGGCAGGTGGGGACTCTGGGTGTGCTTTTGGATCCAGCAGTGACAGTCCTGTGGGTCCCTGCTCCTGAGGGAATGACAAGGATTTAGGGGGAAAGAAACAAGCGGAAGATGCAACAAGGAGAATTCCATATTCCCAATGTTTTCTAGTTCCTATTTTTAGTAGTTGTGGTGTTTTTTGCCTCCCCAAAATACTGGCAACCAGGAAGGCTCTGAGACATCCACCTCAGTGAGCTGAATTCCTTGAGAACAACCACTGGAGCCTTAAAGGTCCTCTGGATTGTTTGGAATTAAAAGGACATATTGGCATTTAAAATCATATCTAGTGTTTTGCCATTGGGAAAAAAAACTGTTCCATTCCCACTAGCACAGGAGGGGGAGCCAGGTCTGAACCCAGAGGGAAGGATGAAGGGGTGGAAGGGGTGGAAGGGGGGTCTGGCACTCCAGAGATTCCTGTAAATCCATCCAGGCATCATTTGTGTCCCCAGCACAGCACAGTGGGAATACTGGGCTGGGATAAGCACAAGGAATGGGAAGAAGAGCCCGGCAAACCCTCCCTGCCTTCAGCTGGAGCCAAAGCTGCTCTCTCTGTGTTGCTTTTCCCTGGCAGGGTCCTGGCATATGGGATCATTCCCTTTCCTTTGCTGTGTGAGGTCCAGAAGATTCCATACGGGAGCAGGGTCAGAGCCCTGGGAAGGGAGGGGAAAGCTGGACACAGGCTGTGGGGTCAGGGTTTGAGGGAAACCAGCTCATATTTAGGATTTGTGCTCTGCAAAGGTGTGACAGGACAAGTGAGAATAAACCACGACGAGTTTTCTCCTCTGCAGGATGTTCCTGGAATTTTAGGGAGAGGAATGAGCTCCCAAGAAAAGCTTTGAGCCTCTGTGCCTTCAACAGCAGCAAAGTTTGGAACAGAATCAGTGCTGGGTCAGGGATGGAGTTGGAATGACACTCCAATCCCAGTGATTCCAGGGAGAAAGGCTTAAAATTCCCTCCTTCCTCTCCCCCTGTGATTCGAGGAGCAAATTCTCGATTGTAGCTGGATACAATTGGGAATCTCAGCTCAGCCCAAAGCTTGGACACAACATGGGGCAGGAAGTGGGATTCCCACTGGGATGTACAACACCTGGAACCCACCCCTGGCACAGCTGGAGAGCTCTGCTCCAGAGGGAAAGGGGTGATCCTGCCCACCACAAGGACTGGGAATGGGAGGGAGGTGTAAACTCTGCCCTGCAAGGAGAGATGTGAGAGCTGAACACTAAACATTCTTTGGGAAGTTCGCAGCATTTCCATTTCAGAAAACTTTTAGGGATGGATCAGATTCATCCCTTCAGAGTGATGGAAGCAGAGCTGGGAGTGGGAATCACACACACAGTGCCCACCTGCCTTTGGGACTAAATTCCACCTGTCTGAGCTTTTTTGTTTGGAATGATAAATTTGGGAGTGGTGCTGCTGCCCTGGAATAACCACAAGTGCAAACCCCAGGTCAACATCTAATGTTGCTGGATATCTATTTCACTCTATTAACTTTTCACCCAACAGAGGCACTTAATGAGAGGAAAACAAATAGGTTGTACTTTGGAGAAACAAGATATTGAGGTTGGCTGGGAGTGAAGGAACCAGAATACATATAATAAAGATATGGGGATAATCCATTTTATTGATTAGCAATTGTGCCAGGAGTGCAAATTGGTCACTTGTAGCTATTCCAGGGCATCATTTATTACAGGCATGATGTTCCTGGAGGAAAAGCTCATGGAACCCCTGGCTCGTGGCTGGTGGCTGAAGGACTAAGCCCACAGGTTAAGTAGTTGTTGTGAAAGTAGTAATTACTCCCTAATAGCTCTGGAGCCTTAATCTACACTAATAATGTCCTTCTGAGCCTGTCTCTGGGTGCAATATTGGTGGTGCACAGTTTTGCTGGAGAAGTTGGAGTTGTGTAACCACAGAGCAGGGAGAGCTCCTCTCTGCCAGAGCTACATGGGGATCATTCCAAGCTCTGCTGGTGCAGGAATACAGTGGTTGAAACCACTCTCTGTCTGATATTCTGTCCCAAAAGAATATAAAAAATTTTTTTAGAATGAAAGTGAAAAATGGATAGACTTCCTGTGCAGACACAAAGCTCATCCCGCTGGATTTTGGCACATTCAGGGCAAGATCCACTGTGGTCGTTTGTTCACAAAACCCTCTCCCACACCAAAGCCACCAACATTTGTTTTGCCATTATTGCTGCAGTTCCACTGAGGAATTGCTCCTTGCTCAGCCCTGCCAAGTAGAAATCCTTCTTCTTTCCCACACCAACCCCTGATGCCGCTGAGCCAGCACAAACCTGGCAGGATCCACACATCCCTCCTCCAGCCGGGTGTGTGGGGTTGCTGCTCCACAAAACCAAGGCTGGCAGACCTGAGGGGAAGGTTGGAACTTGGAAAAGCTCTTCCAAAAGATCAGGCTGCTCCAGGAGTGGGCTGTGGGCAGGGATGTGCTCTGGGAGGCAGCACAGGCAGCGCTTACTGCGGGAATGGCACGAGCAGAGCTTGGATTGGGGAGCAAACACAAGGAATGCTGCTCTGCTCCTCCAACAGCCTGATGCTGGATGAGATGGGATCCTACAGCAGCAGGAACACACCTGGTGGCAACCCCAGAACAGGAGTGGCATGTTGAAATGGGTCCAGTTCTCCCAGAGAAACTCAGGGAAGCACAGCAGGTCTGACACCGGGAGAACATCTCCCCAGGCATGGAATCCCAGCAGAGCTGCTGGAAGTGCATTTACCCCTTGTGCTCTGCTGGCACAATGAACATCTGCAGAGCAGCTGCTCCCCTGGATCCAGCTGGGCAGGGGCAGGGGGAGGTGGTGGCCCCACTGACCCGTGCCCCCAACAGCTGCAGATCCACAGGGAAATGCTCCATCACTCACTGTGGGCAGGAAAAGCCCAAAGAGGGGCTCAGGTCCAGCTGCTTCCCCTCACCCCACCACCCTCCACCTCATCATCCCTCACTCTTTCCTACTGGTTTCCTGCCTGTCACTCTCCATTCCAAGTTTTCCCTCTTGGAGGGCACATTTTGGGGAAGAGATGGTGAGTTTGGGGCTTGATGGTGACAAAAATAATAATGATGTGATCTAATGATTTTAGCAAAGTCATTCCCCCTGTAAGAAAAAGAAGGAACAGGTTGGATCTCCCCATGGCAAAAGAAAAGATGGAAATTAAGGAGGGTTTTTACATGGAATTAAGTTTTAAACCAATGCCATGTGCATTATGCTCCCAACCCACGTTCATTCCTGATTTTGTGATACAACAATGTTTAATTGCCATTAACGTAAACATATTTTAAAGGGTTATTTCCCTGCTCTGGAGGTCAATGGACCTAATGGAGCAGCTCTAAGTGGGTTGGAATTGCTCTGCTTAGGAGCTGGATTTCCTGTTTACCTCCTGGAAGTGGGTTTGGTCCCGCACAGCTGAGGTTTAAAAACCCCCCAAAGGGTCTCCTGAGCACCAGAACGACCTGAAATCCTCTGGAGAAGGAGAAAGGTAGGAAATTCCATGTCTGCCTCTCTTTGTACCTGTTGGGCTGTGAAGGGAAACAGTGACTTTGAGGAGTTCAGGGCAAGTAACAGGTTGGGATTTGTACCTACGCAGGGAAATGAGGAGAAATTGCCTTTTAGTTGCTTTGTGGCACCTCTCAGCTATGGATAAAACAAGGATAATGCTTTTTCCAAAGCAGGTGGTTTTACACAGGACTGGAAGACCTTCATGTGGCAAAGATCCCCCTGTTTTTGGGAAGAACTCAAGTCCTGGGCTCACACCAGGGCAGGGAACTTGTGCCAGGGAGGGTGGGCAGAGCTCAGCAATTCCCAGTCAGTGCCACACAGGCAAAGGGGGCTTGGATTAATTCAAAATGGTTTTCCAACAGATTAGGGAAATGTGGACTGTTTTATCTTCAGGATAAATCCTGAAGGGAGGGGGTTCTGCCCTTCCCTAAAATTAGGGCTACCAGACATTCCCTCTCCAGAAATAATCACCCTATTCTTGCACAACTTAGTTATTTTCAGAGCCATCACCATACCCACAGTTATATCACTAAGAGATGAAATGAAAAGCAAGTAAGAGGGAAAACTTCAGTGATTTAATCATGACTTTCCCCCCCCATTCTTATAAAATACCCCTCAGCTTTTTGTGTAACAAAATTTACTGCTGTCAGTAACTATTTGTCTTTTATTGCTTTACCTCTAAGAAATCAGGAGTTTTGCCAGTGTTTACAGTTTACACCTTGCTTTTAAGAGGAATTTGATGCATCTGAGATAATGTAACCAGTTTAGTGGTTTCCTCACTTAGTAGGAAGGGCTGAAAACATTGTCAAAATGTCCCGATTTTCCAGAGATAAAAAACACCGAAATTACAACAACATCCAAACCTGCAAATTCTTGTTCTCTCCACAACTATAATTGTGCTGTTGGGAGAGAACAAATAACTGCTCAGAGGAATAAAGTTCTGCCTTGTGTGAATAAATTCTTGAAGGATGGGAGACGTGAGTTCTGATCCAGACCTTCTCTTCTGTCGTTATTCCCGTTAAGAGCAGCTTCCCATTGCAATTCCATTCCCAGAAAAAAATACCACAAAGGTGAGGTGAGGGACAACCAAACCAGCCCTGAGCCAGGAGCAAACCCATTTCTGTGTGGAGTTTGCAGTGCTGGAATAGTAATTAAACAAGCTCAGATGTCCAAGGGCTGTAGAACTGCGGACGTGAGGACAAGGAGCAGCTTGGAACTAATAAATCTTGGAATCTGATCCTGTCACTGTCTGTGGGATATTTTTCATAGTTGATTTTCACTCTGGCTCCAAACCCTGCATGGGGCACTACCCTTCCCAACAGGAAAAATCTCCCTGGAATTAGATCAGGCTTCTGTGGAAGCGCAGGTGGGATAAACAGGGTGTCATTGCTGCTGAATTCCCTGATCCAAGGGAATTCCCTGATCCAAGGGAATTCAGGCTGGAGGCTGAACTGACCCTTGGAGCACAATGAGGAGCCCACAGGGACACCTTGTAAACATGGGGCAGGACAAAGCCCTTCCCTCTGGGAATGTGCAGCCCACAAGGGATTTGATGGGTACAATAAAAATTTAGGGCACCAACGTTAAAAGACACCACGGAGGGAAGGAGGGTTGGCATGGAAAGAGGGGTTTAACTGGGAAGGGGTGTTGGCTTGGAAAGAGGGATTTAACTGGGAAGGGGTGTTGGCATGGAAAGAGGGGTTTAACTGGGAAGGGGTGTTGGCATAGAAAGAGGGGTTTAACTGGGAAGGGGTGTTGGCATGGAAAGAGGGGTTTAACTGGGAAGGGGTGTTGGCATGGAAAGAGGGATTTAACTGGGAAGGCAGAGGGGTTTGGAGGATGGAGGAGGCTGCTGGAAGCACCAGGATTGAGGGGACACATTTACAAGCACAGGCACGTGCCCAAGCACCAACACTCCTGTCCCTTGTCTGTGTTCCAAGGGCTGGACATCTGGATTTTCCTCCGCTTTGGAATCAGGCAGGAAAATGCCTTTCAAGTCTTTCAAAGTTCTCTCTCTGCTCGTCGCCTCCCTGGGCTTTGTTTTGATGGAGGAGAACGTCTCGGGGTGAGTGTTTTGGAAAGCTCTCGGTGTGTTTTGAGCCTTTTCCAGCTCCTCACTGGAGGCAAATGGACCCTTTCCATTGGCATCTTGGTAAATAGGTGAGAACATGAGTCTTGAGGTAGATCTGGGATAAGAGACATCCAATGTACAGAGATGAGCCAGTGATAAGAGGGAGATCAAACTAAAGCCCTGAACCTTTGAGTCAGAGCCAGGAACTCCCATGTTTTCCCTACAAACTTCATGGCTCTGGGTTAGGAGGAACAAGCTGGAAGTCAACCAGGGAGAAAAGGTTGTCTGAGAACAAGAACAAGATGTAATCACCTCCCATGAACGGGGCCAGAGGGCACCCAGTTCTTGGAAGCTGCTGAAATTATGACCAGTTACATAAAGCAGGTAGATAATAAAGACTTTTCCTCTCTTTCCCTGACTCCTGCTAGAAAATTTCCAACCACCACCCAAAAAGATCTAAAAAAAAAAAAAAATCCTTCTTAGAGCAGTAGGAATTGCTGCAATCCCCGATTGGATCTAAAATGGATCAGCCTTGAGATCCTTTGCTGATTTGGTGGCCACCAGCTCTGCCTACACTGGTCTCATCCCTTGTCTCCTGCCACTCCCTCCGAGCCTCTGGAGGACACAGGGAATGCTCTCATGGGCTCTTGGAGAACAGCTCCCTGGAGGAGGGATCCTTAGCCAGATGGATGGGGAAACCCACCCCGATTCCAGAGCGGCGCAAATCCCCAGAGCTCGAGTTCTCCCGAGCCGCCAAATCCCAGCTGGGAGCGTGTGAACAGCCAGAAAAACCGAGGAGCCCCTTCCCAGGGCGGGAATGGTCACCTGGAGCAGGGAGGGTGGTGAAAAAAGCCCCCAGAGCCTCTCTGTGTAACCCAATCCCCCCGCCCTGGGAGCGCTCCCGCTCCGGGCAGGACTCACTGTGTCCCTGCGCCCTCATCCCAGTGCCAGCCTGAGGGCTCCCAGTGCCAGCCCAGTGCAGAGACGCTACTCCGAGGCCACCCTGGCGAGCGATTACAGCCGCACCATGGACAACATGCTGAAGAAGAACTTCGTGGAGTGGCTGCTGGCCAGGAGGGAGAAGAAAAGCGAGTAAGTGCTTAGACTTCCAAAGCTCCGAGCGTCCCAATTTCCCTCTGTCGCCAGCCAGAATGCAGAGCCCAGGGGGTTTCCCAATTTCCCTCTGTCGCCAGCCAGAATGCAGAGCCCAGGGGGTTTCCCAATTTCCCTCTGTCGCCAGCCGGAATGCAGAGCCCAAGGAGTTTTCCTTGGAGTGCAGCGGGAATTCTCCAGGTCTTCTTTTAGTCTTTCCTGAGCCGTAGAAACGTTTCTGATGTGTCGGTAACAACACGAGTGTGTCCCCTCCCAGTCCACACCCGCCTGGCAGATGGAGTGGGAGGGAGCTGGGATTTATGGAAAAGCAACATTTTGGCACCCTCTTGTGGCATTTGGGGCTGATTTCTTCCCGTTGGAACTTGGCAGCAACATCGTGGAGCAGAACAAGAGGGAAGCTGAGCTCCAAGTACCAGCTGCGGGTGGGCAAAGACTGGACCTGGGCAGCCAAGAAGCCAAAGAATTCCTCACCTGGCTTCTGAAAGCCAAGGGAAATCAGAGGTGAGGGCGCAGAACAGACAGAGAAGGTCTGGATGAAGGGAGGGATGAGGATTCCAAGTGTTTAATGTCTTGGTGTCATGTAGGAAAACGGGAGGATTTGGGTTTGAGGAAAAGGGGAAAGTCAAAATAAGAAAGCCCCTCTAATTTCGAAATTTCGGACAAAATACAAAGCAAAAATAATAAATGGACGATTGGGGTTGTGCTGGTTTGCAAATGTCAGCACAGGCTCATCAAAGCCTTTCTAAGGGATTTTTGACAGGGTTGGGGCACATCCACCCCTCAAACCTCCCTGTGCTGAGGGTGTGGAGAAGCCAAAATGAAGAGCTTTGACCTGCTCAAAAAAAAGCCCTCCTTGGAAGAAAATTCTCAGTTAAAATGAGATGAAACTGACACGTTTCTGCCAAATATTTTGATTTGAAAAAATCGACCACAGGGGGAAAATAAACCAAACAAACCCAACCCCACTGGTTCACACTCTCAGAGTGTTGACCAGCTCGTTTTAAGACAGAAAGCAAATTATTTTTTCCTTTTATCACTGTTTTTAGTGAGAAAAATCTGTCGTCTAAACATGAAACCAGGCAGGAGAGATTCCTGCCTGATCCAGGAGGAATTTCCCAGTTTATTCCTGATCCGACTGAACCCGCAAAGGGCATGGATTTTATATTTTAAGCTGTAATCATCTTAAAATACTTCTAAAATGTAATCACCTTAACGATTACACATCATCATTATTATAATACATCATGAAAAATGCTCTTAATCATCCAAAAATGTTTTTGAAGATTTAATCACCTTCCAATGATAACGATCCCAGCAAATGATGGTGAGATGAGCTCGCTCCAAACAGGTAACTCTGGGCAAGGTGAGAGAGTCCAGATGGAGCTCTAGGTGTTCCTGCAGCTCATCCCATCCTTTCCCAAACCATCTGGCTCGGAGCTGGTGGATCTCAGCAGCTTTGTGCTGTGTCAGCAAATCCACAGCCTGTCAATACCCTGTTTCACCTCCCCCAAGCTCAGCTTATGTCACAAATGTTCAAAAAGCAAATTAGACTCGAGGCTGGAAAAAAAAAGCTGCTCTCAGGCATTTTCTATATTTAAAAAAAAATCCACCAGTAAATGACTGAGGGGACATGGAATTTCTGTAGCATGGAGGGATTTTATAAAACCTAACAGGGTGCTGGTGCTTAGTCCTGAAATGGTGGCAAGCACTTAAAACACACAGCACACATTTTAAGGCAAAATCCTGGTGTTCTCTGGGGGAAAAAAAAGGGATTTGTAACTCCAGGGGGTCACGGGACAGTCACCCAGAACAAGAATCAGGGATGTTTGTTGTTTTTTGCATGAAAACAGTGTCAGAAAGGAGTGAGCGTGGTGGGGGAAAGGAGCAGAGTTGTGGTTCACAGAGGTGTCTGGGGCCAAACACTTGGAAAATCTGACACCCGGGGCTGCCAGTCATCCTGAAAATCCCAAATCAAAGGAATGATGGCTTTGAGGGATCTCGGGAGGTCGCTCAGTCTGACCCCTGCTCCACAGCAGGATCAAACTGGTCCTGACAGATGTTTGTCCAACCTGTTCCGGGGCAGAGGAGAGGGGGAAGGGAAAGCTTTGATGCTTCAGATTAATCAGCTTCATTAGTTTCATTTTTAGAAAAATGATTTTTTGGTGTGTTCCTAAATGTCCTTAATTACAAATAAAAATGGAAGTTGCAGGGGAAAGTCCCTTTGGAAACAAAGCAGTTGTGTTGGAGTGTGGATGCTGCTTCCCCCTGCCCTTTGTGGGAGGATTTGGGATGCAGGAGGAGGTCACTGGGATGTTCCTTCCCCTGCCCTGAGCCTGACAGACTCTGCTGAGCAGCCAAAACACTCCAAGATCAAGGGATCTCACAGTGTCAACACAAGGTTAAAGTTTTTTTGGGCATTTATCCCAGTCAGGGAGATAAGACAATAAAATCTCCCTGTGAACTTGACGGGATTGGGAGAAGAGGTTGTTAAACACCAGATTTTTTTTTGCCTCTCATCTGTTTTTATGGTCATTTTTGCAGTTTTACTTCTCTGGAAGGTTCAGAAGGGCTGAAGGATGTTTTGAAGAACGAGTTTATAACATGGTTGATATCAACTGATCTCTGCAGACCAATGTGAGTGGTTGTTCCTCATGGATCCCTTGTCCCCAAAAGTACTTTTTGCAGGGCTCAATTCCTGAATTTCGGGTTTCTTTAGATAACCAGAGTGCTTCCATGGCACAGTTTGGCTGCCCCATCCCTGGGAGTGTCCAAGGCCAGGTTGGACAGGGCTTGGAGCAATCTGGACTATGGGAGGTGTCCCTGCCCATGGCAGGGGGTGGCACTGGATGGAATTTAAGGTCCCTTCCAGCCCAAACCAGCCTGGGATTCTGTGGTTTGAGTGGAGAGTTTACAGCCCTGGCCAGAATTTTGTTCTGCAAAAGTCTCTTCAGGCAACTCACACAACAGAACGGGGAAGGCAAATTTCAAGCCATTCCTGCCCAGGGAGGGGAGGCCAGAAAAGCCTTTTCTCCACTTTTTAATGGAAAAAGGCAGGTGTTCATCAGGCAACTTATAGCAAATATTTTTCCTGTGCATTTCACGCTGCCATGAAAGGAATTCTTTTATGCTTTTCTTTCCCATTTCTCCTTTGTTAGAACTGCATAACTCCAGGACTCTCCCAAGGAACTCCCTCTTCATCCCATCAGACACACAAGAAGGAAAATTTCTTATGCTCACCCTGCTCTGTGCACAGGATCTCTTTTGTTCAAGCAATAAAGAGTTTATAACTTGAAGCTGAAGTAAGATTTGGAGAAACTTGATGTGGGGATGGGGCTATAAAATATGACTGAATTGCTAAATAAATGTCATAGAATCGTGGAGTGGTTTGGGTTGGAAAGGACCTTAAGGATCACCCTGTTCCATCCAACACCTTCCAACAGCCATAGGGGGGACAACAGATGGGACCCCCCAAACAGGAGCTGTCCCCCACCCCAGGAGGGGACACCCACCCCCTAACAGGGTCTCTGCCCCACACCCCGTGGCTTCCCAACCCCTGCAGGGTCTTACACCCCACCCATCCCCACACAGGGACCCCTGAGTCCCCCGGACCCCTCTTTGAGCCCCTCAGATCCCCCTGAGTCCCTCAGA
>JAOXXN010033750.1:0-14643 GCA_026770055.1 Myrmophylax atrothorax
TCCCATCCCGTCCCATCCCATCCCATCCCATCCCATCCCATCCCATCCCATCCTATCCCTGACTGGGATCCTCCCCCTTGTGCTTAAGGAGCCCGAGATCCTGAAGAAACCCCCAAGTTCTGAGCACTTTCCCATGTCTGAAACTTTTGGAGAAGGGCATGAAACATCTTTTTTATAAAAAGAAACCTATTTGCATGTTTTGCATAACTCAGCAGGAGACACTGTGTGTTTCTGCTCTCCCCCAGAGCCGTATGCAGCTCTGCTTTGATCCAGTTCCTCCCAGCAGCCAGAAAGCCCAACCATCCAGAAACCCACCAGGGATGGCACTTGGAGGAGCTGGGAGCACCACAGGCACTTAGCCCTGCTTGGGACCCCCTGGCACCCCCCTCTGCTCCTCCATCTCAGAATCACACAGTGGTTTGGGTTGGGGGAGACCCTGGAGATCCCCCAGTCCAACCCCCTGCCCATGCAGGGCCACCTGGAGCAGGTGACACCAGAACTCAGCCAGCTGAGGTTGGGGCATCTCCAGAGAGGGAGATTCCTCCCCCTCCCTGGGCAGCTGGTCCAGCTCTGCCACCTCCACAGAAAGAAATTCTCCCTCACGTTGAGGTGGAACTTGTGTTTTAGCTCTTGGGGGCTCTGCCACAACAGTCAGAGCAGAGTCTGGCTCATCAAGGGTTAAACAATGACATTTTGGGACATTTCCCTGGCAATGGAGAGTTGTCTGAATGACTCAAACCTGGCTCCTCTCCTCCAAAGTGCCCAGGACACTCCCCACTGTCTCAGAGAGCCAAGGGCCTCTCCTGGCCCTGCAGCTCATCCTTTAAGTGGCCTCCTGATTGTCCTTCCTGACCCACAGGGTGGGGTGGGGACAGTGGGGTGCCCCCCTCTGCTGCAGCACCCTTGGAGGCCTCAGACAGACACAGAGGGGCCCGGGGGTCCCTCTCCCTCTCCTGGGGGCCCTGCTGGGTCTGGTGGCTGCCGGCAGATGCTGCTCCCCTTTGCTGCCTCCCTCTGCCCGGCAGGGCAGCTCCCTGCGATCAGCAGCAGCACCCAGAGCACGGGAGAGAGCCAAGAATGTCCCCTCAGTTAATAAGAGAACAATTTACCATGTGCTGGGCTTTCAGTGCCTCTGCCTCCCCTCCCAGAGAGCAGCAGACATGTGGAGTTGCCTCGAAGTAATTTAGGAGAAAGGCTGCTCTGATTCCAATCCCCCATCCACCCTGTTACCATCCAGCAATGCTTCTTGTCACCAGCCAACAGCATTTCAAATATTTACAGCCCTGTCTTTTCCCTGGGGAAGGATCAGAATAAATCATTGGAGCCGGCAATAAATCAAAAATTAATCTCCCAAAAGCACGAGGCCTGTCCGAGCCCTCAAACAACAAGCAGCAGAATTTATCAAGGAAATTGGTCCTGGTGTCTGCCTGGCACTGCCAGGGGGGTATGGATGGGCTGGGAGGGCAGGGAGCTGAGCCAGGGAGGTCAGGCACAGGGGGAAACAGCTGGGCTGGGACACGGGGGGCATTAAATGCCCCCTTCCCCTGGCACACACATGGGGCTGTTCCCCCTCTGGCACCTGGAAGTGGCAGCTCCTGGTCCTGGGCATTCCCAGCTCTGGAGTAGGGAGTGCTGCTGCCCAGGGCAGCCCCAGGGAACAGATCTCCAGGTGTTTTCAGGCAGCCCTGGGCCTGCTCAGCTCTCACGGGGGTGGCACACGTGGAGCTTACAGGGACCAGCACTGAGAGGGGCAGGAGGAGGGAGTTACGAGGTCCTTTAAGTGATAATGGTCATTTCTTTTGTCTTTTCCAAAATATAAACACCAAATATACTCATCCTATTGGCATATCTTGATCATAACGATTTAAAGTCATTTTTAATAGGACATTATACTTTTAAATCTCCATTGCAGTGTGTAGATACAGAGAGACAGATGTTTGCTACAAAGGTGGGCACCTCCCAGCTCAAAAGCCCCACTGGGGCTGCAGGAGGGCTCAGCTCACAGCCCAAGGGTAGGAAACAGCTCCCAGAGCCCAAGTGGTTCCTGGAAAAGGAACTGTTCTGGTTTTTCCAGGAAAAGTCAGAAAAGAAACTGCTCTGCCTGCACACAGGAACAGCACAGGAGCCCTTGGGGCAGGAGGAACCAGAGTCATTTGGGTTGGAAATGACCCCCAGCACCATCGAGTCCAACCTGTGCCTGATGCCCACCCTGTCACCCAGCCCAGGGCACTGAGTGCCACGTCCAGTCCTCCCTTGGACACCTCCAGGGATGGGGACTCCATCCAGGAGAGGCTGATCAGGAGTTCTCTGCTCCTGGAAATAGGGGGAGAAAGGTCCAGGGGCTGGGCATCAGCTCTCCAGGGGTGACCTGCCATGAGGAGGGACCTTCCCCACGGCCATCAGGGTGGGCTCTGGCTCAGGAGGGTCTGGCTGCAGCAGAGCCCACCTGCAGGGGTTGGATCTTCCAGCAGGTCTCTCCAGATTTGTGCTTTGGATGGAAACAACTCTCTGCAGTGAGTGGAGCTCCAAGTGCTTCTCGGCTGCTTTGATGTGGATCCCATGGAAAAACAGTGTGAGGGGCAAGCAAAGAGTTTGCTGAAATTCTCCTACAGTCTCTGGAGCTTTTTTCCATGGGAGGAAGCCCATGCAGAGGAGATGCTGCCCAGCCCCAGGACCAGCTCTAACACCACCCACATTGCTCCCAGCTCCCTCATTCCCCCATCCCCAGGCCCTGCCATCCCACTAATGATCAATCCCCAGCTCTGTGACTGCCACACTTTAAAAAGCTGATTTATCTGAATACCAAAATAGCTCTTCCCCCACTCCCAGCCATTATATCACTTTTCCTGCAGCAGGCAAAAAATTTCCTTTTGATCTTCTTTTCCCCCTCTTTGCAACAAATTAAGACAAAACTCATCTGTAGTAATTGCTCCCCACGGAGTTACTCCGGGCACCCCCTCGCTCTGCTCCAGCTCAGGATGGAGTTGTTCAGTCAATCTCAGAAAAGACAGATGAAGAGATTAGAGGAATTTATTGAGATGACCCCAACTGTGCAAATATTTACCTGGAGGCTGTTCTGGAGTCCCCTGAAGCTCATGGGGACAGCTCTGACACTCCTGTCTCACTCTTGGCTCTCATTGAGGCTCCTCAGCACGTGGAGCCCCCGAATGCAGAGCCCGGGGGGGTTGGTGCTGCTGTTAATACATGTATGCAAACATTGGGGTTTAGGAACCATGATTTATAAGGTGTCAGAGCTCAAAGGCTGCCTGAGCTGGGCAGCAAATTAACTTGGGAAGTGCCAGGGCACATTAGTGTGAGTGACAAGCAAAGAGCCTGAACCGGGTCAGCGAATCTGGGAGGGGACTCAGCATTCCCCTTAATGGAATCAGAGGGAGCTCTAACAATAAATTAATCTCTGTCAATAACACACATAATGGGGTTTCCCTGATGGACAGGTCCCTGGCATGAAGCTCCTCCTGCCCCTCCTGCACAGCATGTGGGGGCTGCAGAGTCACCCCTGGGGAATAGCCAGGTGCCTTGGGGACACCAGGGACTGGGGGGCTGCTCTTGGGATGCCTTTCTGCTGGACAGGTCCCTTGAGATCAGGGAAGGGTCAGGAGACTTGGCTGTGCCTGCTGGAGAAGGGATCTCTCCAAGGTCTGAGCACAGGGCTCAGCATCACATTTCTGGTTGCCTTTTGTCCATAAAATTGCCCTTCCCTCTTCATCCATCCCCCCTTGACTGGGGCAGAGTAAACAGACCTGTTATTCCTCCAGATGCACCAGCAACAAGGGCCCAGCTCAGCCCCATGGCTGCAAACTCAAAAGTGGGCACGAATAGAATAGAATCAAGTCATAGAATGATTTAGGTCAGAAAAGACCTCCAGGACCACCAAGTCCAAGCTGTGCCCAATGCCCACCTTGTCCCCCAGCCCAGAGCTCTGAGTGCCACAGCCAGTCATTCCTGGGACACCTCCAGGGGTGGGGACTCCAAACCTCCCTGGGCAGCCCCTTCCAATGCCTGACCACCCTTTCCATGGAGAAATTCCTCCTGATGTCCCACCTGTCCCTCCCCTGGCAAAGCCTGAGGCCGTTTCCTCTTATCTATGAAAATATCCTGAGTTGAAAGAGGCCCACAAGGACCATCAAGTCCAACTCTTGGCCTTGCACAGGACACCCCAAGATTTATGCCTCCTTCCTGAGCAACTGATACAATCCCCAAACACGCTGTTTTAAGCAGTCAAACCAAGTGAAAACTTTGGGCATGTCCCTGTCTCCCTGTAAAGTGCTGCAGGATGACAAAGACTTCCCAACTCCTGCTTGCTCCCTCAGTGCTAAACATCAAGGCAGCAAAGTTTTTATTTATAAAGTTATTCTGAGGTTTTAACAGGTTTTTTACAAAATTTGCCAACTGTACACACTCGTGGGTGTGTGTTGACTTGAGTGTTTTGCTTGACAGGAGTTACACAAATGAGAGATTCCTCCCTTCAAAAGCAAAGCCTCCTTCCATCTCCTCACACTCATTTCTCCCTCTCCTCACCCCTCTGCCCAGCCATCAATCACATCCCAGCAGCACATCCATCCACTGTGTAATTATCTCCCAGGATGTTTTATGGCTGCAGCTCTGCAGCAGCATTTCCATTCCTCGCTCCCCACACAGCTACAAACACCCATCTGCTCTCTCTAATTGCTCCTCCAGGTCATACAAACACGGAATGGCTTGGGTTGGGAGGGATTAAAGATCACCCAGTGCCACCCCCTGCCATGGGCAGGGACACCTCCCACCAGCCCAGGGTGCTCCAAGCCCTGTCCGGCCTGGCCTGGGACACTCCCAGGGCTGGGGCAGCCACAGCTGCTCTGGGCACCTGTGCCAGGGCCTGCCCACCCTCCCAGGGAAGAATTCTTTCCTAATGTCCCATCTAACCTCTGAAGCCATTCCCCCTTGTCCTGTCACTCCAGGCCCTTGGAAATTGTCCCTCTCCATCTTTCTTGTGGCTCATTCAGGCACTGCAAGGCCACAGTTGGGTCACCCCAAGGCTTCTCTTCTCCAGGCTGCACAATCCCAACTCTCCCAGCCTTTCCTCCCAGCAGAGCTGCTCCTCTGATCCTCTTGGTGCCTCCTCTGGACTGGCTCCAACAGCTCCATGTCCTCCCTGTGCTGGCACCCCGAGCTGGAGGGGTCTCACCTGAGCAGGGCAGAATCCCCTGCCATGGATCTGCTTCCCTATTCCCCCTTCCCCAGGAGTCTGTGCTTTGCTCAGGGCCCACAGAGCTCAGCTGTGCCCACATCCTGAGCCTCAGGTACAGCAGGAGCCAAGGCTGAGTTGAAGGCCAGCTCAGGGTGTCCCCCAGCAGCAGCAGGGAGTGTTTTCCCTGGTCCATCTGGACACCACAAACCACTGAGATCCTACAGATGCACCGAACATCCCAAGCCAAATATATTTGCTGCAGCTGAAAAGCAAACTGCCCCCTTGGCCCAGGGGCAGCTGCCCTGCTGAGCAAGCTCCAGCCAGGGCACAGCTCCACACAGCCCCCACCCAGACAAATCAACTGCAGTTCACCAATTCCTCACTAAAAGCAGCCCAGCTCCTCACCCAGGGCCTCAGAGCCTGCCAGCCAGGCAGGATTTATGGATTACTTCTGATTTACACATGGTGGGGTTTATTCTCACCATATCCCTGGTTTATGTGACGTCTCTTCCACTCCTATTTGTCTCCTCCTTGTAGATGGACACACCAGAGGAGGGAGGGTTGGACTCCAGAGCTGGTTGCAGAAGAAACATCTCAATACAGAGCCTTGGGCTGCAGCAGCTCTGCCAATGCCTTCTCCAAACTCCCTCCTCAAAGCAGCAGGAAGTTGTTTAGAGTCCTACAAAGAGGCTCTTTATTTGCCACAATTACTACCAAGAACGTATAGAAAGAAACAAATCATGGAAAAATTGCTAGACAGCCTTTTCCTGCCAAAACAAAGGCTGCTCTTGGCTCAGACTTTGGTTGTCTGGGACCATGCAGAGTGATTTGCTGCTTCCCTGGAGGGAAAGGGAAATTCTGGCCCTGTTGTCACTCAGATTTACTGGGATGGGGTTTTACGGCCACCAGAGGAGGGGATGAGGCAGAGGGACCCTGCCAGTGGAGAAGGGGGCAGAGAGGGGAGGGCAGAACGTGCTCCCTCAGAGCATCTGAGCTTGTCAAGGCGTGAGGAGCTGAAACTGGTGCCTCCCTGACATGCTGAAAGGAACCTGGGGCTGCCACACAATTACCCTTCCAAACACAGGGATGTTTATCCTGCAGCAATTTTCCATCATTACCCTGACAGTCCCTGACAGCCCCGTGGCAGGAGCAGACCTGGCAGCTCCTTCCACCCCCCTGGTGCTGCACTCCAGGTTTCTGATTATTTCAGTGACTTCTGACAAGAGATCCCAGGTCAGGAAAGATGAATCGAGGTTCAGTTTGGCTCCATCAGGGACAAGGAGCAGTTTGGCCTCTGGGCACAGGGACCAAAAGCACCTCCAGCTGCTCAGGATGGAGAGCTGGGAAAGCATCTCCCTTTCTGCAGGCACAGAGATCTGGTGCAAGGGTTGTGCCCAGAACTCAGTGTTTGCCTCTGGCTCTGGCTGGATTCAATTTTAAATTGCTTTGCTTCCTTTGAAATCTCACTGGGAACTTTCCCAGAAGGCTCATCTAAACTTTCCTCTCTTGATTTTCGACTCAATGAAAATTTTCATGGAATTTGCCCTCCTTGGGAGGAAGCTGAAGCCTGCTTTTCATTAGAACAACAAACAAAACAATAAAAGCTTGAATTTCCACCTGAAATGTTTCATTGTTCAGGTATCAATCAGCTTCTGCCTTTTTGTCTTTGCAGGCTGGTGAGGAAAGCAATGGGGATGAAGGGAAACCCCAAGCCCCAAACCTCGGGAATTTTGTTCTTTGCAAGCCTGGGGGGAAGGAGCAGCACCCACAGGCACAGGAGCAGCACCCACAGGCACAGCTGGGAGGGAGGAGGGCTGTGCTCTGCCCCCTGGCAGCTGCTGATGGACACCAGGCAGGGACTAACCCAGCTCCTGCTGCTGATAAACCCCCCAGGATGTCCCTGCATGGCATTAACTCCTCCCCAGGCAGGTGTGGGGACTGCAGAGCTCACAGGGCCGGGAGAGGGACCAGGGGAGCTGTAATTCCTGCTCCTGCAGGAGAGGACACTTCACTCCCACAGCAAAGTGCTGGGCGAGTCGTACAGAACGTACAGACACAACCAACAGCTCCTTACTCACAATAACCAGCGCATGCCACACTCACCCCACACCCAGAGTGATTCCTGAGGCAGTGGTGGGGATTAAGAGCAAGTTCTTGCACTGAATCAGGAGCAAACCCTGCTAGAGACTGTTCCTGTCCACACCTCCCTGACCCAGTTGCTCCAGTTGTGGAAACACCCACATTGAATCTTTTGCTGCTTTTCTGGTTTTTAAGGCATCAATCACCAGTTCAGCACCTCACATCTCTCAGGATCCATCTACAGGTGTCAACACCCAAATCCATACCTGGACAGCACCCAGACATGAGCTTTGAGTTTGTAGCTAATGGGATTTATAAGACACATGAATTTTACAGCCTCCCATGTGCAGTGAACTCACTTGTGTATCCTCCCTGCCCATGGGGGGAGGGTTGGAACTCTGTGATCTGTAGAAGTCCCTTCCAACCCAAACCATTCTGGGATTTTATTGCCCCCACAACATATTCAGGGGTCACAAAGTCACCTGGGACCTACACACAGGGGTGCCCCCAGCCCCAACACCCCCTCACACCCTGCACTCACTCCTTTTCCCACAGGCAGCTTCTGTGCCCAAGATTTAAATGACAACATCTAATATTTAGCACTCATAGCATGGTGTGTTCATTTGCTGTATGCACAAACATGAACTAATTAGCAGACTTAATTAGTGTGATGCTGCAAAGTGAAGAATGAAGGAGAAACATGGAAGAGGCAGAGCAGAGGGGGAGGGAGAGGGAAGAAAGAGGGAATACAAAAGACCAAGACTTGAGAGAGACACATAAATAAAAGGTCTGTATAAAAATAGAAGCCAGCTTGTTCTGCCTTATTTATGCCCAGCAAGGCTCTGTGTACCAACAGCTGAGAGAAGGATTCCCACCTGGAGCCCTGAGCCAGCCCCGAGGGAACAGCCCCTGCCAGCCGGGAGTGACAGCCAGTCCTTCCTCTCCCTCCTTCCCTGGCAGAGGGTGGGGCCCTGGATCATCTCCCCAGCTCCAGCCACTGCTCCTGCCAGCTTTGCCCCCCATCCCTGTGGCCTCTGGCAGGACAGTCTGGCTGGAAACAGGCTGGAGGAATCAGAGGATCATGGAATGGTTTGGGTTGGAAGGGACCTTAAAGATCATCCCCTGCCACACCTCCCACCAGCCCAGGTTGCTCCAAGTTTATCCAACCTGGCCTTGGGCACTTCCAGGGATGGGGCAGCCACAGCTTCTCTGGGCACCCTGTGCCAGGGCGTGCCCACCCTCCCAGGGAGGAATTCCTTCCCAATATCCCACCAATCCCAGCCCTCTGGCAGTTTGAAGCTGTTCCCCTTGTCCTCCAGACACCTGTAAATTCTCTCCGCCTTTCTTGCCAGCTCTCTCCAGGTACTGACAGGCCACTATTAGGGCATCCCAAATCCTTCTCTGTTCCAACCGACCTCCTCATGGGAGGAGATTTGGAGAGCAAAGAGGGGCTAAAAACATTGCAAGGAAAACCGATGAGAGGCAGCACAGGAGACGCAGCACCTCCTCTCTCAGCATCCTGGTTTGAGTCCCCCAAGGCCACGCTCCAGGGCCCCAGTCCTGGCCACTCAGGAGCAATGTGTATCCTGTACACCGAATGTGCATCAAACCTCACATACAAAGGCCCGAACTTGGAGGTGCTCCCGCCCCCCCCTCCCTTCCTCACCATCCAAAGTTTAGTTACAACGCGCTCAGGGTCCCTCCTCCACCTCCATCCCCTTCTCCCTGGGAAAGCAAAGCATGCTGAGGAGAAGAGAAACACTCGAAAATCTTCCTTCTCTCCCCCAGGGAGAAGCCATTTACTTTCCCAAGCAGCTTTCCCAGCTCGGGTTTTCATCCTGCCCAGCGCTCCTCCAGAAGATGAAAGACTCGCCGGATTTGTCTCTGCCTGCCGGTCTGCGCTGCCCTACACCACACACTGCGGATGGGAAGGCATTAAGGCTCTCAAGTAGAGAATTTCTCAAGGCAATATTGACTAAAAGGTTTCCTTAAATGTCCCCCGATCGGCTGCATTTGATGGGTTTAAAGGCGGCGGAGAGCCGGGGCGGCTTGGGAGCCCCCGGGCAGGAGCTCGCAGACATCGCCTTCATTACACGCCCCCTCCCCTGCCCACCCGCGGCACGGTGACATTTCGCGACAACGAGCTGGTCCCTGCGTGTCTCCACAAGCCACAGCAGGGAAAAATGAGCCCGCAGGGCTACTTGGGGCTGTCACGTGCTGGGCAGTGCCAGGACGCTCCCGCTGCCCTCCCTCCAGGGGATCACTCCCTGCCTGTGTCCCAAGTTTTTAGGCTGAGCTGAAACCAATATGATGACTTGCATCTAAACCCAGCTCAGTCTGGATGGAGGAGATGAAGGGTCAGAGCCCAGGGCACAGCAGCAGCCTGGGCAGAGGTGAGGGGCTGAGCTCCCTCTGCCCTTCCCTGCTCCCTCATCAGTGATGGGATTGTGCCCATCTCCCCTCTCCCTTCCCTGCTCCCTCATCAGTGATGGGATTGTGCCCATCTCCCCTTCCCTGCTCCCTCACCAGCCCTGGGATCATGCCCATCTCCCCTTCCCTGCTCCCTCACCAGCCCCAGGATCGTGCCCATCTCCCCTCTCAGGCAGCAAACCCATGGCTGCAGCTGCAGGGTTGAGGAGAGCTGAATTTTCCTAAAATAGATCTCTATCCCCTGATATTCCAGCACTGCTCCTGCTGTCAGGGCATAAAGCTGCGTGTTGTCCTTCCCACTCCCCTAAACCTGATGTCGATGTGCTTTAAATGTTATCTGTCCTGTGCAGGGAAAGAGCCTCCTCCTGGAACAATAACAACAACTTCCACACATCTCTCCCAGCTCCCGTGTCCAGTAAATCTTTAATTAAAATTCCTGCTGGTGCCCAGCCCCACTGATTAGCTGAGGGGCTGCTGCTGGAGGCACCGGAGCCCAGGGACAGCCAGACCTCACTCCCAAAGAGTTACATCCCATGGCTTTCTGTTCATGCTGATGCTGAGGGCCTGGGCTGCAGCTCCAACCTCCCCTTGAATTCCCAGACCCAAATTACAGGGAGGTTTCATGGGGAGAAAATCAATTTATTGTACATATACAGAGACTGAGCCACAAAACAAGGCAGAAAAATGATATCCCAGTGAAGAGAGACCCAAGAGGTCCAGCCCCCAGAAGGATGGACACGAGTGCCAGAGGCACAAACCCCTTGAGACCTCTGGGTCCGAGTGGCAAAACTCAGCCAGTCTGCCCTGGCTTCCAAAATACAGGAGCACAAAGTCCCTCAGAGAGACAGCAAAGCTGAGCTGTGAAGCTCCAGAATCACAGCCAGAAAAAGACAAACAAAACTAAGGAGAAATAATGATGTTTAAATTCTTCCTTAATAATGCAGCCTGGAGAGAAGCTGGAGAGCTGGGGCTAGAGAGAGAGGCTGGATAAATCCCTGCTGCTGCAGGGGGCTCAGAGCAGCTGCCCTGCTCCAGGGGAGGGCAGCGCTGCTGACAGGGTGCTGGGGGGTTCAGGCCATCATCACACTGGGCATTCACCCCATCTCACAGCCCCAGGTGCCTGTGCTGCCCGGAGCCTGCACTTCAGGCTGGGGACCCACCTTGGAGCCTCCCGAAGCCTGAGCTGTGTCAGAGCTGCTGCAGGACCGGTCCTGCAGGGGGGTGACTGTCACCAGAGCACGGAGGTGGCTGAACTTCCCCCGCCCTGCTAAAGACTCCACTGTTGCAGCAGCTTGGAGGTGCCCAACACTCGCAGCCCCCGGTGGGGAGGGAGCTGTGAGAGGCAGGAGGATCAGAGGGAGCCTGAGCTGTGCCCTCAGCTCAGAGGGGAGTGCTGAGAGGCAGCAGCAGTGACTTCCCTCACTAATGGCTCGGAGCTGGCAGAGCTGAGCTCTCCCAGTGATGCTCCAGCACTTCCTACAGAGCCCTTTGTCACCTCAGGACCTGAGCACGAGCTGCACAAAGTCCCTCCATGTGGCAGCAGCCAGAGCCCTCCCTGCCTCAGGACGACACCACCTTCCCAAATCTCACTTTTCCTCATTTGATCAGCCCCTGAGGTCTGCTGAGTTTGATGGGGCTGACGAGCACCGACACCTCACCAGGGGAACCACAGGGAGCACAGGAGATGAGCAGAGTCCACTGAGATCACCCAGGTCTGTGTTTTGCTGCTCCCACCCTGCCCAGGCAGCACAGATGTTTGGGAACATCAATGTGTTCACCAGAACAGGAAGATTCAGATTGATCCTGACAGATGAACACAAGATTCCGTGGGAGAAGCAGTGTCAGTCAGCAGGGCTTTCTTCTCCACAAATTACAGGAGACAGGGAAGTGTGTCTGGAAACCCCCCCAAACTGCCCCTGAGCTGAAATGGGGGCAGATGCCCATCCTGGGGAGATCCAGAGAGCCCCGACCGACTGCACAAGGAAAGAGCAACTGGATTGTACACTCTGCACACAGGGGACTGTCTGGCACCCTCAAAAGCCCGAGCCCCACATGCCCTGGGCCAATTCCTTTGTGCTGGAGGGAGAGCTGGAGCTTGACTGATCCACAGCTTCCTCTGCTGCAGCAAGTGCTGAACCCGTGGGCCCCAGGACAAACCTGAGGCCGGGCTGCAGAGCTCTGTGGCTGTGGTTAATGCTCTTCCCTGTCCATGAGCAGGAGCAGCTCCCACAGAGGCACAGAAATGACAAACGACACACCCGCCTGCAATTATGGTCACAGCACACAGGATGTATTTTTGACCTGGCAGCCCCCTCTGAAGGCATAAAAATCCTTCTCTTGCTTTCCCTGCACCTCCTCTGATGACACCACACACATCAGAGTGGCTAATTGCCTGGAGTATTCCAAGGGGTGCTGCTCGGCCCATCATAAAAGGAAAATCACGGATAAACACTATCTTGCCTCATCATATAAATAATTGGTGGGATTATGAATGCATGAGCCAGCACAATTAGGACCTGAAGGTTGTGCCATATGTCACAGCAAAGCTCATTTCTCCTGGATTTGCAACAAGGCTGATTACTCAATGTCACAAGCCGAGTTAGAAGCAAGTTCTGGCTTGATGTAAATCAGAGTAACTCTGTCAGGGAATGGGGCAGCTCTGATTTATGGCAGGTGATGAACTAGTCCATAATGTCCATATGGGTCTGTAATTACCCATATGGACACAGATCTGCACAAAACCACTCCTGTGCCTGCTGCACTTACGATTCAAGATAATAAAAAAGCCTAATGATGTGTTACATGCCCATCAAAAGTCCCAGGTTAGGAGGAGAGGAAAATTTTCCAATAGCTACAGGCCCTAAGTAGGCAAAATAATGTCCATTTTGTTTGGTAGGTTGGTTGAAGCTGAATTAGAGAGAGAAATTAACTTAATAAATACAACACTTCACAGTGCAAATGTCACTGACTGGTGGAGACCTTGGCTTAGGGTTAGAGCAGGGGCTGCAAAGTGAGACTTTACTGCGTGAGAAACACATGGAAGAGCAAGACCTGAATCCAGAGCTCCCAAAAGCCACAGCAGTGTCTGGAGCAGCTTCCCCCAGTGCTGCCGAGCCTTCATCTCTGTGCTGGGAGGGGGACAGGGATGATTCCACCCCCTCCATCCTCCAGCAGGCACAGGGGGTTGTGCTCTGTGTGTTCACAGCCCCCTCAGAGGGAATCCTGGGCAGTGACCAAACACACAGATTGGAGTGTGAACCTCCAGAAATCTGGGGGTCAGGAGACAAGGGGGAGCCTCCACATGGGTTCACAGTTAAATCTGAGCACAGAGAGCAAGATGGGGACAGGGCCCTTGTGCAGCTCAGGGAGCTGTGCTGGATCTGCTTAGGGATGGCACCAAAGCCCAGCTGGGATGCTCCTACTCCTGCTGCTCCCAGGGCAAGGCACTGGGATGTGGTTTTCCCTCCCAGCCCTCAGGGAGCAGGGCACCATCACTGCCAGGTTTGGACAGCAGGAACTTTAGTCCCAAGCCCAGAAAGCAGTTCTGTAGCCCCAGGGCAGCCTGAGGCAGCTCTCCCCAGGCAGTGCCTGCCCAGAGCTCACCCTGGCCCTGGCTCTGAGCTCTGCCAGGACCTCCCACCCCGAGGCCACAGCAACCCATGGCAGGGACTCTGCTGCTCTCAGGGACAGGGCCTGGCTCCTGCAGCAGGACACTTGCCAGATTCCATCCCAGCCCCCAAAAGGATGTCTGGACCATCCCTGAGGTTTGAGCTGCCCACAGGACCGAGCTATGGAAACACCAACAGCCACCCACTGTGCTGGCAGCCTTTCCATGCCCACAGCCCACAGTGGGCTCTGCCCAGTGTCCTCTGCAGCCCCTCTGGGTCCTGGGGGAGCATCTGTGCTGCCCCCAGCTGTGGCAGGAGGAGGGGACGTGCAGACAGGTGCCTGTCACAGCTGATTTATCACATCTTGTCTCGACCTCCCTGCCTGCTCCGGGCTGTGCCACAGGAACAGGGCTCTTCTCCTGCCTCTCCTGCAGCCATGTGAGCCCCCAGCAGGACTGGAGAGCTGATTTCAGTCGGAACAGGGTAGCAGAGCTAATAAGCACCAGCAAAGCAAGCATTAATCAGGTACTATAAATATCAGTGTCCCTCTCCGAGGCAGCGAGGGGGGCTCAGCTCCCCGTTCTGTGCCTTCCAGCAAACCTCAGGCTTTGAACGTCCCCAGAAATCCCCTCTGATCACTTATGGGCTCCCATTATCCACAGCATCAGCTCTTTTAATTTGACATTTTCCTCCAGCTTTCCCAACCTGATTCCAACTGCAGCCACCGAAAGAGAGAATTTACATTTCCAATTCACAGGCAATCCAGTCCATTAGGTTTAACAAGTGAATGAACTTCCCATGTAACCCACAGCAAAGCAGCAGCTCTGTGGCTATTCATTTTAACTGATTACCTCGTTTGCTATATCTGGGAGCCCCTGGCGTGGCCATGGCAACTGGTTTTGCTTAAATGCAGCTGAAGAGTGAAGTTAATTTTAGATTAGGTGAGGAGGAAGCTGGTGCACCAAGGGAAGCTCAGTGTTAGATTTCTCTTCTCAGCTTCTCTAATGGAAATGGTTCTGCCTGCTGGGTCCTTCCCGGTGCTCACACATCCCTCTGGGGATGGTGCCAGGCTTCAGGCATCCCTGCACCACAGCAGCCACCCAGGCTGCGTTGCTGAGACACTCACAGCGTGGTTGGGCTTGGAAGGCACCTTCAAGAGCTCCTTCCAACCCCAGATCATCGAGTTCCAACTGATCTACCAAGTTCATCCATCTCCCAAGAGAAGAGTCATCCTTCATTCCCTCCCTGCAAGAGGGACAAGGAGGGGCTGGAGCGTGTCCAGGGCAGGGAACGGAGCTGGGAAGGGGCTGGAGCAGCAGGAGGGGCTGAGGGAGCTGG
>JAOXXN010033751.1:0-14627 GCA_026770055.1 Myrmophylax atrothorax
TTCAAACCCAAGTACAACTTGAAAGACAAAAAGGCTCTGCTCAGGCTCTTGGACAAGCATGACCAGCGAGGGCTGGGGGGAATCCTTTTGGAAGACATCGAGGAAGGGCTGCCCAATGCACAGAAAGCCATAAAGGTGAGGAGCACGTGCAGTTCAGCCAACACGCTCCACTTCCCTTCCCAGCCAGTTGTCTTGCATCTTACCTAGTTTGTTGTGCTTTTTGTGGCACGAGAGCTGCATCTGTTGTTAGAGCTGGAGACCTTATGCTTGGAAATGATTTTGAGGTGCTCTTTTGCATTTGTTTTCGAGGCTTTAGGGGACCAGATCATCTTTGTTAATCGGCCTGATAAGAAGAAAATTCTTTTCTACAACGACAAGAGCTGTCACTTTGCTGTGGATGAAGGTGGGTGTTGGTTCACACAGGTCTTCAGGACAGTTCATTTGAATTCATCTGAAGCACCTCTGTGTATAAGTAGTGTCTCTTAAGGTGCTAATGAAATATTAGGTGTATCCAGAGGTCAGCAGAATGTTTATATTGTCCCAAGGCTAACAAAAGCAGCGAGAGAGTCCAGGGGTGGGGTCCTCTGGCTTATGATGGATACATTGGAACGTGACATTTGGAATCCAACAGTTGTCTTCAAGAGACTAAAAACCACCTGACTGTGACTAAAATGGCATCTCACATTTTGCTGTATGAAGGGCAGACAAAAAAACCCCAAAAGAATGGCTTGTGGATGCAAGTTTTTTGTTGGGGTTTTTTTTTCTATTTGATTAACCATGTGCCTTTTATTGGTGAATGTGGGGAGAGGCCACTAATGGAACAGAGGGAGAAAATATGAGCAAAATTCCTGAAAAGGGATAGTTTACAACTGGGAGGAGAGCACAGATGTGGGATGGTGCTGCTGCCCAGAGCTGGAGTGGATTTGGGACTTCACAAGTTCAGCGTGAGTTTTCTGTGCCAAAAATAGTGGTAAAATCCTCTGGTGCAATTTTATGCACATAAATTAATTACAGAAATCAGGGTGTGTTCCAATAATGGACATTTATGCCAAAATCAAGTGCCTGTAAGTGCAAAAAGGAAAAGGCAATCTGTGTCACAAGATCTTAGTGTAAATAACTCAGCAACACTGGACACTTTCTTTTGTTAGTGTTGTTCTTGTAACATGCCACATGAAGCCATTGCATCATGTAACATCCCATTGTGGTAGGAAAAAGAGTTTTGGTACAAACTAGAACTGCTCTACTTGCAGCACCATAGGAGAAAGCAAAAAGCTCTTTATTTCTTTGGCTAGTTCTGAGAGAATCCTTAATTTCAGTGGATTTAAGTAACTGGAGGTGTGTATCATTAACTTATTTGTTATGTAGCATATTTGTAGTCTCAGTCATAACAGCTTTTTTCCACAAAATAATTGGTAGATGTGACATCTCTAGTATTTAAATATAAAAAGTGTTTCAAAAACCTGAATCTCTTTAAATGGTAATTTCTGTCATTTCCTGGTAGCAGCAGTGGAACTCTATGTGAAATGCAGTGTGTGCACTGGGGAATTCCTGACTCCCAAATGCTTAGGAGTTTACCATGGACACTCATCCTGTTCAGGTAGTGCCTGTTCAGTCCATCAGCCCACAGATTTGGGCATCAATCTGAAGGAGGCCAGAACATTTAGAAATCAGTGCTCTTGCAGTAATTATTAAGACTAAGCTTTTCAGTTTTTAGCAGCCACTGGTTTTCTCACAGTCAGGATTGCTGAATGTTTCTTCTTGTGCAGTTTTTTTCCGGATAGCTGGCACAACCATCCTTGTTTAGGGACAAGCAGTGCAGGCTGTTTCTATGAGAGGGAGGAAACGGTTAAAAAAACCTTTAAAACTCCTTGAAACAAAGTATTTAAGCCGTTTGTCTCAACCTCCCGCTGAAGGAAGACATTTAAGCCTGCAGTGTGTGTCCCGAAGGGATCGAGCGTGCAGCGTTTGTAGTTCAAGGTGGCTCTGCTTCCTTTTATCCGCAGGTGGCAGCAGCTTCCCATCTGATCCAGAACTGCTGTTCTGTTTTTGTTGTTCTGTTCCTACTGGTTTTGGTTTTTGTTTTCATGCTTTGTTCGGAGAGGGGGCAGGAGTACTTTCTCTTTTGTGAATATTGTGATTCACCCGGGTACACCACAATGCTTAAAACATCCCTCAGTAGGTTCACTTACTGCAGCTGGAACAGGTCCTTTTTGCAAAGGTGTTACCCTGTGAGGAAGAAAACCCATCCTTCCCGAGCAGTTCTGCTTTAGGATGCTTTCCAGAGCAGCAGAAGGGTGTCTCCAAGGGAGTCACTGGCAGAGCTGCCTGTGTGCAGGATGAGTTATGACATGTCTCTGTGTCAGCAGTGCTGTTGCAGCTCATTATCTCTGGCAACGTTAAAATGAGGGGTTTAGAAGACTGCAAAATAAGCCTTGAAGTGTTGGCAGACTCTTTGATCCAGCAGCCGATGACAGTTCAAAATATGTTTCTAGTTTAATGTTTATCCTTAGAAATAAGGGCTCTGTGCTCCTCGGTGCGTGGTGCTGCCGTTTGACACTCCAGTTCGGAACGTCTCGGCTGGGATTAACATCCTCGCTAAGTTGGGCATTCTCTGAGCTCCACCAGCAGAGAAAGAGGAGCTGCTGGGCAGTTTGGATCTCGATGCCCGGAGCAGTGGGAGGAACTGCTTTCTGGCAGTGCTGCCCCTGCTCCTTGATGGCTGAACAAGCTTTTCTTTCTCCCCCTGAGCAAGTAAATCCCAACATAGCACAGCAGCGGAGCGGTGCCTCTATATCGTGATCTCAAGGGTACTGCAGAAGGTTTTAGCAGTAAGGAACGGCTTTTGTTCTTCCTTTTATGTGATTAGCCAAGGAAGGTTCAGATTGCATGTGTTCCTTCTGGACTTCCTGGCTAATTAATCTTCTGTCAGTGGTGTGGAGCTGAAAGCGTTTGTAAAAGCCAGGCCAGATTTCAGGTGCTTCAGCCAAGTCAAGCGCTGCCTTTTTGTGCTGGGGCGAAGCACTTTGCATGTGAACCAACCAGGCTTTCACCCCTGTGCTGAATGCTGAAAGGCCAGTCTGATTGCCTGACTGCTAGAGATGGTATCTCTCCCAGCTGAATGCACCCTAGGAAGTATTTGAATGCTAAAAAATTCAGATTCTTAATTATACCGGGTTTTTATACACCTTTTTTAAATTCTTCCTAAGCAACTTTGAAGAGATTTAGAGAATGGCCAAAGCCTCTTAAATTTAACAGTATAAAAATTGCTTAGAATCAGTGCTGACTTCTGGCTCTGGTGGTCCAGGGGCAGCACAGATTTAGCATCAAGCACCTTTTCTGTCTGGTATGAATCCAGTGCTGCACTCCCTGGGATTATTAGGAAGCAGGACTCCATCTTCCCCTCTACTCAGTTGTTTCTTCCCTTCCACCCCGTTGTTGCCTGTTCTTGTCCTGTGCTTCAGCTTCTCACTCAGCTCCGTGGAGATTTTTAAGCTGGTTTTAGTCTCTGGCAGATTTTATTAGCAGTGTGATGTGTCAGTTTATCTCCAAAGCCATCTCAACCTTTCTGCAAGAGCAGGTGAGGCAGTGAGAAGTGCAGGATAAGCTGCTCCAAAGTCACCACGCAGTCATTTACCCATGACTCCATTCCCCAAATGTAAGCATTTATAGGAAGGAAGTGTCTTAGAGTATAATCACTCAGGGAATGTCAGTGCAAATTGTTTTCATTTAGGAGGCACCTTGTGCTGCAGGAAAATTGAGGTAACTGAATACTTTCCCCTTGGAAATTTCAGAAAGAGAAGGTGTTGGCAAAATCTTTGTTATGCTGCCCTCTGCTTTGCTGTGTGTTTGTTCCTGCTGGTCAGAACTCTTTGTTTTGGTCTGTGCGTGCAGACATCATGTTGCTGGAGATGTCAGCAAACATCTAACTGGCTTTTCAGTCAGCTCCTGGTCTCATTCCCTCCTCTCACTATGTGAGAGACCGGGATTTAGCTCTCTGGAGGAGCAAGGGTGAAGGCTGTAAGTCGTGTTTATTCTGTCAAAGCTTCTGAGTTACGATATTTTAGTGATCAGATTGCCAGATACTGCATATAGGATTTGTTCCTAACACTTACCTCAGTACTGGGATCACAGCTTTCTGCCTCCTCATGGGAAGATCTGCATTGGAATCAGGACTTTAAAGCTCTCTGGAAAATGCAAATCTCCTTGAGGGTTCACAGCACCTGCCTGGCTTTGGCCAGAAACTCTCGAGAAATTTCTCCCCAGGGGATTTTTTCTGAGCTCTGTCTTGTCAGAGCAGCCTAAGCCATAGGAGAGATTGTGCAGCCTGCTGTGGACAGGTGAAGCCTTCCTTATTCCTGCCATAGCCATTTGACACTTACTCTGGCTGATCTGTAAGATAATTCAGTGACTCTGACAGAAAAGCCCCTCACCTTTGCCGTGCTGTGACAGTGTAAAAGTCACCAGGAGTTAACAGGACACGGAGAAGGACAAGTGACTGTTCTCTGTAATCATAATGGCCTCGCTCTCTGCAGGAGTGTGTGCATCCCAACCTGTTCTCCAGGCCTGGCTGGAGCAGGCAGCATGTGGGGAGCTTTCTGCTCCAGCAATCCCCTTCCCACTGCTCACTCCAGCACTGATCTCCCTGTTCCCTGTCCACAGAGAAAAAAGATGTCAAAAATGGATCCTGTATATTAAACCTTCCCTAGGAGCTGCCTTCTGTCACCGTTGTCTGCTCTTCAGACGCACAGCAAAGGCCAGGGTGGCAGCATTTCAGATTCTCCTCAAGGAAATTGGGAGAAATCTCTTCCTATCTCGGGTCAAGAGTATAATTTTCGAGGTGCAGAAGTACCACAGCTACAAATGCAGAGGGTTGTTTCTTGAGAGCTGTAGTTATTGCCTGCTTTTCCCACAGGCTCTCATATTTCAGAGAGGATGTCACAATAATTCAGAGAGTGTATTCCCAAGGTCTAAACTTTCCCTGGCTGATAGGGGCATAGTCCTTGGAGACTTAAATCTGACAGGTAATGTGGAAATGGGTCAGTGCCAGCCATCCAGCTGCTCTCTTTCTTCAAGCCTTGCATTTAGCCCCGTGTCTGGTGTTACACCGAGTGGGTTTAGTGATGAGATGATGGATGGCTCTCCCTTCCCTTTTCCATGGCACCCTAAATGCAAACAGCTCTTATGCACTGAAGGGTGGCAGCTCCCTGTGCTTCTTCACCTTTATCCTCTGCTTTAATTCCAAAGCAATCCCTCAGCACAGTATTTCTGTGTGGTTGTGACTCCCCCTTTCCTAGGCAATGAAGTGTTTTAAAGCCCTACATGGAGCTCCAGCATGGGAATAAGATTCTTTTGCAATTACTGCAATCAAAGCAGTAGTGCTGAAAGAAGCCTGATTTATGAAGGAATTTTAAAATGAAGTTGCAGAATAGGATACAGTGATTCTGGTGGGGCCAATTAGTGGATTAAACTATCTGTATGTAAAGTCCATTTTAGCTTTGCTGTTCTGGCTCTTAGTGACTGTTCCATTCATATTTCTTGGCCAGGTTCAAAGGGTGGATGTGAAGGTGGAATGACAGCATAACTTCTGCATTACAAGAAGTGTAGAGCACTGTAGTTAGATATTAACTGTGATCTGCACTTGTATGCATGCTGATCCTTGAAGAGCTGACCATTTATTTTCTAGTGTTTAATTTTTCACTTCTGTTCCCCAGAAGAATGTAGACCAGTTTAACCTTAAGCACCTATCCTCAGCTTTTTTTCTTTTTTTTTTTCTGGACCAGGGCATATTTGTCCACATATCCTGAACTCTAATGAGGAGACACATCATCTGTGTTTGTAGCAGGGTATTATAAATAAGAGTGCAAACCTTCTCCACCTCCCACAGCAGGATGAGGTGAGGGATGATCTGTGATTGCAGGCACTGCCAGCTATGCCAAAAGCCTGGAATCTCCCTCAAAATCGAGGAGCAGATGACAATGTCTTGACTACAATGTCAGTCCTTGCATAAATGGTCTGCACATTGATCCCAGGGTTCTGTAGAGCCTCTGTGAGAAACAGGCTGAGCGCCATCTCCCTCTCACCAAAAGTGATGTTTTGACAAGATTTGGTTCTCCTCATAAATGCTTCCTTACCAAAAATGATCATTGTTATTCTTCTCCGGTGAAATCCCTTTCTTTCGTTTCCTGGAAGGCTCAAACAGCCACTTTACTGTCGGCAACGGGAAGGAAAGAAACACCTGAGACTTGAAGCGTGTGCTTCCATAGGAAAACAAGGTGCATTAGGAAGGGAATTGGTCCAAGTGAAGGAACCAAGGTGGTTATGTGCCCCTTTACACTGCCCAGAGCTGGTGTATCCGTGGCAAACCATCACTGGAGCATCTCATTCCCTGCTGGGCAGGACAGATCCTTAAGCATGCAGGAGTTGTGGTTGTTTTGACAACTGTATACTAAATTTATCTGGAAATAAAGGGGAAAAAATTAATCTTGCGTTGCTATGTGTGCCTCGTGTTTTATTTATAGTTTGTTAGCCAAACCTGCTGACAGGATGTATCTTAACTCCCTGCCTGGGGAAGGAAGGGAGGTGGGATCGTACCAGCCGCTGCCTGGAGAAGGCATTCCAGAGGCTCTGTGAAACTTTACGGGAGGCAGAGAGTGTGCAGGCAGATGGCAGCTGCTCTAATTAAGACTTACTGTCTCTGTCTGTTTTCTTGCTGCTGTGGTTTTTAAGGTGCCTCTCTGCTTTTTAACACCATAGGAATTTGAGTAATTTGTTATCTGTACAGCACGGTGTGGATTATATTGCAAGGATACCCAAGCTCAGACCCACTGTAGGATCCTCAGTAAATTGGGCAGTGGGATGAAGATGTGTAAACGAAGTTGCCATTTACGGTTAGTTTTTGCCCATCACCAAGATCTGTGAAGCTCATTCACAGCCTACACAGCTCTAGAGATGCCAGGCAAAAAGAGATTCAGCTCTAGAGATGCCAGGCAAAAAGAGATTCAGCTCTAGAGATGCCAGGCAAAAAGAGATTCAGCCCTAGAGATGCCAGGCAAAAAGAGATTCAGCCCTAGAGATGCCAGGCAAAAAGAGATTCCATAGCAAATAAACATGAAGAGCACAGGTTGCCTGCGGGTGCTCCTGATGCTGTAGTGCAGTTTAGCTTGAGGGTGTTTTGTTGTTGTTGTTTTCTTGTTTGGGGCTTGGTCTTTTGTGGCTTTTGGGTATTTTTTGGAAGTGCTTCCAGCCTTTGGAGTGGGTAAAGGCTTTGCTAAGTGGGTGCCTGCTGGCGGTGACAGACTGACAGTGTTGCAGTGTTTGAAATCAAGGATTTGTTCACTGGGGTGTAAAACCGGGGTATGTTTGGTCTTTCAGAATTTCAGAAGCTGTGGAGGAGCATTCCCGTGGATTCTATGGATGAGGAGAAGATAGAAGAATATCTGAAACGACAGGGTATTTCTTCCATGCAAGAAACCGGACCAAAGAAAATAGTAAGAGATAAAAACTGCACATCTTCCTGGGAGATTCCCCCTTCCTGGTCCCTCAGTGTTAGTTCCAGAACACGTTGGTGAGCCTGTGCACAGCTTTTGGTAGCTCGGGGAAGTGTGTCCAGTTTTAACAAGTTGCAAAGCCAGTGCTGCAGCCAGCAGGCAGTGATTTTTATAACTTCTTTGAGACAGTGCAGTTAATCCAAGCAGCAGCAGAAAGAGGACAAACGCCAGAAGTCCCTTTGAGCTCCAAAGTGGAAGCTTCTGCTTGAAGCTGTGCTATACATTACAAGTAGAATTACTCTGGGGGAAAAGTGGTTGGGGTTTTTTAACTTTTCTGCTAAATAGCTGTGAAATCCTGATGGGATTGTGGATAGAACTGTGGGGCATGTACCTCCTGTAGCTGTATGGGAGTGTTTGGAAACTGCACTCAAACACCAGCTTCACTACTGTGCTTGGGATAAGGGGGCTCTGCTCTGTCCCCAGGGTCATCTCCCTGCCTGGATTGGAATGGGATGCTGTTGGTTCTTGCCAAAACAAGCCAGTGCCTCCCTCCCCTGCCCACCCCTGGTTCAGGCAGGGCTCGTCTTTCACAGCAGCGATGACCAGGGCAGCGTCACACGCCGGGTCAGATGTCGCACATCCTCTGAACTCCTGTTCGTTTGTTCTTGCAGGCTCCCATTCAGAGGAGGAAGAAACCTGCTTCTCAGAAGAAACGTCGGTTTAAGACTCACAATGACCACTTGGTTGGAGTATTAAAAGATTACTCTGATGTGGTTCCTGGCAAGCAGTGAGCGGTTGAATTCTGGAGCAAACGCGCGTTTTCAGACGGGGCTTTTTGCCGCTGGGGCTCGGTGTCTGCTCACAAAAGGAGTGTATATAATAATGTGATGTGTTTCCCCCACCCCAGCAACTGCCGAGGTGAAACAGGTCAGTTTGAGAGCAAGTGTGAGCTATTAAATTTAGAGGTTAATTTAATTAGCTGTTGGGAAACGTTTCTTTAAGTAAGAGGTTCTCACTAGTTGCCTCTTGGCGTAGGGTGGTAAATGGTGCTCAGCATGTAATGCAGGAAATCCTGCTCAGTGCTTAACTCTGCTTTTACATTGCTTAATGGGTATTTACCTGGAATTACTTACAAGGGGCTTTCTTGTGGGATTGAATACAGCATTTGTTTTACCTGTTTCAGGAAAACCTTTTCCTAAAATCACTGCAGGCAAAGTTTCGTTCACAGCCAGATACACCCACGGTTTTTATGCTTCTTCCTTGCCATGGGACTGAGCTGTACTGAGTGTCAGTCATATCTGAGACTCAAACTCAGAAAACTCCCTCTCCCAAAATCCCACCAGGCTGCAGGATGGGATGCAGCCAGAGCTTCCCAATGCTAATCAGGAATTGCACTTGGCAATTTCCCCTCTCTCTTGGCGGTGCAAGTGTGTTGCACATTCTGCTCTATGGACAGGAGGGAACTAAAACAACGGTGTAATACTGAACCTTTTTTCTTTTAAGTAATAAACTTACAATGCTGGTTTCCAGTGTTGCTTCCTAAAAGAATGAATCAGCATCTTTTGTGCTTGTTGGGTTTTCCCTTTCAAGGAGGTAAAAGTGTCTTTGCTATATTTTTATCTTCTCAGTGACTTCTTGTTCTGGGCTAATGCTGTCATCTTTTTATCACTCTTGGCTGGGGAGAGGGGAGGAACCACCTTAAATGAGGGCTCCCTGTAGATGCCTGGTGTTCTGTGCAGCACAGCCTAACGTGGAGCACAGCCAAATTATGTCCTTTTGACAACTTATTTTTATGTTCTGCACCAGAGTCGGTCAATGCTGATACTGTTTTCGTGGCGCTGTGGGAGAGGAGCTGTTTCCCAGCTCTTCCAGGGTTAGGATCAAAGATAAGAGAGGTGACTGCAGCACCGCACCGGTGGCAGAGCCTGTGCATGAGCTCCTGCCTTGCTTGATGCACTCGGGGTTGAACCAGAGGCCGTCGCCGCCGGGCACGTGAGCAGATAAAGAACGAGGCTTTGTTGCTGTCACACTGAACAAGTTCTGGCAGCCTGGGGAAATGTGCTTCTGGAAGTGCAGCATTTATCCTCCTGATTTTCAAGGCTGCTCTTTTGAGAAGCAGGCAGTGCTCCCAGCGTTGCACGTCAGCCCTGTTTATAGAGCTGCTAAATGCCGTTAGGAGGTTTCTTCTATTATTTTTTTACATATATATATCTTTCATGCTTTTCAAATATATCAAAGCATGCTGCTCCAGCTGGTTTTGAAGCAGTTTTTCTTCCAGGTCAGCACAAACAATTCCTCTTGGAGCTTTTTAGTTTTCCATTACAGCTCTGCTTCAAGTACCACACTTGCAAAACTGTTCACCCCTCTTCTGTCATTTTCACTCAAAAGAAAAAAAAGTTCCCTTACATCTGCTGCATTTTTGAGCAGTGATTTTTTCATCGTGGTGCTTGGACAAAAGGAGAGCTCCGAGTTGTCTTTCCCACCTTTGGGATGTTTTATGGAGTAACTTCCCAGTGATCTGACATAGCATTGCCCTTTCTCTCTGAAGCAAAGCAGGCTGTAAGGCAGGCTACCTGCTTTGTTTCTCTGCTCAAGTGATTAAGGTAATAGAGGAGTCTAAAGAAAATGCCTCCAGCTGCTTTCAAAGATTAAAAATATGTTAGGTCGAAAAACGGGAGAGCAGGAAAGCAAGGCTGACTGTGAGCTCTGCCCTGGCATCCTCAGGCTCCACTGTTCAAAGGAACAAAACAGTCCAGGTGGTGTCCAGTTGGGAAGCCTGGATTAGATGCTCTGTCTCACTGGAGGATGTCCTGCCCTCTGCTATAGTAGCAGAGAGGGCATAATAAGTTTTGTTAGGTAAAATCTCAAAAATAGCTGAAGGGAAGCTCCCCTTGGCCTGTTAGAAGGTGGCATGGACTACAGACAAGGAGTGGCGAAGAAAACAAGTTCAGACTATAAGCATAGAATCACAGAAAGGTTTGGATTGGAAAGGACCTCAAAGATCATCTTGTTCCAACCCCCTGCCATGAACAGGGACACCTCCCACTAGCCCAGGTTGCTCCAGTCCCATCCAACCTGGCCTTGGGACACTTCCAGGGATGGGGCAGCCACAGCTTCTCTGGGCAGCCTGTGCCAGGGCCTGCCCACCCTCACAAGGAACAATTTCTTCCATATATCTAACCTAAATTTCTCCTCTTTCAGTTTATACCCCTTACTTCTTGTCCTATCACTACAGTTCCTCTCCAGCTTCCTTATAGACCCCTCCAGATACTGGAAGGGGCTATGACGTCTCCACACAACCTTCTCTTCTCCAGGCTGAACAGTCCCAACTTCCTCAGCCTGTCAAAGAAAAGAGAAGCACAAGCTTCTCTCTTTTATGTGGTTTTGAGGAACTGAGTTTTGTTTCCCAGTCAAAGGTGCTTCCAGTGGTCCTTAACTTTTTTTTCCAAGACCTTTTAAAAATAAAATTGTGCAACTTTAAAACATCTCAGACTACATCAATGTGAGACTGCTGAAAACATTTTAGTACCACTCTGGTCTCTTCACATTGTTCATGTCCAGATCAGGCTTTTCACTGAAGTTCAGCTGTTAAAAACTTGGAACATCCTTCTTCTTCCTCCAGGGTGTTGTCTTGTATTCTTTATCTGACAAAATGGTTCTCCCAGGGGCCAAACCCACCGTGCCCTTTGGTTGCTTTTTTTGGCAAAACCCTTCTTCCCTCAGGCATTGCAAAGGGCTGCTGAGAGGCATCGTGTTCTCTCCTGGGAGCCCCCATTTTTGTCCTCCTTCCCTGGACACAACTGCTGCTATCCAGGAAGGTGAAGGGACTTGGGCTGAGAACATAGAGTAGAATATTTCAAATGAAAGTGACTTAAAATGACCATCTAGTTCATGGCAGGCACCTTGGTCTTCTACATTTCAGGGAAGTCCTTTGGCAAACCCTTCCCAGTGCCACTTTTACCTGTCCCTGCCAGGTGAGGACTTGCCTCTTCCACTCTCCTGAGGTTCCTGTGCAGCAAGGACATTGTTCCCTCAGCTCTGGGATTTGGTGTGTTAATCTGACAGAGCTGTCCTTTTTTCAAGGGTCAACTTGAGTAGCCCAGGTGTGTCACACCTCTAAACATGGAGCTCTACTGGCTCCTCTCCTAAAAGTTGCTCTGCCTACAGAGTTCTTCCACCTCCTCCTCCGTTATGATGATCATTCTGGAAGGGGATGGAAAACAGCAGGAATCTGTATGGTTGAATGAGAAAACTGACATAAGGCAATGTGTACCAGAGCCAATCTATAATTCATGGCGACCGTTCAGGGCTTTCAGTAAGCGGAGGAGAGCGAGGCGAGGGAGCCCTGGAAAGGGTATGAAGCCCCTGCACGTGGCTGCAGCCAGCGAGGGCTGTCACTTCCGATGAGCACGGGCGGGTGGTGCCAGGCCACCAGGGAGAGCTGTGCTCCTGGTACCTGCTGCTGAGGAGGGGCTGCCTTAGCAGATGACTACAAGCAGCTACAGTACTGACATCTCATTATTTCCAGCTTTGTTGTTCGCTTTCCGGTCGCTGCTAATGTACCAGGCCCAAATTCCTTTGTGTGTTACTGCCTCGGGGGTCTCTGGCAGCTCCTGCTTCTGGGGGAGGATGTCCAGTAGAGCCAAGTGCTGGCTAACCAGGAACAGCCATCAGGGAGAGGAGGGCTCAGATCCCAGTCTGCTGGTGCTGGCTTTCTGCTGCTGGCAAAGTCAGGGATACGGCACACCAGGTGGTCTGGGACTCGATCTCCTCGTGGGGAGAGAGGGTCTGCTTTGGCACTGCTGCTCAGGTCTGTCATTCCAGCTCCATCGACGCGTTCCTGACTGTGTCGGTGTTGTCAGCCCTGCGCAGGCTCTCTGGACACATCTCCAAGGAAGATTGGCAGCTCCCCAGAAGAGAGGACTTGCCTGGACACAGCAGGGCTCCCGACAGGAAGGCGGCTTCTCCGTCATGCTGGTATTGCATAGCTGGAGCTGTTCTCTTCCCAAATGAGTTCTCTTGCCCTTCCTCCACAAGGGAAGCGTTTGGCTCTCTGCTCACCACTGTCACACCTGAACAGTGTGTCCTGTTTAAGCCTGTCCCTCTATTCAATCCCTCCTCCATCCCCAGGGACGCTGGGGAGGGTCTGGTTGGAGCTCCTGGGCTGGTCAGGGCTGGGGGCAGAGGGCCTGGGAGGAGGAGTGGGGAGCTGGGAGAGCTCGGTGTGATGAGGAGGTGTTTGAGGAGTCACAGGTACAGCGACGTGGGACGGGCAGTGAGGAGGAGGATGTGGTCAAGCTCTTTTGGCAGCCGTGACAGATGACATAATAGGACAATGTGGGAAGTTTGGCTTGGATATTAGGAAAAAAACAGCTGGTGGGGAGATGTCTCCATCCACAGAGGTTTCAAGCATCACCAAGACAAGACCAGACTGCCTGGGTGTCTTACTGACAACAGTTCTGTTGCAAGAGGGAGGTTGAATCAGAGATCTCCTGCAGCTCCTTTTAACCACATGCTCCTGTGGGTCTGAGCCCTGGTTCCTTCAGGGCTTCCTGCTGTGCTGTAAGAGCAGTTGTTCTTCTCTCTTGCTTTCTTTCTGCTGCCTTGGCTTGCAGTGGCCTCTGTGTTACTCAACAGCTCAGGAAAAACAGCCATGACACTGAAAACCTGTCAGTGCTGCTGTGGCTGGAACCACGTGTCAGGCTGCACCAGTCTCGTGGGTTGGACATTGTGCAGAGTGCAGGCACAGCAGGGTGAAAAGATGGTTAAGGCAGGAGGTAGTCCTGCCATTAAGCTAATTTTTTGACTATACCTGCACTTCTGGGCTTACATCCAGTGCCTGAAGTACTTGTGCGGTTTCTTCCTGCCTCCATCACTTTGGTTGTGTTCTTTATTCCCTCCTGAGCTGATTATTAATTATGGAGACTGCAGAGATGAAGTCCAAACTCTGCTAATGGTTGACTTCCCTGTGTTTTGGAAGCAGCATTTCAGGGACTTGCTAATGGTATTTCTTAGCTTTGCTATTTTAAGCTCCACCATCATCTTGGTTTCTACCCTGAGCGAGATAGGTAACAGTGTTTAAGTGTTGGCTGGAGCCTGGCTCTCTGGGCACATCACATCTGCAGCACTCTGCTCCTCTCCCTGGGTCGAAATGTGCTTTTTGTGCTGGCAGGGAGCACGGAGCAGCCTTGCCTGGCAGCATTCAGGCAGTGCAGTTACCCTTGCTATGGGTGATGTCTCTCAATTTCCCCAAGCTTTAGGAATCGTGGAGCAAATCCATGGTGAGCACTGCGTCTAGCCCCACCAATCCTCACAAGGCCACCCACCTCTTTGCCTTCAGCCACCGGCTTCCCTCCCAGCCTGTCTCTCAGCCCCTAACACTGCCTGCCCAATCCTCAATACTATCTCACCTTTCCTCTCTTGGACTTGTTATCCCTTCTCCCCCTGTCCCGAGGAGGCCACAGGAGCAGACGCTGGGCTCGCTCCTCCTCCCTGTCCCATCCGGGCTGTGGGCACTGCCGGCCTCGGTGCCGGCTCTGTCTGGCCTTTGCTCTCCCTGGCCTGGCTGGCCCATCTCCATTCCCGCACCAGGATCCCCTAGTGCTGTCGCTGCTGCCTGACTGCCTTCACTGCTGCCCGACCCCCCACCAATCCTCTGGGAGCTACAGCTCTCCTCCTCCTGCCTTGTTCCCATTTCTCCACCGCTGTGATGTGGGCTGTTAGCCCTGTGTTTTTCTGCCAGGCTATTCCCTACCTTCCCTGCTGCTTCCAGCCTGCTGCCAGTCAGCAAACCTCTGCACAGGGATGTGCAGGAAGGAGCTGCTTGCATTCCCTCCTCCTTGAGCTCAGCCCTGGCATTAGGGGAACAGGGAGAGAAAGGCTTGGGAAAGTGGAAACAATGAAAATGTGAAATCTTCTCAGTTTGGTTTTTCCAGTTCTGCGTGTTCGTATCCCCCGAGACGTATCCCTGGTATTGGATGTCAGCACTGGTCTGGGAGTCCCTGATCCCGTTTTGCAATCCCCAAGTCTCAGCCAGCAGCTCGGGCCTTCCTGTAAGTGCCCCGATGGTCACAGGGAAGGAATGTTCCCCCGACCACATGGGGAAAGGTCACCGTGGGCAAAGGGACACTGGGACTGAGC
>JAOXXN010033752.1:0-14576 GCA_026770055.1 Myrmophylax atrothorax
CAGCCTCCAGAGGAGCCTGTGGGGGCTGCTCTGCACCACGGTGTTACACACTGGCACCTGGTTGTCCACAGCCCCTGGGAACCTCAGAACTGTGCAGTGGGACCACACTGACACCATGTGGGGATGAGAAGGGCCTCAGGGACAGCCTTGGAGGAACTGAGAGTAGAGCCTGGCACAGGACTACACCACTGCTCTCTCTCACCCCTGCCACAGCCCCCACCAGCCCCAGAGATTCCTCCAGTCCTGGTCACACCTTTCAGGGCTTCTGCAGTCACAGGTCTGTAGTACCCAGGAGCTGTGAAACTTCCATACCCCCCATCACCCCCCACAAGGATTGCTGCCACCCACACAGAATAAACAGCAACAGTCATCCCAGAGTATCCAACCATGGCCACACTACAGGGCATTTGGATGCTGACTGTAAAGCAGAATGTACACAAAATATACCCAAAGAATGGCAAAAGAGTGGAAAGGATTCAAAAGGTTTACTTCAGAGGCGAGGACACAGGAAACTTAAAGATCCTAAAGGCACTGGACAGGCAGCACTGAGCTTCAGAGCAAAAGACAAAGGCATTAGTGCCTTGGGCTTTATCATCACTTCCCTCCCTCAGCCCCCCCACTGGCTGCTCAGGCCTTGCAGATCATCTATGAGCGTTATCTCTCTTGCGCACGGGGAGTAACCCTCTGTGGAATGCATGCAGAGGAACATCCAAAACCTGTGTCTGGGTAAGATGCCTCACTCCAAGCAGGAAAACTTCCTTAGTGAAAAATAACTGCCTTCTCAGTAGAAATATCTTCCACAAAAGAGCTATTTACCCCTACACCGACCAGCACTGTCCTCCAGGGCACAACAGCATAGGTGCTGCCACTGCTGCTGTCATGGCCACCACAGAAATAGACAGCCTCGTCCTCAGCTTGGACCCCAGTGATGGTTAATGTGCCAGAGGAGCCAGAGAATCGCGAAGGGATGTCCGAGGGTCTGTTGCTGTTAGCATAGATCACAGTGACAGGGGCAGTGCCTGGGACCTTCTGCTGGAACCAGCCATAATAGTTGTTGCTACTCCCCGAGCAGGTGATCTTGCTGGTCTCTCACACGTTGGCTGAAAATGAGGATGGCTGACTCAGTGCTGCCTGGACCAGGGAATCTGGAGAGGGAGGGGAGAGAGAAGACAGGAGTCAGTTGGTGACTCCTGTGCCCCAGGAGCACAGCCACCCCCAAGGAAAGCAATGGGAACCCCTGTGCCCAAATGCCCCATCCAGGAGAAGCAAGTCTGGCCATGGCACCTGAGCTGTGGGCGATCACTGCAAGGAGGAGAGGGACCCAGGCCATGGTGTGATCCCACAAGATCTGTGTTCCCACCCTGATGTAGCTGTGCCCTGGCCCCTGACTAACATTTAAGCCTCCACCCACTCGGGTACCATGTGGGGATGAGAAGGGCTCAGGGGCAGCACTAGCACTAGAGGAACTGAGAGCAGAGCCTGGCACAGGACAGAAAGGTTGATTCAGTGATGCTACCTGGACCAGGGAACCTGGAGAGGGAGAAGAGGGGTGTATCAGCCAGTGTCCCACTACCAGGAACCTTCTGCTGGTACCAGCCATATTCATTGCTACTCCCTGAGCAGGTGATCTCGATGCTTTCTCCCACATTGGCTGACAACGAGGACGGCTGACTCAGTGATGCTGCCTGGACCAGGGAACCTGGAGAGGGAGAGGAGAGACAGGAGACAAGGGGGATCAGTCAGAAGCCCAGGAAAAAAATCCTACCTTGGCCGCAGGATGGGACCCCTGTGCCCAAAGGCCCTGTCCAGACACAGCTGGTCTGGCCATGGCACCTGAGCTGTAGGCAAGCATTGCAAGGAGAGGGAGCCAGGCCATGATGCAGTCCCACCAGCTCGACATCCCCACAATGATGGGGCTGTGCTGTGGACCCTGACTCCCTTCTAAGTCCCCACCTGCCCAGGCACAGCCCTTCATACATACATGGTCCTCAGTGTTTCTTGGAGCTCATCCCAGTGTTCCTCCTGCCCACTTCAGGCACCTCTGGCCCACCACAAGGCAGCAACATCAACACAGCTGCTGAGATCTGAGCTCAGCCACAGACTCCTGTGCCTCTTCCTGCCCAGCAGGACCATGGCCTGGCTGTACCAGGAAATCCTGTACAGGGGGCAGGGGCCAGCACCAAGATCACTCCAGGCCTCCTGCTTCCTGGGCCACTCAGCCGGGAAAAACCAAGTCCTGCTCCACAGCAGGGCACCACAAGCAGGTGTCTCTCAGGAGCCACAAGACTATGACCAACTGAATGCAGGTGTCTGGCCAAGGGCCCCTCAATCTGATCCAAGATCCGTGACAAGGGACAGCAGGAACACTTTTCTACTCCACCTTGTTGATGGATCCCCTGTAACCACCATCACCTGCCCTGTGACCCTGGCATCACCCACCCACCAAGATCTCTGCAGCAGCACAGCTCCTCCAGCCCCTCCTCTTCCCACACAGGTGCTGCTCCACAGGACTCTGCACCTGCAGCTGGCCCAGCCCATTGCCCCACACAGCACACCTTGCTGCAGGCACTGCTCCAGCACCATTGATGCTCTTACTTCCAGCAGCACCACATGGACAAGAAGGACTCTGCATCCTGAGCATCTGGAGCATAAGGGCAAGGGCCCAACCCCACATACCCACACAGAGCTCTCCACATCACCCTCCCCAGACCTGCCTCTGCCTTTCCATACTGCTCCAGGGAAGGAGGCAGGATGGATCTGCTGTCGCAACTGGAGACCTTGGGCATCTCTGACAGATCCTGACACGTTTTACATTTGCATCTCAGCAAGCAAACAGCAGCTTCCTTTTAGCCCTTGGAGTCCTCTCACACCCAATTCCTGCTCCCCTTCACCTTTTACAAGTATTATGAACAGGACAGACACATGAAGACAAGGATTTATTATCCTATGTTTGTTCTACATAACAATGCCCAGCTACCACCACCCTTTGTGACTCCTGTAGGCCAGGAAAACAACAGCTCCTCCTCAGACACAGGATTTGTACACAGGCTTCTTTCTCTTCATCAGCTGTGTCTTCTGCTTCAAGTTCTGGTTGGCAACCAAGATGAACAGCTCACCAGCAGTAAAGTGTCACAGCTGCTTTACAGCCCACCTTGCTGCAGCACCATACCATGGCCTGCTGCCCTTGAGACTGAACTGGGAAAGGAAGGGCTGAAAGGCAGCAAGAAGTTGTCAATCAGCTTTGAACAAGATTCAGTACTTCTTGAACTCAATTCTTTCTACTTTCACATCATCCTTGATTAGTTGGTATACGTAAGTCACAACTGTGGAAGCCTGGATATCCATCAGCACAAATGAAGGGGTGATGTTCCTGGAAAGAAGACATACTTTGTAATCTTCCCAATTAGCTTATACTTCCTCCTGTTAACATACCTTATGTTTATGTTTTCTCATACACTTGATTGCCCAGGGCTGCAGGAATGTGGGAAATGCTGCAGGGTCTGCAGGCACTAATAAAAGTGTCTCAGGCAGAGTTGCACTTAGCCTGGAACAGCCCAAACTGCGTCAGACACAGGCATTTAAGCTGACAGGGCCTCCAGAAGTCTGATTTCCTAAAAAATATTAGAATGCATCTTCTGGAAAGATACCAGAAAGGAAAAAAAATTCAAGAAGCTGCTCCAACTCACCCCTCTCTGGGTACAAGAAACAGTCCCAGACACACCAGTGCAGGGCTGTCATGCCCAATGGGTGGGCTAAGAAAACCCTGCTGGATTCCCCGGGAAGGGAAGGGAGCGATGCAGCCTCCTGCTCCTCACAGCACCTCACCAGTGCTCTCCAGCATAGTGGTCAGAAACACTCGTTTCAGGTAACACTCACAGGCTCTGTTGGGCAGCTCAAGCCTGCCCTCACTCACCTTTCCAAAGCACTGTAGGCTCCTGTAGCTGATCCTGGGTTGATGTAGAATTTTTTTTCATATTCAAATGCTTCAAACTTGTGTGTATGTCCCGAGATGAGAATGTCCACATCCAGCTGCCTCTGCAGCAGTGCCAGGCTGGCTGCATCGCCCCAGGGAATGACTTGATGGCCATGAATCAGCCCAATTCTGAACTGCCCCACAGTTAAAACCTTCTCTTCGGGATAATTCAAGCTCTGAGAAGGAGAAAGCCATAGACTACAAATCGGTCAAGGACTGATCAGCTTCCAAGACACGAACCTGCCCATCACTACCGGAGCACACAAGGTCTCTCTTAACGTGCAGATCCCCCTGGATGCTTGTACTACACCCCAGTAAGAGCAACTTCAGAGCAGAGTAAGGAATTTGTACAGAGAGCAGGAGACTCGTGGCTACCCAACTATAAATGATCACACACAGAGAACTCCTGCAGCTACACAGCCAGCCGGGGCCCTGTGGCCTTACAGCAATCACTTGTGCCCGAGTTCATACGAATCAGGTGCACGTATTAGTCCCTCACACCCAGGCCCTCCTGTTGTAACAAGAAAGGCCTAGAAAATAATTTTGTTTCCTTACTCTTATTGCTACTTCTTATTCAGGCGAATTTACAGTTCAGGAACTGGGTAATGCTGAGGGACTCCCCAGGACCCACAGAGACAACCACAGTATGCGCGAAGGCAGCCCGAGGAACTGGGATTACCTCAGAGTCCCCCCGAACAACGTGGATGTCCCCAGCCAGGGTCCTGAGGTAGTCATAGCTCTCCTTGGTGCAGAGGTTGCCCGTACACAGGATGTGCTCAATCTTCCCTGGAACCAGCAGCTCCTTGAACTTCGCGGGCAGAGCACTGCACCGGTGCGGGATGTGAAGGTCTCCCAGCACTAACACCAACTCCACACACACCGGGGGGAAAGAGAGAGCTTTAACCCAGGTTACTTAACACAAGAGTACAAAAATATAACACCACAAAACCCTGCTGCGCTCCAGGGCACTCGCAAAGTCTGGAGAACCATTATGTGCCCAGCAGGGATTCCTTTTAGAGTCAGCTCTGAGGAAACACCCCAGGGCTTGCCCGAGCCTCCCCACACAGACAGCCCAGCCCAGCCCAGCCGGGCAGTCCCAGGCGCCTTCGCTCCGCACGCAGCCGGGGGCGAGGAACGCGCTGAAGCTGAAGCGAGGGGCACCACCACAGCGGAGAGAGCTAGGCCGAGCTGCCGCCCCACGCCGCACCCACGGGTAGGGACACAGCGCAGGGTCCCCATCAGCCGCTCACCATCCCTCCCCGCTCCGCTCCGCCCGCCCCGCTGCCCTGACGCGCACTGAGGTAACCAGGCATTAGCGCGCCTGCTTTTGCCCTCCTCTGAGCCAATGGCGGCGCCAGCCGCGCCCACGTGACATCAGCGCCTGCCGCCGGGTCCTAACGCCCGCTGCTGTGCGCGCGCCGTGCTGCGCATGCGCAGCGCGGCCACCGCTGATTTCTGTGGGAAAATCCTTCATCTTTCTGGGGGAAAATGTTTCATCTTTCTGTGGAAAACGCCCTTATGACGGACACAAGGTGCCCGCGGGGTTACACGTGTCTCCTTCCCCCTCAGGAGCCGTGGTGGGCGGTGAGGGGAGGCGGACAGGGCAGGTCGGGCAGGGGGTTCTGGCTCCGGGGCCGAGCGGCCCCTCCAGCGGTGGGTGACGGCTCCGTCCGGCCCAGGAGATCCCACCGGGGCCACAGCGCCTGCTGCTCGCCCTCCTGGCCCAGCTGCCCCGGGGCCACCCCGCGGGGGTGACCCCACACATGACACGAGCCGTGTGGGTCAGGATTAACCTTTATTACCAGGACAGCCAAACGGTGCAGAAGCCCAAGCCGCATGAAGGCCGCGGAGTGCCGAGGAGGAGGCGCCCAGGAAAGCCAGGCCACAGCGGAGCCCTCCATCCTCCTGCTGCAACACGACGCCCTGGCAGGTCTCACACCATGTCGGGCTCTGGAATGTGCCATGGGGCACGTTTGGGGTGGAAGAGAAGGCTGCTGCACTTCCAGCACTAGGCAGCGCTGCTGGGCCGGCTCAAGCGTGCGAGGAGGCCTTTCTGCATCCCTCCCAGGGCTGCTGCTCTCCCTGTTGAGGGCTTCGCGTCAGGGTCGCAAAGGAAAGCGCAGAAAGCTTTTGTTCGCCGTTTCTAAAACCAGTTGAAGGCATCTGTCAGGGCGCAGTAGTAGGTGCCGTTGTCCTCCTGGCAGGCAGACGCGATGGTGAGGATGCAGGCGTTGCTGGCGAGGTCTTTGGTGGCAGAGAAGCGGTCGGGAGTCTTGTCAGGCTTGTGCTTTTCTCGCTCGGAGTTGTAATAGAGCAGATACCTCAGGGAGTGCCCCGGGCGCTCCTGGAACCAGGAGATGCCGAACTCGGTGATGTTGTACTGGGGGCTCAGGATGCAGAACAGCCGAGCAGACTGCCCAGGCAGCACGAACAGGGAGGGTGGCTGGGTCAGCACGGGCTGAGCCCTGCAAGCTGCACACACCAAGGATGCAGTTACTCATGGGCTGAGCCATGTCCCCTATCACCCTCAGCCCCAAAACTTGCCCCGGCTCCCTTGAGGAAACCCCATTAACAAACCACCAACCTCCTCATCACCCCACACAGCCCTGGAGCAAAATGGTCTGTTCAGACTGACATCCACTTGGACAGCCCATCCTGCCCACCACCCTGCAGTGCCCCCCAGACTGCAGCTCACTCGGCCACACCACCCTTACCTGTGCCCACCATCCCCAGCAGGAGCAGGACCAGGAAGCCTGGGGCCATGGCAGGAAGCAGAGGAAGGGAGGCTGTTTTGGAGAGGGCTTGAGGTGCTACACGAGTGCAGGTCACTGTGCTGATGGTGCCGGCAGGGCGTATGTAAATGACACAGGGGGCTCAGGGACTCAGCTCCCCAGGGCTGCTCGCTCTGCTGCAGCTGGGCTTCAGAGAGGGGGTGAGAGCTGAGCATTGCAACCTAGTGCCCACCTTTGCCCCAGGCCAGGCCATTTCCTCCAGCTGCACCAATGCACCCACAGCCAAACCCACCACCCTCTAACCTGGGCACTGGGGAGGCATCACTGACCATCTCTCCTTGTTGATGTGGGGGGCAGAGGGGTTTCAAACTCAGACGTTTTCCTCAGGCCCTCTGCCATCAGGTGCACAGGAGGCTGGGAGTCACACCATGCTCAGGATGCCCTGAGCATCCTTAGGGGGCAGCTGGCTCTGCTGCCACCAGGGAGAGTGAAAGATGGGATGTACCAGAGTTCCCTGGCAGCAATCTCATCACAGAAGCAGTACAAGGAAAATTGCTGCTCCCCTCACCATGCAGCTCCATTGCTATGATAGGAATGACTGCCCTTCAGCACAGGCTGGGAGCTGCTGATGGTGCTGGAGGCACTGCCTCTTTGCCAGGGCCCCCTCAGGAGCAGCAGCCATGGGCCAGCATGATGGGGTGGCTGCCAAAGTCACGGGTCAGAAGGCATCTCCCAAGGGAGCCATTGCAGTGAGAGGTGGCTGCAGCACAGCTGGTGCCTCGTGCGGAAGGACAGCAGACCGTTACAGCTGAAGGCCACCAGCTCAGCAGGCATGAAGGCCCTCCTGTCTGTGACACCCACAACAGAGACACCATGTCCCATGGCCACCAGCCCATGGCTGTCCTTTTCAGCAGCATGGTCGGCAGGCACTTGGCACTGTCCCATAAGTGGTGGGTGACTCCTGCCCTCCACAGGCAGGCTCAGCCCCCACGCAATGCCACTCATGGATGGCCCACTCCCTCCCCTCTGCAGCACCCTGTCCTGCTCTTAAGGTGTCCCCAAGCCAGAGATGTTTGCAAGAGGTTCCTGAGGTGACTGGCCTGTGTGTGCTCTGGGTTTGAGGGAAAATGGAACTCTGAGATGGAGCCCTGCCTCAGAGCATTGTGTTTCTGGCATGGGCAGATCCTAAAGAGGAAGCACCACCATCCCTCAAGGATGGGATGCAGGAAGCTGGGCTCTTGCTCTGCTGAGCCATCCTGCAGAGCTCTGGTGCACACAGCTGTGTGAGACCAGCTCCAAAGCCCATCCAAGGCTACAGCTTTGTCTTGATGTCTTCTGGGCTTGTGGCATCTTCCCCTACAGGTATCAGCAGTTTGTGTGTCATGCAGCCAGGCCCCTGGGCTCATGGAGGTGCAAGCATGCTGCAGACACAGCTGCAGCTGTTGCCCACCAGCACTCTCCAGCTTCTCTATGGTGGTAGCAGGATGAACGTGAATTTCCCTGCACGTGTCTAGGTGAGGTGTATCACATGTACACACCTTGTTCCATTCTCCAAGCAGATCAAGTCCATGGATCAGACAAAGTTTGTGAAATGAAACCCAGCAAGGCAGAAGGAAATCACCTCCTCATGCAAGGAGGGGCATTTCAGAGAAAAGGGATTTATCCACAGAGCAGTGAGGACTGGATATGCATTGGTGTTGTTACTGGTTCCCACCATTCAGGTCCTCCCCATCTGCTGACCAGGGACATGATTTCATCCATATGTTTTCCACAGGAAGAGGGGATGATGCAGTGCTGCAGGAACATTGCACAACAACATTTGGGCACCAAATGGAAGATGCAGCTGGCACATGAGCCATGTGCATCACTCTGACAGCCCAGGGGAGCAGGAAGGTACTGGCTGTGCAGTGCAAGAGCAGCTACGAGCCCAGGCCCATGCTCACCCTGTTCTGCCAGCTTTATTCCCTCCTGTATGAGAAATGAGAGGTGTTCAGAGAACAGAAGGAACTCATATATGCAAAGAAAGTTTAATCTCAACTGCCCACAGCTCCTCCTGGGCTGCAATACCACACTGCCTTGGGCTCCAGAGTAGGACTGGTGCAGGCAGGTCCTGGAAAGGAAGATTTTTCCAGTGGCATCCAGTCATCTTGCAGAGGAGGGCATGCTGCCCTTGCAGCAGTGCTGGGCTCAGCTAGGAGCAGAGTGGGCAGATGTGGCACCACCACAGCCCAGATGGCAAAACTGCAAAAAGTCAGAAATTCAGACCAGGTGGGACCACATGGAGCAGGCAGCCTTCCCAACAGGCTGTTGTTTAGTCCAGCCCCTGCTCTCCCCCCACCTCCCACCCCGCAGCTGCAGGAGACCTGGGAATCTGCAGGGGGCGTTCCCTGTTGCTGGGAAATCTGGCTACTGAAACCACAACAGCGTCAGTGGGAAATGCAGCCCGTTCCCTCGGCTCTCCAGCAGCTACCACTACTGCCTGCAGGACGGCACCTGGCACAAGCAGCCCCCCAGCACAGGTCTGGGTCCCCACCAAAGGAGAGCAGCTTTGGGAGAGGAACACCAAGCACCATGTTCGTCACGGTGAGATATGGAGGTACGTGGGGAAAGTTCTGGCCTTGCCTCAGGTCTGGGGCCAGATAGTCACCTGGACCACCTTCACCACCCCCACAAGGGGCAGGGAGAGACGCAGCACCCTGATACACAGCAATGCCCAGTGGTTTGGGAACAGGCAGGAGAGCTCTGCCAGGGCACATCAGCATCCTGCACCTCACCTGTTTAAAGGAAGGGAGATCTATAACCCCTAGACACAATCATGGAAGAAAACCACCCCAGAAGAGCTGAGTTAATCACGGGGAGGGAGGCCAGAGGCAAAGTTAAGTTCCCAGCCTGGCAGCTCTGGGGAATCACTGCAGGGGGGGGTTGTCCTGTTTCCCTAGGCACAACCAGAAAAGCCATGGGGCAGAGGTGCCAGCTGCCAACAGAGCTCCTCTGCTCCTGGCTGTGTGGGAAGGGTTTCCTGGCTCAAATCCTGCCCCTCAGCTTCAGAGAGCAGATATCTGTGGCTGGTAGGAGGGAGTGAGCAGCCCCCCTTCCTGACCTCACCCAGTTGGCTGAGAGCCTTTGCCTGACCCCAGACACTCTTGTCTGAAGGCATCAGACACACACAGTCCTAAGCCTTTGCTCCCTCTGCTATTTGAATTGGATCCCCAGCTCTCGCTACTGACACGTGTCAGCCCTGGGGATTTCTCAATTGTGACAAACTTGGTGAGAGTTCATGGCCAAAATAACCCCTGGTGACTCAGCCACAATCTCCAGCTCTTTCCCCTTGTGACTGGGACCACCCTGTGGAAGGGGACTGGCAAGGGCCGGAGCTCATTGCTTTTTCCTACTCGCACTCAATGAAACTATGCTGAAGGACAGAGACACTTCATCAATGAGAACTATTTTCCCCAAATCAAAATGTTCATCTATCCCCTAAGCTAGGGCACTCCCAGCACCAACCACCAGCAGCCATGGCTGTAAAGCAGCAGCTCAAAGCCCTGTAATCCTGCCTTTGCTGGCCACACAGTGGGCACTTCTGAGGCACCTGCTGTGCCTCCTGCCATGTCCATGGGACTCCTGGATTTGGGGTGACTGCACTCATATCTTAAGTCTCATTCTCTGTCTGCAGCCAACTGCCAAGTGATGGTGAACCTGCAGTGCTGTGTCCTGATCCTCACAACTCACCTGAAGAGGAAGTGTCAGTGCAGGCCTGAAGGTACGAGTGCTCCTGGGCAGGGGGCACCAAGGGACCAGCACTCAATCAGCGAGAGCAGCAGAGGGTAACAAACAGGTCACATGGGAGTCACACAACATCCCAAAACACCAGGAAAGGGGCAGCAAACCTCCCCACCTCCAGACCTCAATAGATTCTCCTCAAAGCATAAATTGCTAAGGAAAATAGCTCTAGACCCCACAGACTAATGCTGGCCACAGAGGGGCACAGCTGGGCTTCCTTCACCTGTGTCTCCCCCTCCAGACTGCATCGATCTTCTGGATGAAATGGGCACTCTGATGAACCTCAGCAAAGTGGAAAATCCTGCAGCCGAATTCACAAGTAAATACCTACGGGAAAGGGAGCGCTACATCCTCATCAGAGTCATCCGTAAGTTCCTTGTTGGGACAGTACAGCTCAGCCTCTGTGCCAAAAAGGGTCTGCTCTGGGTATGGGGGGAGAGGGGCTTCAGCAGTCACTTGGACACAGCACAGGAGCTGTGAGGAGCCAGAAGCCAGCTCAGATGAAGCTCTAGAGCCAAACGTTTGTCTGAGGTAGCTGCTCTGTGGGACAAGGAACTTTTCCTGGGCAGAACCACCTGTGCCAGCTTGCAGCCAGGAGAGAGACTAATCCATTTCTCCCATTCTGCTGTCAGGAGAAGAAAACTCTGAAGCCACCTGCTATGAATCCTTGCTAGAGGACCTGGAGAAACACTACCCTGACCTAACAGGTAAGAGCCAGACACCCAGAGAGGAGCCAGGGTTGCAAGCATGGTTCCTCTTCCCATCTCAGCCCTTTTAGAGCACCTGTGGGACTGTCCTCTGATCCCAGTTTAGGGCTGGTTATGACTGTGGGCAGCAAGTACATTCGGGCAGCAAGGGAAGGGACAAGCAGAAGCCAGAGCTGGTTTGCAGAACCCTTCCTAGGTAGTGTAACAGCAGGGACCTGCTGCCCTTCCACCCCACAGCAGGCAGAAGCCTGCCCAGCTTGCCCCTTGGCAGAGAGGGAGTATTTCCTTGGAAGAAACAGGGAGGGAAGGACAGGAGAAACTGGTAAACCCAGAATTTCTCCCAGGCTTTAGTCCTCACAGGTTGGCAGTGCCTTGCTCAACACGCAAGGGGCAACTGACCAACACAGCAGAACACACAACTCTGGAGAGGGTCGGTCACTCCACAGATCGGCTGCAGCAGCTCTCAGCAAAGACCCAGAGGAGAGACCAGTGGAAGAAGCGATCCTTGCAGAGGAGGGCTCAGCCCCACACCAGCACCCAGCTAAGGAACAGAACCACCTCAAAGAGCAAGAGGAGCTCAGAGTTCAAGAACACCCCTAAATGAGGAACAGACCCATTACTCATTGCACATACACCCCTCAGCCACCACCAGGACTCAACCACCTACCCAGCTGCTTATTCCCAGTTCAGCAAGAATCCCCTGCTTCTGAGATCCCCCTCCTGGGGTCTGCTGCTCCTCAGAGGTTCACACTACCACATCCAAAGCTGCACCCTCACAAACCAGGCAAATACAAGCAGCTTCAAGGGGGTCACTCCTGTTCCCATAGCATGGCCTGCACTCCCCAGTGACAAGAACCTGCACCTCCTTTCAACCTCCCTGCACCCACAGCCAGAGGAACACACTCACATCACTGGATAGACCTGTTTTCCACACCATTACCACACAAAAAGGCCTTCTAGAGACTGTCCACTGCAGTAACCAGGAAAAATTGTTCCAGAAACAGCCAATCTCAACAGCAGCACTTTGCCAAGATGGCTCCAAGACAGAACACACCTGCTGTAGGAATTTCTGAAGGTTCTCCTGAACAGCTTCTCCACCCAGACCAGCACACATCAACATCTAGTATTTCTTAAAGGGAGTTAAACAACTTCAGAGTGGTCCCCCCCTGGTCACACTGGGACAGTTCAGAACATGGAGCACTTTGGCTTTGACTCTCTGGCATTTACTTTTTCCCTTGGCTATCTGTCAGAAGAGCACAAGGCATCCCTGGTAAGGCCAGGCACAGCTCAGGACATTGTCTACTGAGAACTTAGATTGTGACATTTAGAAGGGGCAGGACTTTCAGCACGAGCCTCCAGTATCTGCTGACAGTGTTTACCATCTAGACCTGGATTTCCACATAGATCCCAGCTGAGAACTTGTCCAATATTTAACAGTCAGAGGTCAGAAGGGTAATAGGCTCATTCTGCCATGCAAATGCATTGGTTAAGCATCTATAAGTATCACAATTTCACTGCTGGGCCACTAATACTCCAGCTGAAGGCTAAAAATCCTCTTTTACACCAATGTGAAGAACAGGCTGCCCTGCTGGAGGCCAGTCTGAGGGCAGCACTCACGAGATTGTTCTGCCAAGGTGACTGTAAGAGGAAAGCAGCTCCAAACTTCACCTGGTGCCAATGACCTTGAGGACATTGCATAACCTGCTAAAGCTTTTAAGTAAGATCAGCCAACTGTACCGAAGTCCCACAGCCAGACAGGTCACACTTTCTTAGCTCTAAGGTCAGAACAGCTCTCCAGGATGAGAATATCTATAGAAGAATAATGTGTTACTGAAAATACTATAGACACATCTTGGATTACCTTTCTCCAGCCCTTCCTCTGCCTGGAGGGCAGCCAGTGCAGCCTCAGCTGAGGTCTGGACCTCTTTCTGCCAAGTCATGTGGGCACTGTCCTTGCTAGGCTGCACCTCCTGTTTGCAGGGAATACACAGTTGTGCCTTGTCCTTTTCAGCGGCTGATAAGGTTAACATTTTAGTAGCTTAATTTTAGCTTGAGAATTAAATAAAGAACATGCACAAGTATAGGTCCAAATAAATTCCTTTATTTCTCTATAATAAATATAGCACTATCTGAATTCGGACGATCCTCAGGTCCAACTATTCCTTTCCTTCCCTAATAGTTCTGAAGTGAATTACCACTAGAATACTCCTGTCTGGTCAGTCTGCTCCCTCCAGCTCGTTCATTCCCTGTCCGTCCTTCCACTCCCTGCAGATAGCAGGGCTTTACATCTTGAGCCTCTTCCCTACAAGGGAGAGATTCTTCACAGGAGAGCAGAAACACCTACGGGGAGGAAGCATAAGTTCAGCATTAGATACATGTTCCAGCAGCAGAAATAAAAATCTAAGGTGACCAGAACAAGACCTAACTTCTGGCAACACCTTGTAACAAATGCAGCAGGAATTAGGGAATTGGCTAAGGAAAAGCAGAAGACTTCCCACAGCAGCAAGAGAGGACCCTCTATGAGGGTACGTACAGCCACCCCACCTTCAGAAATATTATCACTTCTCCTGTCCTTTCCAGTTCCTTTCTACCCTACACGATACAGAGAAGGCAGAACTGCTTCCTACTTACAGCCATGAAGAGCACTACAACCTCAGAAGTTCACTACTGCAACCTTCAAACCCTCTCAGGTGCTCTCCTGGCAGCAGTTCCCTCCTGTGGGGCAGGGCAAACTCACCGTTGTTATACTTGCACTGCTTCAGAGCCTCGTTGAAGCCCTCGCACAAGGTCAGGTCTCGCTGGTTGGTAGCACATTCCAGGAACTGCTTTATCTCATAGTGGCAGGGTCCGAAGGGCGACTGCTGGTTCACGGGTTGCTGCGGGCACGGGCCCGGTGAGGGGCGGCCCGGGGGCACCATCGCCTCCTCCCCGCGGCCCCGTCCCCTTGTCCCCTTCCCCGCGCGGCCCCCGGACCCCTCTGCCCCCGCTCCCCGTCACCGCCGCCCCACGGCCACGGCCCGCCCGGGCTCGCCGCCCAAGGGCAGCCCAAGGGCAAAGCTCTGCTCGTACCGGGGCGGGCGCCGCCGCCTTGGCCGGCTCGGAGGAGGAGCCGCCGCTGAAGACGCCGGTGATGGCGCTGCCCACGACGTGTCCCACGGCGGAGCCCACTGCCACGCCGGCCGCCGTGCTCGCCATCTGCGCCATCAGGCCGGGCTGCGCCGGCTGAGCCGCGGGCGCCGCGACCGGGGCCGCTGGGGCTGGGCTGCGGAGAGAAGGGAGTCAGCAAAGGCGGCACGGGGGCAGTGTGCGGCAGTGTGCCCCGCCGTGCCGTGCCGTGCCGTGCCGTGCCGCCCCGGTACCTGGCGGGCGCCGGCGCCGCCGCGG
>JAOXXN010033753.1:0-37612 GCA_026770055.1 Myrmophylax atrothorax
GACAGTGCTGAGGTCACCTCTGAGCCTCCTCTTCTCCAGGCTAAACACCCCCAGCTCCCTCAGCCTCTCCCCATAGGGCTTATGCTCCAGTCCCTTCACCAGCCTTGTTTCCTATTAGTCCACTTTAAGTTTGGTTTGCTTCATGCAGTTACAGGCATTTTTTGTTTCTTGCTTTAATTTGAAGATTAAAGCCATTCATTTATGACATTCAAACTTCAGATTTAATGCAGGATTTTCTCATATCCAATTGATTTCTCCACTTCTGGAAAGGAATATGGTTTCTTTTAAGAATCTGTACTAATTAATATAAGCAGACAGTGTTCCAAATTATTTCAAAAGCCAGTAAGAACATGATAGTGTCATTGTGTTAAGAAGCAGTTTTCCCAATTCATTTAGGTGCTTATCTTTGTTTCACCTGTGTCTCCTCTCATTTCTTTTAGCAAAACAGATAATACCAAACACATTACAAGATTTTTCATCTTCTCAGGAGAAATACTGAGATGGTTGGGTGGTGAGACATTGGAAAAGGCTGCCCGGAGATGCTCCATTCCTGGAACTGTTCAAGACCAGGTTGAACAGGCAACCCAGCCTAGTTAAAGGCACCCCTGTCCATAGCAGGCAGTTGGAACGAGATGATCTTTAAGATCCCTTCCAACCCAAGCCATTCACAGGTAGTAGTTGTTTTCAGCTAGAAAAAGAGATACTTTCAAGCATCTTTTCTCATAATAAGTGGATTCCTTTCCTAGCTGGGATCTTTTACTCTCCCTCCTCAGTTACAAATGTACTACCTTTCATGAGGCTTCCCTGGATACCCAAACACTGAGAAATGTAGGACTGTAGGACACAATTCTTTTCCCCAGACTCTTCAAGCCAATGAATTTGCAGGAAGATAATTAAAAGTTTCTACCAACCATCGTGTGAGATGTCTCCTAAAGCTAAAGCTCCCTTAGCCCTGGAGCACAAATAATATAATGTGACTGATCAGAACCCAGTAGTGTATCCTGAATATCTCATCTATAAAAAATTCATAACAGAAACAAAATTTAATTTCATACACATATATATAATTCCTGCGTGAAATTAAATACGTGGATATTGCTATGAAAGAAGAAGTCAAGGTCACCTGGTGCAAGTATCCTTTACTGTTCACTTTTTTCTCACTTGTAGTAAAATCTGAACCAAATTAGGACCTGAAACACAAGCTGCTTTTATCATGCCTTAAACAGAAAACTACCTTATTTTTCATGTATGGGAAGAATCATGTCATTAACTGCCTATTCTCACCCACAAAAGAGCAACAAAAATTCTTCAGGGATTTCAGGGGAGTCAAGAAGAAGATATAAGTAACATTTCTTGAGCTAAAGGATTATTTTATAATAATGTGGCTGAGACAAAGTCTCTTCTAGGAAGTGTTTTACTGCTGTCTGCAAAGAATTTATTTTCAGCAAAAGGAAATTAATGCAGAGGCAGCAGCACTGCCAGGGCTACTCCTTCATTAGTTTAATTATCTTTGCCCCAGCGATACCACTTGTTCCCATCATAGTCTGCAGATTAAAACCAATGTGCAAAAGACCAACAGAACCAGTTAAGTCAGATTTCCTACAGATTTGTGTGCTACATTGCCTCTTCCTCCACTGCCACAACCATGTCAGCCAACCATTCCTGTTTCAAACAGCTTTGTCAAAGATCAGAGAATCATAGAATGACTTGGGTTGGAAGGGACCTTAAAGATCATCTAAGACTAGGATGATGGGGTGAGCATTGTTGTGCACTTTCTCTGTTAAATTGGCCACTTCAAATAAAACAGAAAGCATTTGTTAGCTATAAATGCTCATTAGCAGTGAGCTGAAGCTACATAAGTTTATTGAGATGGCGACCTGCTGTTGTGAATTACCTCTTTGGGCTTTGCACCAGTGTCTCTTTACAGAGCAGCCTGTTTGCAGGATTTATAACTAGGAGTGCTCCTGTGACAGGAGGCATCGTTCAGACTTCATGACACAAGAAGCTTCTGCCACAATATTTGTCAAAGACATGGCTGAGGACTTCTTTTTGCCCTTGTGAGAAGTCACTCCTCTGTCATCCTATGATAATGTCCCATTTATAAGTAACTGCCTGTATGAGGTGTGGCTGTGTGTTGTTCTTGGGAGTGAGTGAACTGCAAAGGGTGAAATACGAAAAGGCTTCACTGTGTTGTTCAAGTGGTTTCTAGCCCAGTGGGAAGGCCTTGCTGGAATTATCTAACACAATACAAGTTTTTCTGGAAGAGATCATAGAAGCATAGAATGGCCTGGGTTGGAAGAGACATGAAAGATCAACTATCTCCAAACCCCCTGCCATGGGCAGGGCCACCTTCCACCAGACCAGGTCGCTCAGAGCCCCATCCAACCTGGCCTTGAACTCTTCCAGGGATGAGGCAACCACAACTTCTCTGGACAACCTGTTCCAGTGCCTTTACACCACAGAATTTCTTCCTAATACCTCATCTAAACCTAGAGATGTCCCTGTCTTGACTGTTTCCCAAGTTACAGCTCTGCTCAGCAAAGACAAATTAGCATTTCCAGGGCACAGTATATCTCAGTCTGTTGCCGACTTCTAAATTCAGTGAGCAGCATCTTTATATGTCTGTGTCTTTCCAGGGACAAAGTCAGCTGAGAGCAACCATGCTGGATTCCCTCTGTACAAACCTTGAAAGCTGCTGCCAGTTATCACAGAGGGAGCTTTAGTGTGCCCTCAGGTGGACACTAACATTGGGCAAGACCAACCTCAGTGCACCTGGCTGTTTGTTCCCGGGTTTTTCAGAAGCATTTGCAAACTGTGTTCTCTGCTCCTCATATACACTTTGTTTTCTTCTCACCTTGGCCTGTTTTTAGCTTAAAATGGTATTTAGGTAACCGGTAACTGGTTTATGCCAAATAAAGTGCCTGCCTTCCTGGACATTGAAAACAAATTGCAAGAGAATGAAGGACAGAATTATCCTTTGCGTTAGTGAAGACTTAACTCTGTAAAACATTAGAAATACCACAAGCACTTATAAGGTGTTTCAGACTACTTTTTTTTCCTTTCTTGTCTCTCCACTTGATTATTTTGTTAAGGTTTTATTCTGAGTCTTACAAGATCTAGTCCAAATACACAGAGCTGTCTATAAGCAGGAGTAGGGAAAAGAGAAGGGAGCAAGGACTGCAAAGCTCTCACCTTGCTGTTACCAGAACAAACTTCCAAATTAACCTCCCAAATTCAAGCTTGTCTGTAAAAAGACATAACATGTGGCCATTAACCTCTGCTTTGAAGTGATTAACACACGACCTCCAGTAATGGCTTTGACTTCAGCTTGCAGGGGAGGTCTGAGCCAATATCCCCACATCACCTGCTGTGCAAACAGAGGGAAGGCCACGGTCACCAGCAATTGCTGAGTCAAGAACTGAACTCGGGAGCACCGACCATTAGTCCAGGATAAAATCCACAGCATGACGAAACACTGTCTATAGGAAATTTGCTGTTATTTTACTTAGGGCTCACACAGGAGAGAATCTGAATGAATTCTTTCAATGCTGAGTGGTTCTCCTGCTAAAATCTTTGTCTCTGCGGGACACAGATAGACATGAAATAGCAATTTTCTCAGCTTCTCTGACTTTCTCTGGATGCCTAAAGCAGCAACAATGAGGTTCAATGTCAATGAATAAATCTGCTATGTGGGCAGCCAGGGAGTATCTCGGAAAATCAATAAGCTTTAGTGTAGGGAGTAACCACAGCAAGGCAATGTGTTTGCAGAAGGTCTCCATAGTTTCTGCCAGTGGGCTCAAGTGGGAGAACACGGATTGTCTTTCACACCTAATCCCATTAGCTGAGCTCCTGCTTTTTTTGAGGCACTTCTCAGAAGCAGGTACCTCAGGAAGCAATGATGCCATGCAGAGTGTTGGATAATCAGCAGTACATTTTATTGATATTTATACCTTTGCATGGTAGACCAAATAATTCAACCCACCTGCTCCTCATTTGGCTCATTTGTTGATGGCATCAATCAATGACAATATTCCAACTCAAATTAGTTGAGAAGGAAGCTTTGCATGAGGCAGAAATGGAATTAGACACATAGGCAGAAATAATACAAGATAATTTATGATTTAAGTATGTGTTACGTCACTAATCCATTAGGCAGCTGTTTGTCATAGTTACTCTGGTGCATGGCTGGTCATCTCTTGGTGCCTGAACTGCTGCCAATGAAAGAGGTTTATCCTCTTCCTGGAGAGACAGGCCTGCCTGGAATGGAGGGAGGTCATGGTTCAGCAGTAAAAGCTTTGGGGAATTGGATACACTTTGCTCAGGTCAGAGCAGAACTGCTAAGCGTGTCAGCCGTATCAAGGATATTAAGAAACTTTTGACAAAATAATTAGAATTAGAATTATGTTTAACCAAAGAGTTTCTTACATAAAGAATTTTAATATCAATCCCTCCAAAACAAGACAGTCTGTAGCTTATTTGAGTCTGCCAGAACCCCTTTTCCTCTTTCAAATAGCAGATGGAGGACAAACCAGGGTGTGTTAGCACTACTGCTCAAACATAGGAATCAATACACGGTACCTGTAAACAAAGAATTTCACTTGCTATGTTCAAAACATGTGGTGGTGATTGTCCTATGGGGCTGAAATGTGCTTTTTTCCTCCACATTTTGCTTTGAAAACTTTAATGCTGCCTGAAATTAAAATATTGAATTCTGCTCTACTTTGGGAAGAATGTAATGTTTATGCCTCTGGGGTCCTGAAGAAAAATTGCTTGAGTAGGTTTTACATTATTTTGCAGCAGCTGGTGCTGAGGTGATTATATTGACATGACTGAAGGCCAAGAAATATGTCCCACCACAAATATATTGACTTTGGAATAACTTCTCCCACTTTTTTACATGGCAGAGGTTTTTTTTGCAATTTTCAACCTACAAAGTCCGTATGTTTCACTCTAAGCACCACTCAGCTTTATAGCACAACTTCAGAGTCCACCCTAATAACTCCTCTAAACCTATTCTCCTTCAGTTTGAAGCCATTCCTCCTTGTCCTGTCACCTTGTCCCTCTCCATCTGTCTTGTAGGCTCCCTTCAGATACTTCAGGCTGCAATTAGGTCACCTCAAAGCCACCTCTTTTCCAGGCTTAACAAATCCAGTTCTCTCAGGCTTTCCTCCTAGGAGAGGTACTTCATCCCTCTAATCAACTTGGTGGCCTCCTCTGGACTCACTCCAACTCTTACCAACCTGTCATATGTTTTTCTGCAGCTGCTTGTGGAATTTCATGTTGCAATGCTGCTTCTCCTGTGTCTGTCTACATGCTCATTTCTGAGAAGGGAACTTGCAGAACTGCTGTAAAAGTCTTCAGGTTCCTGCACTTCTCTCCTTTCACGTCATTCCTTTTGGATGGCCTCCTTTTGCTTACATATCTTTGCATGTTATCCCACTTTCCATTTTCCATGTCACATCTTTACCTTTTTTCTCCTCATTTTCTTTCCCTTTTAAGCAACTACCCTGACTACTAAAATAGTGATTTGTTTTGGAGAATGTGCTGTCCTTGCTGCTGACTGTGTAACTGGGGTATTTGTTTCTCAAGACTGGCATCCTCACTGCTCTCTCACATAGACTACACTTTTTTTTCTGCACAAGGTAACATGAAGGTTGCAACGAGTCTGTTGAAGGTGTAGCTGTGAGATATGGGCAAGCTGCCAATACTTTGTGCTCAGGAATCAATATTTTTTGATTCCCTTTAGCTCACTTTGTAATCAGTCTGAGTAAGCAAAAAGTGTTTCTCCTCTGGGCCCATGGTCAACAAGATAAGAATCATTAGAATATTATCTCCAGAGCAGTGCTTCTGCAGAAAAAAATGAGGATGGGAGGTGACATTTTCCATACTTCCAAAGGCTGTATGAAAATTATATGCTGAAAATATTGTCCTGATAAATATGAATATAAATTTTCATTTTCTTCTGACAAACCTCAATGGAAATTTCATCTGCTTTTGGGAATGACTTGATCACTATCAAACACTTCTTCATTTGGGCAAATCCTCCATCCAGAGCTTTGCTCCATGTGACTGTAGCCTTGATCAGGAATTCATAGATGATATCACAGACTGAAGGCATCCTGAAAGGGGTCCTCAGACTCACTGTCAGCCCAGGGCAGCTGGTTCACTCCATGTCCACAGCTCAGGGGTGAGCTGTGCAAGTTGTACCACAGGTGGGATAGAGCTGTGATACCCATTTAGCTACTCTGAGGGGACCAGAAGGCATTGCCCTTCCAAAAAACTTTCCAAGGTGAGAGCTGGGAAGGGAAGTGTCTCTTTAGCCATCAGGGTACCTCCAGGATGCTCTGACTTGAGGAGTTGGATTACTGTAGGAGTGCAGCTCTGTTTTCAATTCCCTTTGCAAGGCTGAGCAATGCACTCTGTCACTGCAGGTCCTTCTCTTGCAATGTGTCTCCAAGAAAAAGCCATCCCAGTTCTGAGGGCAGGTCTGTACAGTAGCTCAAAAGGAAAAAAGAGGTATTAACCTCTTATTGACAATCCATCTTTGAGATAACTGCTAAAACTACCAATTTTACAGCTGCACATGGGGGTTGACTGGGAGGTTCTACTCATGTGCAAACAACTCAAGTGTTCCCCAAAATGTTCTGCTTGGGCAGTGAATAGAAAAAGGTGAGGAGAGAGACTTTTTCCCTTCAATTGGAAATGACACTACTACTGAGATATTTTCCCCCAAATAAAGAAAACAAAACACCCTAACCTATCTAAATTTTTGCCAGAAAAATAAATGTTTGCATGCTCATAAAGTATGTATTGGTGTTGTTCAATTTGGTTTGACAACAACAGGAGAAGGTCCCTCTATAATTTTGACTTTACTTTTTTTTTTAATGGAGGAAAATCTCAGAGCAGTTTAGCTAATGAGACTGATATGACTGTGGTCATGTATACAGCTAAATTTCCTGTATTGTTCTTTTCATCTCTCACCATAAAGTCACCATCACTCTTCACTACTAAATTTCACACAATGCACAGCCACCTGAAACAGCTGTATAAATAGATACATTAACTACTGCAGGGAAATTCCTCCCTGCTGTAATTCCTTTGCTTGCAATGACTTACCTCCAGCAGTGATTTTGCATGAATAATAGCACATCTGACATTTGTGCCCACAAGTGCTCCATCCACTTATTGAGATGACATCTCAATTAGGAATTTCTAGCAGGTCAACCAAACAGGAGTACATGAAAACAGACAGAGTAAATTATCCATGTTGTTAGATCCAGCTGTTGGAGCTCTAGGTGGGGGACTGAGCTGCATGTATTTTGGTAATGTTAATGAGAATCACACATTTGTCTTCCATCATATCACTGACGTTGTATTCCCCTATGGCTGGAGCTGAGCACATCTCGGAATTTTTATTTTCATGGTATTTTGCAAGCCCTCTGAGCATGTTGCTTACTGCAAACATTGCTCTTGCCCACCTCTCATCACTCTCTCTTCTCCTTTTAGATCTCCCAGACCCTCTGACAGCTCTACACCCTCTGCCATTTATATGCTACAGCTGCACACAGCTGCAACTGGAATACTACGGTGTTATTCACTGCACACATAATAAATACAATAACCTCAAAAAGTAGCATGTAAGTAGACAGAACTTACATGAGAGGCAAAGATGGATGGCAAATCCAGATTTGCTGTGCCTTAATGTAATCTATCTGATTAGACTAGTTCTTTCTCAGAACTAATCTAATTTCAGACTAGTTACTCCTGGTCATTCTTCTCTCCCAAATACTTCTGCTTCATGTCTGTTGGAATATTCTTCTCTCTGCAATATCCTTTTATTCAGCTATTATTCTAATATATTTTTCTTTACTTTCTACACTTTTCCATAACATCTCCATTATCTTCATCATGTTTTCTTCAGTTCCATCAGTCAAAATATCCTCTCCTCACTCCTAGATTCCATTAGGTCTCAGTTCTAACAAAAAAAATAGGTAGGCAGAAACATATAACACTTTTTGAAAACTTATTTAATGGAGTTAGGAAAACCTGATGACTTTCCCTTGGTGGAACTCATCACTGGCACATTTTGGGGAACAGAAGCTTGGGGCAATTTTCTCCTGGCCAGGAGAAATATCCGCTCTTTCAGTAGGAATTTTCTTCTCATTTGCCTGAGCACAAAAGCTACACTGCTGGCAACTGGGGACAGAAAACTAAGAATAAGAAACAGGTTGTGAGTTGGGATTTAGTAATTATGCCTTGTTTTAAGGAGCAACGGGGCAGACGAAAACCTTTAGTTAGTCAAAAGAATAATGAAGTAAAAAAAAGTAACAGACTAAATCATAGGATACTTAAAATAAAAGCCACAAAAACTGGCCAACATACATAAGCTTTATCCTCTTATGTCAGAGTTGGCAAAGTGTCTGTCCAATAATTGCTTTAAACCACTGCTGTAAATGTATTCTGATTGCTGCAGTAGTTGGTCTGTATTTGCCAAGGTGGCTTTGCCTTGGCTATACTAGAGAAGTGAATGGGAACATTATGATGGGCAGAGGGAGAAGACTGAAATAGAATCATAGGATCATTAAGGCTGGAAAAGACCTCCAACATCATCAAACGTGACCTTTGACTGATCACCACCTTGTCAGTTAGACCACAGCACTAAGTGCCACATCCAGTCATTCCTTGATCACTTCCAGGGATGGCGACTCCACCACCTCACTGAGCAGCCCATTCCAATGCTTAAAAACCATTTCAGTGAAGAAATTCTTCCTGATGTCCAACCTAAACCTCCCCTGGTGCAGCTTTAGGCCATTTCCTCTTGTCCTGCTACCAGTTGCCAGGGAGAGGAGGCTGAACCCACCTGGCTACAGCCTCCTTTCAGGTAGTTGTAGAGAGCAATAAGGTTGCCCCTGACCCTCCTTTTCTCCAAGCTGAACAAACCCAGATCCCTCAGCCTCTCCTCCCACGGCTATCTCTCTAAACCCTTCCCCAGCTTCACTGCCCTTCTCTGAACACCCTCCAGCACCTCAGTGTCTTTCCTGAAGTGAGGGGCCCAGAACTGGACAGAGCACTCAAGGTGCAGCCTCACCAGTGCTGAGATGGGACTAAGCTGCTGAAAGGGCTCTGGTATCTGTCCTTTCCCCATCCTCAAGCTAGATTTTATTTATGGATTGGGATAAAACCTTAATTAATGCACCTCCTGGCATCTTTAAGAGGTAACTACCTGGTTACCAGAGATTGTTGCGTCTGATTTTTTTTTAATAGTTTTTGGTTGGTTTTATTTATTTTCTTGAAATACAATCCCTACTAAGATGCCCATTTGTTTAAAGATTGCATCTTTCTCTCTTTTCTCAGTGAAAATTCTGCCAAACTTTGTTAAACAGGTTTCTGATGGTTGGAAGAGATTTGATCTAGAGATACTGGAAAAGCCAAAGAACAGGTGCTAAATTCTTAAGCAACAAATCTGACTAGAAAACAAATCAAGAATACATCCAGAAGGACTGAATAGCTTAAGGGATTAATGGATTTGCACATCTCAACCAGTGGCTCACACCCAGCACAGGTTAATAACAAGGGAAGTCCCATCCTTCAGTCAGTGTCTCAATAAGTGCAGTCTCTTCTCTAGGGCTGTTGTTAGGAGACATCACTTAGTGAAGACACTTGGAAACTAATCACTTGAAGATTCCATGAATTTTAACAGTTCTTCATGAAATCACCGTGTAAATCTCATCTATGACTTTGCCTGCTGTTAACTCTCGACACCTTAGCTCATCTAGTTTAAGCAAGCTCAGCTACCCTGTGGCAGCATCCCGTGGCCTCTGAGCTGTGTGAAATAGCACCAGTGGGATCACTCAGCCACAGAGAGAATCACAGGCACCCACAGATTTCTCTGGGACCAGAGTCAAGCTCTAAAACAACAAAATGAATATCACCGACTGAGGAAAAAACACAGATACCCCCCCACAACGTTGTACAGAGGTTGATTAGATAATGGCCCACATTCCAAACACCCTCATTCCTCATGAGCTGACTGTTTATAAAGCTCTGTGAGTACCAATTGTGGTAAGTAGTGTGAGTACATACCTGTCACAGCTGGGGATGGTGTGAAGCGATCAGGCAGAAGTGCTCAACATGTTAATGGAGCTGACTAGATAACTGAGGACATTTTTTCCTGCTAGAAAATACCACCTCACACATCAAACCCCAAACAGTCCAGGAAAACATTTCTATTTGCAGTAGAAATATCTTCAGAATGTAAGGGAGTGGCTGATCTATGTATGGAGCTGAAGAAAGGAGTTTGCTTTACTCAATGTTCCTTTGAATATAAGCCTGGCCCAACTGTTGGCAAGTAACTGGTTGAAGTTTGCGGGTTTTTTTCAGAGAAAAATTTATAAAGGTTCAATTTTTTGGAAAGGATATTGAAAAAATCAACAGAGTAAGAATTCTTTCTGTTTTTTTTTCTTTCTTCCTTTTTTTTTTTTGTACTTTTTTTCATTAAACCCTTTATTTTTATTGCAGCCCTTATTATTACCCAAATCTCAGTGGTTATACTCTCTCCTGAAATAACTATTAGAACCTTTGAAAGATTTCTACTGGAAATAAGAACCACTCCCAGTTAAGGCTTGGCAAGCCAAGCCATGCAGTCCTTCATCACTCTCATGCATCTTCAATAGTAATTCTACAAGGAAGGGAGTTGAAGAAAGGGGTGTGTAATGAAGATGTTTCCAGACTGCCTCAGCTGCATGTCCTGGGCTGTTCTCTACTCTTTTTAGTGTTTTTCAACACAGTATATGTAACTATGTGGTGAGACTTCACCATTAGTACTACACCCAGCTCTGGCGTCCCAAGCACAGGAAAGGGCATTGACCCATTGAAGCGAGTCCAGAGGAGGCCACCAAGTTGATAAGAGAGTTGGAGCACCTCTGCTATGAGGAAAGGCTGAGAGAATTGGGATTGTTCAGCCTGGAAAAGATAAGGCTTCGGAGTGACCTAATTGCAGCCTTCCAGTACCTGAAGGGAGCCTACAGGACAGATGGAAAGGACTATCTACAGGTGCCTGGAGTGACAAGACAAATGGGAATGGTTTTAAACTGACAGAAAGTAGGTTTAGATGAGATATTAGGAAGAAATTCTTTACTGTGAGGGTGCTGAAACACTGGAACAAGTTAGACTGTGGATGGCCCATCCCTGGAAGTGTTCCAGGCCAGGCTGGATGGGGCTCTGAGCAACCTGGTCTAGTGGAAGTGTCACTGCCCATGGCAGGGGGGTTGGAACTGGGTGATCTTTAAGGTGCATTCCAACCCAAACCATTCCGTGGTTATGTGAGAAGAGAATTAAGCTCATTTGGAATGAACACTTAAAGAACTGGACAGCCTGAGTCAGCTAATTACAGGGGGTGGTCTCCAAATAAATGAAGAAAAGATCTGTATTTACATCAGACCAAATGAATATGAGGGCCTTTCTTTTGATTTCAATAGGCTTTGGAAGATGCCTCTGCTTTGGAAATTTGCCCAGTACAGTTGATCCATTGGCTTTTCAAAAAGCTTTTATTGCATTTCAAAGAAGCAAGAAAACAAGTGAAGTCCCCTGAAAACAAACAAACAAACAAACAACAATTAATAGCAAAATAACCATTCAGAGCAAGGAATCTGGATTTCTGAGTTTGATCATACTGTGGTGTCATTTGGTCTCTTATGGCAGAAGGCGTAAATCAGATATTTGTATTTTTGCTTTTCAGTATTTAACTTTGGTTTTTTCTTCTTTTTCAAATATACCTACTTACACAATATGAACATTTTTGTCTTAGTCCCCTGTAAATGCCTGCTAGGGCAATTATCCTAATCTTGCACTGATGTGTGATGTTTGACTTGTAAGGAGTCTAATCTAAGCCTGCCAGACTCTGCATCTAAAAGCATTTATAGCTGTCAAATCTAATGCAAGTCAAGTGATTGATCTTCTATGTAGCAGCTCAGCATCCTCCAGAAACTAATTTAATGTGCGACCTGTGGCAAACCCATTGAAATAATGTTGCTTATATGCTCATTTTACTTCCCTTTTTTCCTTTGGTTTGTTTAAACACAATGGGCCAAGAGAGGATAATAAGGTTGTAGAAGCAAACCTGAGAGGAGAATTTGTCTCAACAGGTGTAGCACTATTCCAAAGGAGCTGAAATGAATTGAACATCCAGAGAATCTCACCTATTTTGAGGGGTTTGTGTTGCCCCACCAACTCCAAGTTATAAATATTTTTCTGACAGTGTTTTGGCTGTTTGTCTCATGCATAGCAGATGCTTCAAACGTTTGTGGATTCAGTGCTCCTGGAACTCCTAAAGAGATCACTAGTAAAAATACCTTGTTCTTTGTCTTCTCACATGGCTGCTCTCAGTTTTGGCTTACTAAAATACCAAATATAGCAAATCATTTGTCAGGTTGCAGGTGAATTTAAGACTTTCCTGTGAGCTGGTCTGACCTGCCTCCTGTGCATGCCAGAATGTAGGGATAAACTATAAATTAGCTGCCCAGACCACAGGACTTAGGTTCTCTATGAGGCACAGGTCCTAAAAGTATCTTGTTCTTTTCAAGCACAAAATCCTACTGCCTATGACCCTGTATCACAGGGGAGCATCATTAATATTGCCAGTCTATGACAAAAAGATAAAGATCAATTCTAAGTGTTTTAAATCCTTCATTCTCTAGAAGTTTGCTTGCATATTAATGGCTTGTAGAGTAAAACTAACAAGCAAAAAAAGGGGTCATCTAAATTAGGGGTTTCTCCAATATAATCCCTCTGGCTCAAAAAATTGAACTAAACACCTCTTCAATGTTTCTTATTCTCCAGAGTTTTTTTTTAAAGATCCCTAAATCTAAGACACTCACAATTTTCTTATTTTCTGCACATTTGAGGCAGTACCAATACAGTGACACCCAAAAAGACTGAAGATGTCTGGGTACATCTGTGCCATTGCATATGTACAGGAAGACTTTTTAAGGTGGTTTCAGTAAGGCTCATTTTCATATGATTTGAATAGTTCAAAGGGCCACTTTGTGTTATCAAATCTAAATTGCACTTGCGTAACATTGAGCAGGACAGGTAGAAATCAGATAAATGGAGCCACAAGCTGCCTCTGTCAGTATTGTTTGAGAAGGTCATCAATGATGTCAGGTCCAGATGCCTTCAACTATGCCAAACATGAAGTACCATTTAAGGAATAAAAATGGTACTGGTGTATTTTATTGGCAAAAGGTTCAGGAATAGAATAACTGGGAATTACAAGGACTGCAGCTAACCAGAGAGAGTAGGAGAGAATAGGTATGGCTGAGGTTGGTGTGGACATGCTACTGGTGGGAAAGCTATTGGTGGATCTGAAAGGGGGATCCTGCATGAGCTGGTGGGGAGGGTCTCAGGTGTGACACAGTGACTGGAAGCATCTCTCCAAGGTAGGGGTATAGCTTAGGCTTTATCATTCTTCTCCCTTTCTCTGCTGATCACAAATCTGGAAGTCTCCTGCCTTGGCAGCAGATGGACTGATCCATTTCATTTCTCACAGAACATGTACTGGTATCTAGAGAAGCCCATCTGATGTGGGGAGAGACCTCCACTCACTCTGGACCTACTCATGTGTAAATAGGCCAGGAGACTTAGCCTTGGGGTCTTGGATACCTCCCTAAGACCTCCAGACAAGTTATAATTGTCTTGTCTGTCTTTGGGTCTTGCACCTCTCATTACCTGCGTCACATGAGAAAGAATACAAGGTCTTTCATCTTTCAGAGGTGTTGAATGAAGGGGGACAGCAGTAGTCAGCAGAAGGAAAGATGTTGCAGCTAGTAAGATCCTGATTTTATATCCTTTAATAACCCACTGACTGTGATTTGCCTGTACAGCAGCAAGGAGTGTCAGTCAACAAAGATTAGCTATTTTTTTAATGTCTTTACTACTGGTACTAATAGTTCAATAGCACATACCAGTGAGGGAGTGGTGGAAGAAGTGCTGCAAGGGGGAAGAGAAGGAGAAGTGTGTGTTGAGGGGAAATTACTGTAGAACAGGGGAGAAGTGCCAGTGTTTCCCAGCTGGCTCCCAAGTTTCCTGCAGACTGGAACCAGAAGCACATTCCCAGCAGAGCTCAAGTCCCTTTGTGCAGACTCATCCTCCTCTTTCCCTGAGACCACACCAGAGGGAAGTGGCCCTGTGGTGCACCCCAACACATGCCAGGTGGCTTGAGGCAAGGGGGTTTGCTGCTCCTTGTGCTGAGACTGAGATGCAAAGCTCAAGTCTACTGATATTCTCTAAGGAATGACCTGCACTGGGTAGTGATAATAAAGCTTGCCAGTCAACTAAAAAAGCATCTTCAGACCAGAGGGAGAACTTCACTTGCTCAGCTTCAGAAGACAAACACACGTTCATGAATTTTAAACTGACTAGGTTTGTTATTCATACTATTTGGTATTTATATTGTTGTCTAAAACCAGGATCACCATATTCCAGAGCTCAACACTGAGAGATTAGGGAAAGCCCTAGTGTTTGCCACACCTTAATTTATGTGTTTATAAAAGAAGGAATGTCTTTTACACTGTCGGTTGCTGGTCAGCAGAAATATGCCTTAATGGTAGAACTGTTCACTAAGAAAATAAATGCCATAAATCTAATCTAGAGGATATTTAGAAATTATTCAAATTAACCAAAATGTTATCTACTCATTTAAAGCCAAACAGGGCACAATGCTGCACAAAAGGTACATCTCCAGACTTATGTCTCAAAAATTAATCAGCATTAATTCTGCATGAAGGTGCATGATACTGGCTGCCTGCACCATTTTTCTGCTGCACTTCTCTTCCACATCCCATCAAAAGAGCAACCACAGTGACTGAAAAATATCTTGAAGGCTTGAATATATCTTCATCAGATGAGAGTGATGTAGTCACTGCTTGTTGTGCTGCCTGACAATGAGGTCAGACCTGTGATGCTGAGACTTTCACTGTCAGCAGAATAAATCTCTTTACAATATTAAAGAAAAGAAATAGACCTAATAACTGTGTAAGATGTTTGCACAAATCATAAATATTCATTTGAAGAGGTCTCTGATTTTAAGGACAAAAGAAAATCCTGATTACATTTACATATATTCATTTCATATATTTATATATTCATTTCCACATTCTAAAGTCATGTCTTCCATATATGTGTGTGACTTCTGTGTACACATTTAGAGAAGCCATGCACACAGTCATTTCATTTTTACATTCAGCAATCAAGAATTTTTTGCAAAATGACATTCTTGCAGCTGGCAACATTTAATGGTTTTATTTCTATCCTGAAAAAAAGCCTTTTTCCATCAGTCATATCTAGTTTTGAAAAATCGGGATCTTGCCATCCATGCACAAACCTACTACTCCCACTAAAATCAACATTATTTCCTCTTCTCTGAAGGCAAAACACAGAACTGAGCTTTGAGTGACATTCATGCAATAAAGGAAGAAACATTTTTAATTAGGTATAAAGATTTGAGGGAAAATGCTTTATACACCTGAAACCATGAAGAAATGTGAGTATATATTTTTATATTTATATTTGCTATCTGTATTTTATTTTAAGGATCATTTGAGGAATTTGACTTCAATCCATATGCAGACATAAACTGCATGTTCTTTCTCTTCTATTAACTTTTCTTTTTATCCCTCAGTCAGCTACATTTTCTTCTCTTTGTATAAGAATAATAACATAATAATACAAGTAAAAGAAATAATGATCTGAAAATGCAGGAAATTGAGAGCAATTTTGTGAAAAGCAGCTGGAATTCTAGATCTGTAATGCTGGCACTAATTTGCTCAATTTTGCATTTAACCTGTCGGTCTTCAAAAGCATTTGCTTTTCTTCAGAGAAAAATAAAATAGCTCATGAAGTTATTGCTAAGCTGACAGCATGAGAGAGTTTTGAAAAAGTTTGCTGATTAAAGTGCATATGAAGAAATTCTGCACTCAGGTACATAATTAAGGTGTTGCTGTTGTGACTGGAACTTACTGAGTCTGGCTAGATGCATGAAAGTCAGTGAGTCAACAAGGAGAATAATAAAAAAAAGAACTAACAGATAACCCCATATTACACCTTAATCACACAGTTTATTGTGGCAAGGTAACTGGAAAAAGAGACAGACAATGTGAAATATTAATCCTGGGCACACAGATGACATCTATGAGGTCTTAATGTGGATCCATGAATTTAAAGATTGATGTTGATGTTGACCCAGCAGAATTTAAAGGTTTTCCACCTAGTTAATCTGGACTGGGTCCTGATTTCTTAATCGTGTTTAAGACAAGGATAACTATTTCAGCTAAGTTACATCATGGAGTTTGTGATGTGGTTGCGTACAATACATTATTCCTCAATGCTATTCTAAAAGTTACAAAGGTCTTGTAGGTCTTACCCAACATTTTTAGTGCTGAAAATGGTCATTCCTTAGTGCTGCTGGGGAAGACACATCCACTCCACATCAGTTTACTTCAGGGATTTTCTGGTACTCTGTAGGAAAAAAAGTAGGCAATAATGAAAACAAAAACTGACCTAGGTAGAAGAGTAGTTTGATACTGGGTGACTGTACTTTTATTTCTTATTTTGGTGGAAATTTTGCATTTAAACCCACTGAGAAAGGCAGGACCTTGCAGTGGCAGTTACCCCATTGGTATCTTAGCTCCTTTTGTTTTACTGAGGTTTTGCACTTACATTATCTTGCTCTCCACAGAACACCATATATATCAAGACAACAGTAATCAGGTGAAAACACCTGCTTTGGATTTACACAAATGAGGAGTGTGTTTCAACAATGGTCCTACCACTCCGTTCTGAAATACAGAACCACAGAACAATCCAGGGTTGGCAGGAAGCTCGAGAGAGCATCTACCTCTGCCCCTGCTCTGAGCACTCAAAATACCAAGTTAGATTGGTTTGGTCAGGGCCTTGTCCTCTTTAGTGTTGAATCATTCTGAGGATGGAGATTTTGCAGCCTCTCTGGGAAACCTATTCCAATGTTTTACCACTCCTACGGTGAAAACATTTGCCTAATATTTAACTGGAATCTCTCTTCCCTCAGCTTGTGTTTGTTGCCACATATCCTGTTTCTGACCACCTCTTGAGAGGAGTTTGGCTTCACCTTCTTCACAAGCACCCACTAGGTAGTTGCAGACAGCATTGAGGACTCGACCTCCAGGCTGAACAGGCCCAACTTTCCCAGCTTCTCCTTGGACATCACAACCTCCAGCCCCAGTCAGCTTTGTAGTCCTCTGCTGGACTTATCCCAGTGTGTCCATACCTCTCTTGTACCAGGAGATCTAAAACTGGACCCAGTATTCCAGATGTAGCCTCTGAAGAACTGGCCTAAAACCAGCCTGCTTTCTAGTTTCATGGATCTTAGGTAGAATCATAGAATCATTAAGGCTGGAAAATACCTCTAAAATCAACCCATCACCACCACCATGTTCATCACAAAACCACATCCTCAAGTGTAATATCCACAGGTTTTTTGAACACTTCCAGCAATGGTGACTCCACCCCTTCCCTGGGCAGCCTGTTGCAGTGCTTGACAACCCTTTCCATCAAGAAATTTTTCCTATTAGCTGATTAAACCTCCTGTGATGCAACTTGAGGCCACTTCCCCTTGTCCTGCCACTTCTTACCTGGGAGAAAAAACTGACACCCACCTCACTACAACCTCCTTTCAGGTAGTTGTAGAAACCACTAAGGTTCCCCAGGGAACCTTTTCTCAGGCTAAATAGCCCCAGATGCATCAGCTCTTCCTCAAAGGATTTGTGCTCTTCACCAGCTTCATTGCCCTTTTTTTGAACATGCTCCAACCTCTTTGGACATGCTCCAACCTCTTTGGACACCCTCCACCAAGCAGTTCCCAGGAAGTTCTATCATGGACAGTGCCTGCTCTGGAGCACAGGCAGACCGCTGCAAGTCCCAGATTGTGCACTATGTTAGCCCAGCAGGATCCTGATCATACCTGGGATATCTGAGTGCAGCAGGTATTTAGCCTCTGGATCCAGACAATTAGCAGCCCACTCCCCATGGCGTTCTGCTGCCCAAATCCACAAATATCCTCTCCTTTTGTCCCTGCATTGTGCAAGTGTTACATTGGAAATAAATTCCAAAGAGACTGGAACCCATTTAGTCTTCTGCACTGTATGTTTTTAAGTCTTGGTTGTAATGCTTTCTCTTAGGATGATGTTGTGTATGGAGAATTCAGGTAAGATGAAGGGTTTTAAGCCCTTCATTTATACTTCAGCACCTCCCAGAAAGGTATAGAAAAAACAAGGTAGACTGATTCATGATTGTTCACATTTGGAAAAATCCCCTTCCTAAGTCAGCAGTGAGACACAGGTGTAACAGTAATTAACTCCTAGGAAAGAAATGGCTGAAGTGACCTCTCTCTGTTCTTTACATGAAGACTGCAAACGTGACTAGATGGAAAACACACCTGTGTGCAACAGGCTGTTGACATCTGACCAGGTATAAGTGGATGAAATTGTATGATTTGTTAGACTTGTGGTTAGACTACAGGAACTATGGAGTCATTTGTACCTTTTAGTCTAAACCAAAATGATGGGAAGGAAATTATGAGTTGTGCTCCTTCCCAGGAAAAGGTCTGGGAAGCTGTAAAACATCTGTTTCGCCAGCTTCCTTTAGAACCACAACAAGGTGTTGGTTGTTTTTCACTCTGTCCAATATTAAGAGTAAAACACTGTGTGGCAGAGAATCCTGACTTGTTCTTCCCTTGTTCCAAACTACATCTGACTCTGCCAGAAAGGACAAGTGTGCAGTAGGAATTCTCTTTCCTGTATAAAACATCTGTGCTTAAAGAGTTCATATAACACAAGAACATATTAGAAAAAAAAAACAAGTCATGAGAACAGACAAGAAATATAAACTTTACAGAATGTAACACAGCCACTGAATGACACCAAAGCTGTGTCACTGGCATGAATTGGCATGGGGCACGTGTTTCACTTAGCCAGTCTGGATCTGGCCTGTGTTTCGATTGCTGTTCCCGTTCCAAATGACGGAAAGCTGTTATAAATACCAGACAAGTAACTTCTGCTTGGACCTTGGAATTAATTTGTTTGTCCAGGACTGACTAAGGCTTCTGGGGAAGGTCAAGCTGTACTGGTGCTGGCTGGGAAGGAGTTAACTTTCTTCCTCGTGCTTTCCAGTTCCTCTCTATAACCTCCTAATTTTTCTGTAGCATTTTACAACTCATGTCGACTAATTTCTGACTGAAAGACCTTAAGACCTTAAAATAAGGAACAATAAGATAGGACCTTAAGATAAGCTTAGGACCTTTAAATAAGCTAGGACCAAGGCAACACAGCCCCTGTGGGTGGGAAGGTAGAGAGGTGGAGAGGGTCATCCCAACAAGGGGCTGTGGGGCTCAGGTCTGTGCTTTGGAGGGGAGGCTGATGATGGGGTTAGGATTGCAGAATGTGTAACTCAGGGTGGTGGGTGCTGCCAACCTTGGGCATCAGGAAACAACCCCACCTCTCCACAATGGCATAGATAAGATAACCAGTTCTTGATAGCCTGGTGTGCCACGTCTGTGTTTTTCTCAGACTCCTCTCAGCTTCTGTGGAGAGGACCCTTAAGAACAAGACATTTCCTCTGACCATTCCACTGCAGATAGGAGCCATGCTGCCACTGCATGCTGGGCTCTGTCTCACTGTGCACATGGACACCAACACTCGTCTTCCCCTTGGCACACTTCCACTGGTTGGGGAAGCCTCACAAGCCTTCCCAGGGATAGCTGTGACTAGCTGGCTGCTGGATTTAAAGGCAGTGTATAGACTGACAGGATAGCATCATCCAGTGATGCTCCACACAGCGTAGTTCTCTGAAGGACATACAGATCAAAAGGCTTTTTTTCTGGAATTTACCTGGTTCCCTATAGAATACTTTATCCTATTATTGTGTATGTGCTTCAAAACATCAGACACTTTCTATCCAGTTATGGTAACAGGTGAAACAAAGTGTAAACAATAAAGTTCAAGCCACCAATAAAGTTCCTAACTTTATTGTTCACCTTTATTGTTTAATAAAGTTCACCTGAAGTGTGTGTGCACCAGCACGAGATAGTGACGCATTAGTTTTTGTCATTTAATCCTATGCCAATAAGCCTCCACATTAGATGTGCCAATAAAGATAAGCAGAGAATAAATCATGCCTCCATGGCCTCTCCTCTTATCCTGGTGTCCTAGTTAGATCAGCCAGGACCAGCTATTAACTGTGTGGGTGTAACCAAAACTGTGTATTCTACACTCTCTCTGTCATTCTAGCAAACTGTTAACAATGGATCATGTGCAGCAGCTGCCCAGGGCACACCTGACCCCTCAGGCTACAAGTTGGGTGTTAGAGAACCCTGTGAGAATAAGGTCTTCCCAACAATGACTTAGGAGTGGTAATTCCCCTTCAGGGAGGCATTGGCACCTTCACACCCAGCCTGAGGGGCCATATCAGCTAATGGGCCATCCAGGAGTCCAAAAGTATCCTATGACCCACAGAGTAAATTACCCATTGTCAAACTCCTCACCCTGGGGGAGGTACTGGCCATTCCCACCTGAACCTGAGCATATATAATCTTGGGGTAGAGGGACTTCTGGTACCACCTGTTGAATCCACAGGAAGACCAGAACCTCAACAGGACTGCGACTGCCACTCTGAACCAGACTGCGACCATCATCTGCACCAACAGGTTTTTCCCTTTCCTTGTACTTTGGACTCAGTGGAAACCCAGAGGGGGTCTCAGCACAGGGGCTAATGAGCACCATTCTGTTTGTGCCCCAGGGTGCTGGGTTATACTTCTGGGGTTTGTGGGTTAAACTCAATCTCTTTTGTATCATTGCATTTATTGTAATGTTTTTATCTGACTGATAATCCCTTTTTTGAGTTGGCTTCATTTCTCCTGCTGGTTTACCTTTAAACAGCTTCCTTTAGAACCACAACATGGTGTTGGTTGTTTTTCACTCTGTCCAATATTAAAACACTGTGTGGCAGAGAATCCTGACTTGTTCTTCCCTTGTTCTGGTTTACCTTTAAACCAGCACACCTGAAGACCTAGGAATGTTCCTAGGCAACCCCACCCTGACAGACAAGTACTTGCCAAGGAGAGCACTGACCTGGCTGAGCCCTCCTGTATTTACACAGCATTATCTTTTCTAGACCAACGAAGGTTAAAATCCTCACTTGATTTTCTGTTTCACCACTTCTCCCCCTGCCAGCCCTTCATGTCTTCATTACATAGGTATGAACACCCTGAAGGTGTCATCATGTGCCATTCCAGGGCAGGAGTTGGAGAGATATCAGTGACCTCAGAGGTGGCATTTGCCTGCCAACTCTCCAAGGGGCACAGCTCTGCTGGCAGAAGTGGGACAGTTGTGATTAGCTGTATCAGCTGTGGCACAAAATATCCTCAGGCCATGATTTGTTGTAAGAGGGATAAAGGGAGGTCACAAAATTTTCTAATCTGACATGCCATAAATGCAACATGACTCTGTACACACTGTTGACTTCCTTGACAGTATTACCTAAACACAGGCATAGGTGCTACTGATAGCATGGCCTGCGAAGTCAGAGACTTCTGAAATCAGTTGTTAGCTTGTAGTGCTTGATTAGTGTTGAACTATGGGTTAATGAAGGGAGGCTTCTCTGAAAGCACTGAGACACTGCAAGGCAGCCTACCAGGAAGAGAATTGCTTTTGGAAGTGTAAAGCAATCCAATGCCAATTCTAGTGAGGCAGTTTTGTCTGTGTCACACTACCTGGCAGCTGGGACCAGCTCAGAGTGCACTGAGGGAGAGTTACTACGAATCCTGAAGTGCTGTGGGTAGCCCTGCATCCACCCTGCAATTGGGGATTTTTTAGAACCACACAGAAGCTCAGGATTAGGTTCCTAAACTGTCCCCATCCAGACACTGAGGTGCCCTAACTTCCAAAACAGTCCAAGCACTCATGTTGCATCCAACATTTTGCAGGCTGTCTCTATGAAATAGATATTGATCAAAAATAAAATGAGACACTTACTAAAATAAATGGGGATTTCATTGAAACCCTTGAAATGAAACTTCAGTTTTCTCAGGTGCATCGGGTAAAGCTAAATCCTTTATCATTTAAGGACATGTCAGTTCATCAGACAACCTGGAATAACCATGAACTGGAGTCGTTTGAGTTCTTGGTCATCACCCTCTTCCCCATGGGACACCACAAAGTGTGCAGTGGGGTGGCAAAGCTCCCAGGAAATCTCATAGTGGTTTAAAACAGCAGCACATCCCAAGCAGAAAATTACTCAGGTGATGATTACATGCACCAAGGTAAGGGTGGGCTCTCAGCATATGTGTAAGCACCAGCAATCACATCATCCCTCTCCATGGAATGAGGAGTTGTGCGGCACAGAATAGTCACTGCACCAAAGCAGAGAACAAAAAGTTACCTATGGATGTGAACACTTCAGAAGCCTAAAGTTGTGGCTGCTCCATTCCTGGAAATGCTGGAAGACCAAGTTGGATGTGACTCTGAGCAACTTGGTCTAATGAAAGGTGTCCCTGTCCACAATAGCAGTGTAGAATGAGATGATCTTTAAGGTCCCTTGCAAACCAAACTATTCTGTGATTCTGTCATTCTGTGAATGCTAAGGTTGGACAGAGCGATCCCTACAGAAAAGATTCTCATGTTCAGATCATTGTGGAGGCATGGAAAAGAAATGGAAGCTGTGAACCACACAGCTGACCTGTAACCATAGATTTCCTGGCTGAACTTCTGTCTTGGAGATCAGTCTTGCACACTCCGTAACACCAGCTGTGTTTGATAATCTGCACTAAAGTAGTGTTGAAAGATGTTGCTCTTTCCTCACTGCTGTAGAGCCTCTGTACAAATTTTACATGGATGAAAAAGGACAAGCTTTATGCACATAATTTCTGCCAATATCAGGCATCTGGTGTATCTGACCATGTCAGTTTTACCTCTCCATTCATTATGACAAGACTGAAATATTTCACAGCTTTAGGACATTTTAAAAAATGAACAACTCGATGCTTGACAGTGCTGGCTAAAAACATTCAGAATCCTGTGGATGTACATCCAAATTTTGACTTGTGTGGCCAACACATATGACTTTGTCTGCATATTTTCTGCAATGACACAATATCTACCTGAGACCTTTGGAAATTATATAACTCTCCGAATTTTTTAATGGTTTTAATTAAAACTTTTTAATTAGTTGTTTTAATTAATCATAAGTAAAGTAACTTAAGTCACTTTTAGTTCCCATTTAGCAAAGTTGTCATATGTTGCTATTGTGGGAACACAGCTTGGGAAAATTACTGAAACTTTAAATTTTGATAGACTAACTCTTGTTCATTGATACGCTTCAATGGACAAAGCCTGGGAAAGAAAGATGAATTGTTGAAGTCAGACATCTAGAATGCAAAATTTATGGACTACAGGGCATTTTGCAGAAACCAGAAGATAAAGAAGAGACTATAAAAAGACTCAGTACATGTGTTGTAAAGTCACTACCAGAGGAAAAATATACTGAAAAGACTAAAATATGGACGAATCAGCATAAACAGCAAGGAATCAATAACCAATAGAGAATAGAATACCAGTGAATGCAGGATAATTATGCAATTTAGAAACAATGAACATTAATTTCTTTGTTTGCTAAAAATGTATAAATAGGTGTGAAAGTTTTGTATCAGCATCTGTGTGGAGGCCAGGATTTTGTCAGACACACACACACCTCCTGGCCAAGAACAAAGTTATACCCTACTGATTAACACTAAAAAGACAGTGTTTGATGGTTTTATTTATCCTGACAATTTTGGAGGATTTCAGCAACAAGATGTATTTGAAGGAGAATATTTATTGGCCTCAGCTGAGGAATCCTCAGATGATGGAGGTATCAAGCAGAGAAGAGGATGGTGATGCTGAACTGGAGGTTGCAGGGTAGAGGCTGGAACAGAAAAGTCAAGTTTTTAAAGTCACTTAAAGCAAGAGAAGGAAGTTACTCACCCAGGCAAGGGTAGAGATGGGAGAAGGTGAGTCAGACAAAGGACAGGAGGAGCTGGATGAAAGCAGCCCAGGAGTGCAGTGTCCAACAGCTCAGATCACGGAGAGCACCCAAACTCCAGGTCTAGCACTGACTCTCTTGCCAGAAAGAATCTGTGAAACCTGCTGGTAATGTGTGCACTCCTTTGGTGTGAATGGCAGGGCCAGAGACCAGGACAAGGACAACTTGACACTGAGGGAATCTCCTCAGAACTTCAGGCAACAGATATCAGAATCCCGATAGATAGACATAGACATAGACATAGGCATAGGCATAGGCATAGACATAGACATAGACATAGACATAGACATAGACAGACATAGACATATGTATACATACACTTGGTGTATATAAATAGATACAAATATAGATACCAATAAGGAAGAAAATCAAAATTGGATAGAGAATTTGGCACGGCCTTCTTCAAAACTGCTCTTTTTGGATAATGTAGCTATAATAATGTACTTTTTATGACACTGTTTTATTAATAGCCTTTTCCTGCAAGATGCTGAATACTCTCTTTTTCCATAACTTATTGCAACTCAGGATACTGCACCCTTGCAGGGATGGACGTTATTTTCCAAGTATAGGCAGTATTTGTGAAAGACAAATTTCAGCTTCATTCCCCTGGATTACCATCATACATGCTGAGAAGATAAGGTAGTACAGAAAGCAATTGAGATGAGTTAAAAGAATTGCAATTTCCTTGGCTACTGGATTGCTTCTGTTTTACACCTTAGCAACTCCTGTTGTGAATGATTAATTCAGGTCCGAGTCATTCGACTGAGCAAATGCGCTGACTCTAAACCTAAGAGGAATGAAGGAGGAAATGAAAGGGAATAAGCATAGCAAATATGCAAAACATTTTACAGTAAGATTATTTCTGCCAGGTCAAGGCACTAAAGTTTCACTAGCTTGGGCTACATGCATGTGGCTGGAATGATGCCTGCAAAATGATCCTTGGAAATCTCTGCATTCAGATTAATACAGACATTCAGAATAACGCAGAAAGTGGTGTCTTTATGTCTTCGAACATACTTTCTGTTCCTGAGGTAACCACTATGAAATCTGCTGACAGAAGATAGATTTTTACAGACTTACACCTCAAGGTATGAAGCAAAGGCTTAGGTGTTCAGTCTGGGAGCAGGAGGAAAATGTTGAGCCCCTCAGCACCGAGAGATTCCCTAACTCCTGCCTGAGCACCAGTACCCAAGTGTTTCTTGTACCCTCACTGACCCACTTGATTACCTCCTGGAAAAACTCCCCCATCTCCTCTCCTTCCTAGTCATAGTGAACATCTCCCTGGAGCATATTTGCCATGATTTCAGCCCCACCTGGCCCTGCAGAACTGGAACTCAGAGATTACTGATGGCACAGGTCACATTTTGCGGGCAATAACTGTTTAAGGGCAACTTTCCAGGCAGCACAGGTGAGAAGATCACTTCTCTTTGATGGCAGGCTGCCAATACTGCAGATAAAAGAAAGGAGGGGAAAAATCAATCTTATATTACTGGCTTTTCTGGAGATTGGATTAGAAAAAGGCAAGTACAGAAGCTAGGAACTGTCCTTGCTCCTTGTGAGTAATCCTGACTGCTCAGGTCTTTCTTGGAAGTGCATTCTTACCAGATATATCTGGTAGTCAGCTCCTATGACCAACCCCAAGTTATCTATGATAACAAAAGAACTGGAACACTGGTAAACTTGGGAAATTCCCCCAAGTCCACTTCATTTTAAAGCAAGATTTGCATGCAGGTTCTCAAGTTGTGGATATTGAAGGGCTGAATATATTGCAGGAGGTTTTCCATAGGAATAGTGAAGCCACTGGAGGTTTGAGTAAAAGAATGTAAAAAAGAGTAAATTAATTTGTGGCCATTGAAATGAAAATCGAAAATACTAAGAACTGTAACATGTTTTGATTCAAATTGAGCTATTTATCATACTGTGATACATTCACTTTGCTTAAGGTCACTTTAAATAAAAGTGGAGCTTTCTTTTTGAAAAACATTAATGACAATTTCCACTAATTCAAACTTTTTCAAAAAAAAACCCCAAATCATTTGAAACCAGGTAATTAACAGAGAACTGCCTCTTTCTTGAGAGTGACTTTTATTTCTATGAATCTGCATATTCGGGGGAAAGATTTAAAAATCTCCAACTCCTTTTAAGCATGAAATACTTAGAAGTATTAAAGATCGATTAGATATTATTAAATATCTATTATCTTAGAAGTGTTAAATATCTGTTTTTAAGTTTGTGGGTTTTGCTGTCTATACTCTTCTTATGGAGACACACAATATCATAAAAACTTATTTTGCCTCTAAGTGCCTCTGTTTTTAAGGTTTCTCAGGCTGAAATTAGAAAATCTTCAAAACACCAGTTCTTTAACATCACAAGATCCAAGCATTTGGACATTTGGAATTGATTTGCATTTTTGAAATTTCTGCCTGTTGTACACTTGATAAAATGAAACAAAAAATATTTCATTCACTTAAAATAAGACACTGTTTTTGTATTAATAAAAAGTATTTTAAGATGCAGCTTTTTCATTGGAAGGTAAAATAGCTTCCAACAAAATCTAACTTAAAATAATCATATTAAGCACAATTTAAGGCAACATATAATGTTCATTCTTGTCATTTGCCACAGTTACATTTTGACTATTACCTCATTACTTTATCTGGAGAGCCAATAAATGACCAATGATGTACATTTTTGCATGACTCTGCATTTCAGGTATTTATTAAGTTATCTCTAATATGTCAGTTGTCTTTATCAACTATGGGAAAAATCAATATCTGATAGGACTTCACAGTGTGTAGCAAAGTATATAAGCATGAGGTTTGCATTGCTCAGTCTCAACTTGACACTTCAAACCACCTGACTAAGAAGTGCCTCTTGAACCCTCATCATTTCCCTGTTATCTGATTTGCAGGAATCCAAGGCTCAAGCAACAATGTCCAGCTCCGGTGAGGCAGAACTCATACACATGTTTAAGGGGATTCCCTTTACCACCAGGTCTTCTCCAGAACTTTTAAAATCCTTGGATGCTTTTGATGCTAGAGAAGATGATGTCCTTCTGGTTTCCTACCCCAAATCTGGTAGGTTCTAGTTTTAAATGTTACTTGCAGTAAGTCTCAATTTTATGTTTCATGTCCTCTGCTTAAACTGCTTGGGAAATATCTATGTACAAGAAACATGAAAAGTTATTTGAGTATGTGAGTATATAATTCTGTCAGTAAATGTTCAAATTACAAGAAATATGAGTCATTTACCTACATTTTGACTCAGTAATTGAAAATAATCCCAGGTGGTTTTATATTGGAATGCAAATAAATATTCTTTACTTGTAAGCAAAATCTGTACTTGAAAGACTTTTCTGAGGACTTTCTACATTCAATTATGAACAATTCAAGTTGTATTAAGTTATTTGTGTGGCTCTTGGCTGTAGATTTATTAATTTCTTATCCACTCTCTACCTACCTCTCCTGCACTGTGGATCACACACCAAACGGGAAGCTCAGCCAGTACTTTCCAAATATACAGACTCAAGTTACTATAAGGAAAAAACCAATCAAATAAACAGATTATTTTAAAATAAATCATAAAAATAATATAATCACCTCTCAGCTGACAAGCAGTTTGCCTAATGAGATTGTTTTGGTACTATTAACACTTCTCACAGAGTTACTTTTTACTTCAAATTTAACCCTAATTTTTCAAGTGTTTATATATTTGGAGCCAATGGAATGATTCTGTCATGTAAAGTTTCTTGAATCTGGAGGATTAGAAGTATCTAGTGAACTTTCTAGTTCACTAGAAATCTTTTTCCATATGAAAAATACATGTACCACATATTTTCTCAGTAATAAATATTTCTTTGTTTGTTTGTTTTCTTAAAATTACTGTTCTGCAGGCACCCACTGGCTAGCAGGAGTTATAACAAAGCTTTATGATACTCAGGTTACAATAACATCTCCCATTGAATTTGGAGACATTTCCAAACTGGAGGAGCTGAATAATCTCTCATCAAAGAGAATCATCCCAACACACTTAGACTACAACATGTTACCTCCAAATTTTAAGAACAAGAAATGCAAGGTAAGGCAAAAATTGCATTAAAGCAGTAAGATAAGTGTCTTTTAGGAATCTATTTTGTCCTGTTGATCCTTAATAAGCTTTGAATGATTTACAGTTTCCAGAATTGGTTTGCACTGAATTTTGGAGACACAGCTGATGAGCAGCTGAAAGCAGCATGAGCAGAGACATGGACTGGGGACTGGGGTTTGCTGCTGCCCCACTGCTCCCAGGGGGTGATTTGTATACCAGGCAGCACACAAAATGGAACATCAGCACCTTTCAATCAGAAATCTCTCATTAGGGATGGGGGGGTTCTCACAGCCTCATTTCCTAGTGTCTGAGACAATAATTATCTTGGGTACTTACAGGCTGTTCTGGGGTTGAAGGTGCTCTGTCCCTCCTGTTGCAGCTTTGTGAGGAACCCATTGGGCCAACAGGAGAGAAATTAAATGTGGCAGGCAGATTCAGAGCACAGTTTTGAGTTCATAAAATCACAGAACCACCTGGTTTTGCAAGGAGCTTGAAGATCATCTAGTTCCAACCCACAGGCTGTGGGCAGGAACACCTTCCACTAGACCAGTTCCTCCCATGCTGATGTGGGAGGTCTTTAAAAATAAGCTCTGGGTGTCAGATTTTATATTAAAAGTCCTAAATTTCAGGATAACTCAGATACAGACTTTTGGGACAAAGCAAATTTGAATGAAAGGCCAAAATTTGTGTTTTGCAGCTGTCCTATGAATGTTAATTAGTAAATGTTTTCATACGACAGATATATGAGATTGTAAACTGACTCATGGCTTAAAATTAACACAGGCTCTTTCATAAAACATAAACATTACTCAGCTGTGGTAAACACACCTCTTTGCACATGGAATTGTTTACTAACCACTAGGGACTCCTGCCTAAGAAGAAACAAATACATTTCTATTTTAATGGCATGGTCATTGAAGGAGGAATCCTAAAGGAAAGGGCTTTGACACTGCAAACTACCTGTGAAAATGCTCTATTTACACAGAGAGCTTCTCTAAAATAAAGGAAGGATATTACTATTAATAAATATTTCATCTGCAGATGATCTACATCAGCAGGAATCCAAAAGACACTGCAGTTTCCATGTACCATTACTACAGAGACAACCCAAACCTTCCCACTATAGATACCTGGACTGCTTTCTTCGACTTGTTCTTAAAAGGCAATGGTAAGGATAAATGTTTTCTCCCTGCATTTTGCATTAGTTTATTATGCACAGAAAGAGTTAAGAAATGTGAACTGTGAACTTTGTGAACTCTTACTCATACGGCGTTAGTTGGGAGAGCCTGGGGGTGTCAGTATAAATTCTAATGCCAAACCAACCAGAGCAAATAACAGGATGCTCTTCAGCCCTGCAACAAGACAGGTACCAATTCTCCCAGAACAGACACTCTTAGTTTCTTCCCATGAACACTCCGCAGTCACTATTTTGTGATTCCAGTGGGGATTTTCCTGTGGCAAAACTTTTCCAACCTTGACTTGTGAACCTCAATACCGGACTGCTCCCTCCCAATCAGCTGTGATAGGGCATGTGTGTGTACACAGCTCCTCCAAGCAGATGCAGAGGCAGCTGGGGTGGCCACAACCCACTCCCATCCTGAGTGGGGTGGGGGCTGTGTTTGAAGGGGCTCAGCCAGTGCTACATGAGCCCATGTGCAGGAGACAGGGCATGTGAGGAGACTGTCTCTGCTCTGCACCCACAGCTGTGATTGCAGGTCTAGTGTAATCTCCAGTCTTGGAAACAGCCCTGGGCGGCCCTTCAAAGGAGTCTGGACACACTCATAAAACTCTCCTCCACATGCTCTGCCTCATGTGTTGTCATAGTAGAGGGGTCCAAAGATCAAGGACAAGGGGGAGATTTTATGAGTGATGGGATGGAAGTTAACAACAGGACCTTGTCATGTTATCCACTCCCATTTTTAGTGTTTTATTAGTCCTTTAGGGTCATGTGTCACCCTAGTGATGATAACAGCAATCATGACTGATCAGCTTGAAACTTTGAAAGAAAAGTGCCATTGCAGTCATCATGGGCTCACATCAGAGCTCCAGAAGTCAATTTGTTTACTGCCTTCTCTGGGCTTTGGCTCAGATCTTGTGTTCCTAGTTCAGAGCAAGCCTAAGGCATGTCTTTAGTGATTTGCAGGTCCTTGGCTTGTTAGTATGAACACTGAACAGACAATAGTGAAAAAAAAAAGGAAAAAGGAATATATTCAGGGCCAGGTTGGATGGGGCTTTGAGCAACCTGGTCTAGTGGAGATGTCCATGCCTGTGGTGGAGGGGTTGGAACTAAATGATCTTTAAAGTCCCTTCCAAACCAAATCATTCTGTGATTCTATGATTACACTTTAAAAGCATCTTACCTGTAAATTATTAGCCACCTGCTATTTCCTTAGTGCTTACACTAAATAGATAACTATGATGGTTACATCAAAAATTTAGGTGAGAGGTGATGAGGAAGGAAATGTTGTCATTTTTGCTCCTAATAAAAATATATGACAGCTCTGCTTCTTGATTCAAATCCTGCATTGTTCTTGATATCAGTTCAAAACAAGAGTTAGGACAAAGAGAGATAACTGTGGTGCCATTCCTGGATTCTCCAAGGCTGATTGCTCCTGAATCCAACAGGGCTACGCTCTTGTTGGCCACATGCTCAGTGTAGTGACCAGGAGAGCAGGGTCTAATTGCACACCGTGGAGCACACGTGCCTTGCACTCAGGAAACTGCTTTATGTGCTGAAGAGGGCTACAGACTGAAGCATTCAGCTTAATTATAACTACCAGTTATAATTAATATTTAATTATAACTCACAGCTTGGACCAAAATGATGGGCATGACAAGATTATACTTTTCTGATGGTGGTTACAAAGCAAAGTCACAGTTTGGGGAGACACAGGCTGTGATTGCTCTGCCCAGGCCTCCTCTCATTGCCCTACACGAGGCTTTCATCTTCCCTTTCAGCCAGAAAGGTCAGAATGTTGTTTTTTAGAAGAAAGCTGAAATTTTGCTGTCTTCCCATGGTTCAGGAAAAGGAGCATTCAGACAAAACAAGTACTGTGACTCAGCTATAAGCCATTTTATCTGTTTCATTGGCTGAATGATGTATTTGCATTAATTCTTTATATAATTCTTCTTTGGTATTTAAAAGTTATGCACACTCCCTTCTGCTGAGACAAAAGAAAGCAAACAACAGTGTGCTCCATTTAACAGAGTCCTGATTTCATTTCTGGTGAAGTGATTGTATTTCTAGCTGTGACCACAGACATGCAGTCATTTGCTGAGGTGCCCAGATCTTGTTAGGTCAGTACATGTCCCTTCATTATTGGCCTTTCCTTAAATTTGGAGCCTGTTTCCACTACAGAACCATATCTCAGAATAGTATCTGCATCTCTGATACAAAACCAAGTTCCAGCAACAATGGTAACCTCTTTGGATGTTACTTTTGTAAGTTTGAGACACACAAAGAATTGCATCTGTTTTCATGTTATGAAGGGATCATTCCCATAAACGTGTGAGGTACCAGCACAGTTATTTATGAATGAAGTTTATCTGAATCTCTTTTACATGGGTTCTCTTTTCAGTTGTCTGTGGATCCTGGTTTGATCATTTTCTAAGTTGGGAAGAACATGAAGAAGACAAAAACATCCTATTTTTGTTCTATGAAGACATGAAGAAGGTAAATATTCTCTCTGCTCTTGGTTCAAAATGCACTACTTGTAAATTAGCATCATTAAAATATCAAAGAGGAAATTATAATGAAAGAGGAGAAAGAAGGAAAATACGAATGTATGTCTTTGGGCATATTTTATATTTGCATAGAATTTTCTATTAGTGAACTAAAGTTATATAAATATCAACTCCTGTGAGAGTTGCATCTCTTGCACACAGGAATGGGACTCATATTACATAATTTTCCCCAGGCTACAAAGAGAATTTTAAGTTCCTTTTGCTTGGTCCTATGGAAAGACCAGGCAAGGATATCTGTCCACACATTAATTTGCTATGTCTGACATTTCAGGTGACATTTTCAAAAACTGATGTAAGACAACAGAAGTACTCATGGTCAGTGGTGGTTGTGTTCCAAATAAACAAGAAAATTAGAAGCTGAAGGGGCAGGCAAAGAGTTTTGCTGAAAGGAAATTATGCAAACACTGCTTTGCTGTTCTTAGGAAAAAAAAAAAGAAAGAAAAATATTAAAAGTACAAATATACCTTAGCTTTCAGAGACTGAATTTTTGGGTAAATGGAAAACACTTTCTAGTGTTTCTATTAAAACAGGTTTGTTCATTTTTTGAACAAACAAAAGAATTCCACTATGAGAAATATAAACAAACCATATTAGATTCTGAGTCACTTGTTAGATCTCTAGATCCAGCACCTCCAGTGAAATAAGCTACTTACACAGAAGCTGAGCTTTGAGTATTTCTCTATTCCCATGGAAATAATTCTGAGAGACAGGAGAACATTTGTCCTGAACTGGAGGTAAAATGGGGAATATAACTGTGTTTGATATGACCTCCTCAGTATTTGTTAATTTCTGTGAGTGTGGATAAGAGGGGAATCAGGTTTACCATACCTGTCATCTGCACAGTCCAATGACATATTTGGCTTTGCTTCAAAGCAAATAAATCTGTGACAAACTTGTTATGTAATAAATAAGATCCCTTTCAAATTACTTAGAAGTCTGATAATCAGCTTAGAAACATAAAAGCTTTGTTTTTCTTGTACCTCAGGATCTCCCTACAGTTGTAAAGAAAATTACATTGTTCTTGAGTTTAAACGTCAGTGAGAAAGATATCCAAGACATCTGCCAGAAGTCCTCGTTCTCAGAGATGAAAAACGACACAGAAAAGGAGAACAGCGATCCCAGCCACACTGTGTGTGCTCTGACATCCAACAGGAACCTGATTTTCCGAAAAGGTAAGTTCCTTTGTGCAGAAGGAATGGGAATCCAGACAGAGGCCAAGGACCAGGTCTTTCCCAGAGTGTAGCAATGCTTGGGGTCAGCCCTGGGAAGCAACAACAGGATTCTTCTATTTGAAGCAAGCCCTCTTTAAAATCACTTTCTTTCTCTGGCTGCAAATGCAGACTTAGACTATGCAGAGAAGCACAGAGGAGTCGGAACAGCAGCCTGACCCATGGGAGTGGCAGCTGTTGAGCTGAAAGGATTATCTAAAAGTTGACCACCTCAGTCTTTTACAATGCCTCCTCTAATCCCACCTGCAAAGGTCACTCAGTTTGCTAGAAAAAGAAAGGTCAAGACACATTCCCTCTGAACAAGACCACTCTTATCACCTCTTATCTCATGAAAATACTCCTGAGAAAGGAATATGCTGACAATGACAACAACAAAAGAATGGTCATACGCAGCCTCCAGACCCTGACCAAGCTGCAATCCACGGGAAAATCTTCCACAGTGCTTAGTTCAGATGTGACTCTAAGATACCTGCAGGAGCTGCTTTCTGACTCCTGACATTTCAGAAGCTTCCTCAGAGCTGGATAAAATGCCTCCCTGCTGAGGTGACCAGGAGCTCTAATTCCACCTTGGAAACCTGCTGCTCCTCATCCACCACTCAGTTTTGTTGGCACTAACCAGCTCTGAGGCTGAGGGTTCAACAGCCTTTATGGATGACAATCCAGCTACTTCCACCAAAGTCTCACCAGATCAGTAAAACAACTACTAACAGTCATGACCTACCAGAGAGACTATGGTTAAGAATACATTAATTATCAGTGTCAACTGCAACACTAACAAAACCAGGCTGCCTCTAAATCACTTTTTGCTTCATATATTGCTAGCTTCACTGTTCTTTCTGTTCCTGCTCTCCTAGGTGCTGTTGGTGATTGGAAGAACCATTTCACTCCAAAGCAGAATAGGAGGTTTGAGGAGATATTTAATGAGAAAATGAAGCTCAGCAAGATGGCACAAGGTTTCATCTATGAATTTTGACTCCATGTGAAGAACAATATCCAGTTATCAGCAAACATACAAAGAGCAATTGGTGGGAAATTCTGAATGGGCACTCCCATTTAGTGTAAAATTCCAACAGAAATGATTGAGGACAGGAAAATTCCGACACAATGCCAGGGCTGAATTCAGTTCTCAGCAGGCAGATGGATACATGGTTTTACAGAGTCAGATGTTAGACTCATTTTTTGACAACCAAATCTACTTCATCATTTATTTATTTATTTTGCTCCATGGGGATTTGAACAGACTTCTTAGATCTGAATTAGGAGTTTTACCCAAGATACTATGGAAAAAAAAACCCAAATATGTAAAAGGTCTAAAAACATATTATAAGAGAATGACCAAAATTTTGACCCCAGACTTGCTCCTGTAATGCACCATGATTTGTGAATTGCCTGTCTCATTGGACACTGTTATGGATACTGAAGTTGAAAGCTGCAGTTGTGTACTTGAAGATCCGTAGTGAAGTCTGTTTACAGAAATGTTTCTTTTTTTTTTTTTACAATATGTAGTCCTTTGATGTAACTTATTTCTGAGTTAGATACTGTGTAGTGTTTGTGTTTTAAACACAACTGATATAAATCCAAATAAATTTCTGCAGCATATGTCGGACAATTTAAAAAGTGGGGTTTTTCCATTTGACTTTTTTTCTGCAAAATGTCTCTTTCCAGTGTTTTGATGAGAACCATTTTACTTCACAGTCCTGGTGCAATAGAACTCAACAGCTCCACTGTGGCAAACAAACCACGACTCAGAGACAGCTTAATCCAAACACAACTTATCTACCCTGCCCTGATAAGATAGATTTTCCAAGAATCAGCTCTCTGTGTTCACACCTAAAGAACTGTTTTAGGAAATCAGTGAAGATTTTTCTTTTGATTTATTCCATTATATGTTTTTTCATGTCCTCACCTTTGCTTTGGAGGCTGGCTTTAAGGACTCTTCTCCCCAGATCAGTTTTTCCCAACCATACAGCTACAAGGCTGGAAAGCTGAGGTACAGCCTTATTTAGTGAACACTGATCTCTCTCCAGCCACACACTTCACACTTGCCACACAGCCTTTCCATTTCAGACCTGGCTCATGCAAGCTGACACCAATACCTACTGATTTTACATCTGCATTAATGGTACTTAGATTACATGCTGAAGAGACTGAGAGAAAAGCCTGTATGACCCCAGCCCCTCGCTGCTTACCAATTCAACACAAGGGAGATGCTGCCCTGAGCACTGAGTTTTGCAAATGACCCACCTGAAAAGCAAAATTTTCGTGTTCTTTGCTCTACTGACACTGAAATCACTCTCTCTCCAAAATGCCATGGACCACTGTTGCCCTACTTTCAGGTCTCGTTCTTCCACTATTAATAAATAGCAAGAAATCAGATAACGAAGATGCTTGAACGTTTTACTGAAATACTTATTTCGTTCTGGCCCTTTGAGCCAAAGGGTCCTTGGGCAAACAGTTTGCAAGTGAGTTTAACTGCATTAAGACTGCTGTAAGCAGCATTTACATGTATATTCACAATATGAAACTGTGTGAGAAGGGACAGCATGAGGACATGCATCGTGGATCAGTGGGGGGTTAAAGCACATACTCCTGGCTGAAGGGACTATATTAGAATATAACATAGCAAATGTTTTGCCAGCTGACTTGTAGCAGTGCATTGCAGACTTATATGGCTTCCAAAATAAAACTCTGCTCAGTGACACTTCACACAAATACAGCAGTTTTAGTCTAAAAATGCAGCTTTACTCAAGCTTTGCTCAATAAAGGCACACCTGAGGTAGAGTGCAGCAACTGTTGGTAATTATTAAAAGCTTGAGAAGGAAAGCAGCTTCTGCCAGCAAAACTACAGGGTAGCAGGTCCATCCTGCACTGGCACAGCCTGGTGAAGCTGCAGAGAGCTACGTCAGAGGTCCAGAAAGCCAGGCTGGACACTGTTAATAAAGGGCAGGGGGTGTGATGCTCTTGGCAGCCAGGGCCTCCCAGCAGCTGCTACACCTACCACTTCCTTCATCTTCTTCTCTCTTGCTCTCCCCGCTGTGCTGCCACTCCTCCTCTCCTTCCCATGACTGTAACAGAGGGATTCAAACGGAATGTTTCAAAGAATTGTCAGTCTGGTTCCACACATCATTCTGGCAGGTTGTGCAGATGTTAAAGAACTTTCAAAACTTCCACAGTAAGAGGTTGCAAAAATGTCTCCCTCTCTGTATTTCTTTCTTTTTTCCTATGGCAGTTAGAAAAATCTGTGGAGGATGACATTTCAACCCTGCAAAATATAAAAACACTGATCCAAAATGTACCTAGAGAACAGAAAGGTTTGGAAGAAATTAGACCCTGTGCAATCTCTATTACATGGAAATGCTTACAATACTGCATTCCTAATCCAGTAATATATTTCTCCTTCCTTAGCAAGGGCTCTTCTCAAGAGTGATTTAAGCAGAAAGGATTCATGCCACCAGAGCTGAGACATGAGGCTTCTTCCTGCTCTTGTCAAAGTCAACCTTTTTTGCTTGCTACCAGGCTCACCTGGCCTTTGGGGCAGAGAAAAAGAAAGCAGAGCATTTGGAGGGCCAGAAGTCTTGTGAGAGGAACACATGAATTCCAGGCCTTGCTTTATGAACCTCTTCCCTGAAAACATGGCACAATTATCTTCTAAAGAAGCTCTCAAAGAAGAAAAGATGCTCAGGTCAACATCCCAGCAACCTGAATTTAAGTCATATTAGTTCTGACACAATGAGCAATGCCTAAAGCAGTTTCTTGGAGGAAAACAATTACTGGGGGAAAAGTCCCACCAAATAGCTGCAGGAACACCTAGTAGAAGATGCAAAATAGCCTGGAGAAGTGGGAAGAGCAGGCAGGGGAAAGAATCTGAGCTAGGCCTGTTATTCTTTGAAGCCAGAAGTCATGGGACAATGGAAGACTTAAGGCAGGAGATCGATGGCTGCATTTCTGCATTGGGTCTGAGGGGAAATGCTCAAGGCATCTGTCAGCTGGAAAGCTAAAGGTGGAGGACAAGACAGAATTTCTGTGAGGCTTGCTTCATGAGCAGCCCATGAGAGAGGAAAGACAGTCACAGACTACAGAAAAAGCCAAGGGCACTTGTGCTGAAAAGTGGCGATGGGACAGGAGGAATCAAGCTTGACAGAAAGGGCTGAGTGTGTGGGGGGAAGGCAATCACTAAAAGGCCATATTCAGAAAGGGGGTAAGAGACTAAGTGGTCATATCCCTCTTTCACCAGTTCCAGCCTCACAGATGATCACAATACTTTTTTCAAGGGAGCAGAAACCATCAGATAATTGTGCAGGAACTTCTCTATTAACTTTGACAGGAGACAGTCCTCCCTAGTTACTGAATACGTTTGCCTGTCCTGCCTACCAGAGAAGATAAATGGTGGGAAAGACTGACGGTGTATGTGGTGAGACATTGCTCTTCCTGGGCTCCCACAGAGGAGACTT
>JAOXXN010033754.1:0-14517 GCA_026770055.1 Myrmophylax atrothorax
TCCCCCCCACTCCCATCGCCACCCGCCCTCCTCGCCTTCCATGTGCTTTCCCCCTCCCCTTCCCTGAGCCCCCAACACACTTGTAACTTCTTTGCATGCTGCATGTGGAGCTTTTTTGTTTCAGAGACAGCCCTGGAAGGCAAATTGCAGCTACACCCAATGGCAGTGCTCTGTCTTTACAGTTGCTGTCAGCACTTTCATTGCAAGCCCCGTGTTTTTCATGGTTTATCAGCTGAACGTTGAAATTAACTCCACTCCAGGCGTATTTTACAGGTTTAACAACAAAAAAGGAAAAAAAGAAATAAAAAAACAAGAAAGGCAGAAAGAGAAAGAAAAAGAAAACCCTTTGAAACGAACTAAGGCGCAGTAATTAAAGCAGGGAAAATGCATTTGGTTTCTCTGAGGTTTTGAGTTGAGATCTGTAGGAGCTGGAAAATTGAGCTGCCACCCTTAAATCACCATTTCAGACCTGGGGTGGTGCAGGGGTCACAGCGGGGCTTGTTCTACACACAGTGAGGTTTGATCCACGGGTCCAGCCACCTCCGACTTCCTTCCTGGATGGGTCAAGTCTTCCTTTGGCTCAGGTTTTATCCTGGTAAAGTTGGTTTTGAGCAAAGCCCAGGAGAGCAGATCCAACTCTGTCCCCTTCTAAAATAAATTTATCCAACTGCTAATGCTTTTGGAGAGCTCTGGGGGGGCCTTGGTTCGGGCAGGGCTGCCCAGTCTGATGGTCAGGAAGGGCTGGAAGAGTCACCAGTGGCCCACAAGGAACTTCTGTAGCTTTGTAAATCCACTTAACTGTTGGGCAGGTGGTTCCACTTCCAGGGCACTACAAGCACTGGGTGCTTTTTATCTCCAAATCAGCCCTATTTATTATTTTCAATTTTCCTGTGGCTTGGTTTGATTGCTGGGAGGGGGAAGGAGGATGCTTGTGGTTCATGTTCTCCTTGCTCTGATGGATTCTTCTAAGGATGTGGCTTAAATGACCCTTGTGAATCCCTTCCAGTTTGGGATATTCCGTGGTTCTATGAGATGTGCACAAGAGCCCTTGGAGGATACAACCATATAACTCAGGTTTGACTCTGTGCCTGAGTCCTTGTGCTCCTGAACCCCATTAGGGTCAGTTTGGCGAGTTCTGGGGTTTAGTTCACTCTTCTCAACTGTTTTAAAAAAAAATTGCAGTAAGAGGGGAGGTGATGCTTCCGTGGCCTTTATTCTAGAGAATCCCTGCAAAATCCTGCTGTTTTCCCTCATAGTCTCCCAAAACATCTTGCTGCTTGTTGTGTGTGGAGCTCGACCAAACCCACACCCCAAACAACGAGTTGCACGGCCCTGTTTTACCAAAGACAGGAGGAAAAATGAATAACTTGAATTAATGCGGCAACATTTACCATAATAGTGATATGGATGGTGGAAGGTGTTATTAAAGATGTCCCCCATGAGATCCTTAGTGGGACAGAGCTTAAATTAAATGTGCTGGCTTTATTATTTAATGCTCAGATAACAACTTGAAGCAAATCTACTTAATTTTGCTTCCCTCCCCCCTTTTTTCTCTGCCCTGTGCAGCCCCTGCTTGGGTTTCCAGCACAAAAGTCTTCTCCAAGTGGAGCAGGGATGGTCCAGCCTTGGGGGTTGAGCTCCTCCACCTCTGATTTCCATGGCTGGATCACGTGTTCCAGCTTTAAGGAAGGACACACAAAGTGTTTAACATTTATTTCTATAATTAGCAACTGAATTCTGCCTCTACTGATGATGACAAAAAGGTGGTTAATAACCTGCTCTTCTTTGGAAGGCGTGAGGAGCTTTTCAAAGGACTCCAAAAATTGGGGGAAAATGTCTATTCTGATAAAATACCATATATTTCTCTCAGAGATTTTGGTATTGAGCTCTAATTAGCACCGATGTGGGAAAACATGGTGGTGCTGAGCTATCAAATCTCTTGGATTCCAAACCTAGAAAAGAGTTGATTTTAAAAGAGATTTAATTCTTTTCCTGTTGTCTTTTTGAATAGCCTAACTAATGATTTTCATTAGCGGGGCTGTAATTTATGTGGTCCCAGTGGGTTCTACCAAGGTTAAATAATTTAAAGGAATAAACCCCTTATCTGATGTAACGCAGCTAATGAAGGATTTGAGCTCCGTCGCCAGCGCCGGTGAAATAGAGCCGGGAAGCCAAACAGCGGCAGAGGGAGAGGACAACAAATCTCAGCATAAATATCCAAATGCAGCAAGAGGCTGCAAATGTTTAAAGATGTGCCACGGAGCGAGATGAAGGTGGGGCAGCAGCTCCCGCTCGCCCCGATCCCAACGGGATGGCGCGGGCTGGGCCATAAATAAAAAATCAATTCCTAATGACGAGGTGGCCTTGTTTGGGCGCATTACCCGGGTTAAACGGGAGCAGGCACGAACAGCAAGTCCTCCAAGACTGGGGGAATCATTGGGTATTAATATGATTTACAGAGCTGCAGAGCTCAATGGAATAATTGTTATTATATCTCTGCAGCCAGATGGCACTTGGTGTAAACAGCCATCGAGCACCTCCGACACAAGTGCTGTCACCGGATCTTTCAGGTGCTGTTTCTCCAGCCCCTCACTCATCTCATCGCTGCAAATCTGCCTTTTCTTTAGATAAAATGCTTCAACCCTCCCAAGCAGATGCATTTTTCCCCGACTTATCTTCAACTTACTCCCTCTTCTTCTTCTTTTTTTTTTTAATTGAAACAATTTTTATTTAGAGGAGGAAAAAAAATCCCTGCTACAAATGCTTCCCAGGAAAACTTGCAGAGCATGAATTTTGCCTCAGTGAATAAAGACAGAGAACTTGCTGCTGCCTGGTTTTGTTTTACACATTTACGATGACAGATGTTTTAAAAGTCCTTTCAGCTGAAGAGCTTTGGACTTTTTTTCCCTTCCTTTCTTCCTTTACAAAAATGCAAGGGATGGATGGTTAAAAACTTAGAGTAGTTTAAAAACTGGAACACTAAGAAATCAAGGCATAGGATGCTCAGTAAATTCAGTAACGCTGAATTTAAGGCAGGTTGGGCTTTGCATTGCATGGCTTTTATTTTAAATAAATTTTAATATTGCTGGATGTTTCTTCTGGGCTTTTAAAACAATCAGGGCTTTACAGGCAGGCATTGTGAAGGACTTATTTTGTTTTTCTTTATCTTTTCTGGCTTTTTTCTGTCCCCTAAAATATTTTGCTCTGGTGTTTGGAAACACCAGCTCAAATGTGCTTTTTCCCGTCTTGGGAGGCTGAAATATTCCCTGTCCATACTCTCTAAGTGGTTTGTGCCTTACACATGGTCTACTACGGGAGTAATTCACTGCAATTCAATTGCTGGGTCGTTCTGCTCCGAGCGTGTAACTCTGCTCCTCCTTGTACAGCTGGAACACTTCTCTTTATTCCAACTGGCCTTGGGACACCTGCGGCAGGGAATGGGGTCTCCCATGTGCAAAGGACATAATGTGCTCCATGCACAGAGTATTTTATTTTTATAGAGAGGGGGAATTGGAAGGAAGGAGCCACTTCCCTGCCCGTTTATTGTAGATCCGTGCGGGATCTCCACTGTCACGGCCAACTCTGCCCGGACCGTCTCCGGATGAAACATTCCCATCTCTTTGTTTGGATCCCTTTTTGGCTGGATTTGGCAGCTATTCCGTGGCACAGCCAGGGCTTGCCGAGAGGGCTGTGTGGGGCAGAGGAGCGGGGATGGAGCCCGGTGCTCGGTGGCGGAGCGGCGGCGTTGGGAAAGCGCCGGCGTGGTGGTGACCCTGGTCAGCGCACAGGGCTATTGTTCCCGTGATGGAAGGCACTGTCAGCGGTGAAATATGGGCAGCGTGGCTGCCTTTCCTGTTGGAGGGAAACAGGAAAAAAACCAGCCCCCAGCCCCCGAGAAAAGTGAAGCCCCTTGTTTTGAATACTATTTACATCTTTGCCTACTTTTAGGTCATTTTTTCCCCGGCGTGTCTGAGAGGCTTTTATTGAATCCCATCTTGCAGCTGAAGGGGAGAAGAAAAGCCTCGTTGCTCAGGAAGGGACGTTGCTGTTTTTCCTTTAGATAAGGGGATGGTTCTCAGGGATCTCTTCGAGATGGTTTTGTGTGCTCTGCAATGAACTCTTAAAACTAATTCGTTCCCTCCTCCCAGTATTTCTCTTCATTAGAGGAACAGATCCTCAGCTGTTGTAAATTGTCATAACTTCATTAGGGGGTTTGGGCAATTTACACCAGCTGAAAAGCTGCCTGGGAGAGTTTTGCCCGGAGGGAGAAGGCACAATTCCGTGCATGGCACTTTGACCCTGGCATTACAAATGTCCTGGGTGCCTGTGATATGTTACCCTGGGTGCCTCATATATTACTGAACTTCAGCAGCAGGACATGACGGAAGGCTCTCCATCTTCCTTTTGAATTTCCAAGTATTTTCCCTTTTGTTTCATTATCACTGGAGGACATTCTGTCTCTCAGCCTTGTGTTTAAAGGAGAAGACTTTGTAGCAAAGGGATTTTTGGGTAGAGGAAGACAACAGGATTGTGATTCCCACCATGCTGGGGTGGGAGTAAACTGAGGCACGGGTAGGTCAGCCCCCAGCCAGGCCCAGGCAAAATCAAACTGCTCCTTGTTTTAGTTGCTCTTCTAGTTCTAATATTTCATCCTCGGTAACTTTACCCTTCTTAAAAGGTTTGTCTGGGTTGTTTTTCTTCCCTTGCACTTTGTGTTTATGGAGGCATTGCCAGGTCCTTGCTGCTCATCGGAGCAACTCCAACTTCTGTGGCCTCAATCACAGCAAAAATATTTAAGCATCTGCTTAAAACAGCCTTTACTTAACAAATTAAGTCAGTGAGGCTTAACCATGTGTGTAAGTACTTTCTGAATGGGGATTGTCTTCTTAAAGAGTCTCAGCCTCCATCTATTAAAGGCTCTTGTGCCTCCTCCAGCACTGCTGTAACATGGTGAGAGCTTGGAGAAACTGGGACCAGGACACTTCCAGAGGAAGTAAACAAGTTGTACCAACATAAACCAGATCCATTCTGGTCTAACTGCACTCACTTCACAACTATGGGCTAATATAATTATTGCAATCCAGCTCAGATAAATCACAGCAGGGGTTACAACATGCAGGGAAAAAAAAAGCCATTTCTGGGGTGAAGTTTTTTCTGGGATGGGGTTCACTGAGAGAGGAAATGTGTGTGAAATGCTGGGGGGTGTTAGAAATGCTGCAGAGATACTGAAGGGGAAACCCAGCAGCTCCATCAGCCTCCTGGCACCTCTGGGCTCAACTGAGCAAAATGTAGTTCACAGAAGAAACAGTTTCTTTTTTACAGCTTCCAGAGGACACCCAGAAATTCAAACAGCTCTCTCTCCTTTTTTAACTCCTTTTTTGTTTGTTTGTTTGTTCTTATTTGAAACCCACAAGTCCAAAATCCTGGCACAGTTTTGTTTGGTTTGAAGTCTCTCCAAAGTGTTTGTGCAGTTCAGCCCCCCCTTTCCCCCCACTGATGCCCCTCCATGTGCTCAAGGGGAGGAAACTCCCGGTAATTCCAATGAAATTAACTGACATTGTTGGTGTGCTGCTCAGTAATAATTTTCCCGGGGCGCCCCAGGGGCACCTCTGTTCCCTGGTATAAGATGTCACAATCTCTGGGATCCAGTATTGCTGTTCAGCTTGACTTCTCATTTCTGTTGCCTGGAGCTGTGCTGCTCTCAGGAAACCGTCTCGTATAAATCGAGGCATCTCTGGGCATTGCACACACATATATAATTTATCTATTTTTTTTATTATTATTTAATATTTCATGTATACTTTTAAAAGCCGCCGTCGCTATTGTGTTTTTCTCACCTCCAATTATTTTTGGAGGTGCCCCAGGGCCGAATTTAGGCTGGCTTTCCACTGCAGCCAGGCTGAAGTGAGCAGGGTTGCACCAGCACCACAGAGCAGGGACTGTGCCCCAGAATAGCAGTTCAGCTCCGTAACAGCGTGGATTATTTTCCAGAGGAACTTGGCAGCAGGATTTGAGGGAGGAAAAGGATGCTCTGGTGGCTGTGGCAGTGGACAGGACCTATAGGAGGATCTGAGCTCAGCATCTGGCTTAGCAACGGCTTCTGCGAGTGCAAATTATCTTTATGTCTCTGTCCCCACCTGCAAAATGAGGTTCATTATCTTCTGTTTAAAATATAATCTCCCCTGAATACAGAGAGGCTTTTCCAACGTGTGCATAAAACACCCTGCGTGAAGGGCCCTGATCCCTGCAGGGACCTCTCCCTCCACACGGAGATTATTTATATAGGGGAGTTTTTATAAGACATTTGAAGGACTCTGGAGAATTAACCATCCTTTTGTGCAATACCTGGTATTGCATTTTCTGTCACGGTGCACAGTCACAGTCCCTGCCTTGTGGGCCACGTCAGCAGAGCTCCCAAGGTCTGATCTTCGGCTCCAAAGGGACAGTCTTGGAAGGGGAAAGGGGATAAATATTCCAAGGTGGTTTAAACTCAGTAGCCCTTGTTAACTGAGCACCCAGCCAGTGTTTGACTCCACTTTCTAAGTGCCTAAATCCCAGTGGGTGCAGCTCTTAAATCAGTGGGAAACACAGACTTGGCTGAGTGCTCTTCAATGATGGGTGTTTGTATGCAGAAAAAAAACAAGCCAAAACTCCGTGGGGGCAGATTTGGTTGGTTTGAAACCGGTTTGATATCAGATCTCAGGGTTTAACTGTCCCTGTTAACTCCATCTGATACCGCCTGGTCGGAGCCTGCGGTGCCTCCTGTAAAGCTCACAGTTAATAATTTGTCCTGGAAAGCTTTTTGGTATTTGTATTTCACTTTATTGTGCCTCTTGGAAATCTGTTAGTCAGGAAAAAACGACAGCTCAGATGAATCTTCAGCAATATTTTTGAGAGAGGAGTCGTTGCCTTCCCCTCATCGATAAAATGAAGGGGGGGAGGATAATCTTTGTGTTTTAAGATCATTTCTAGGACTCTGTAGCTCTTCCACCGAGGGCTGTGGAGCTGATGCTGGAGCTCTATAAAAGGTCAGGCAGCTCCCTCTGTATAAACAGATTGCAAATATTTAGTTAAAGTGGGAATGCTTGTAAAGAAGCAACTGGATGTTTTTCGTTTCCCTTGTCCCGCAGTGCAGGGGTCTGGTCTCTGCATCTGAGGCTGTAAAAATTTGACAGGCTTGTCTTCTTGCAGGGAAATAGTTGGTGTAATGGCTGAGGCAGTCACCTATCCCAAGCAGGCTCCCCAATTGTTAATTCAGGAGCCAGACAGATGTGTCTGGTGCAGGGAGATGTGTTTATCGAGCACGTGTTCAGCTTCATGTGCTTATTCTGCAAAAGATTCCATAATACATTTTTCCCCCCTCTCATCCACTTAGAAATAAGTCACAGACTTTGCTCTGAAGGATTTTGTTTTGGCCTGGGTGCAGCATTGCTGGTTCTGGCTCTCAGAGGATAGTTTGGCCCATCTTTGAGGAGGGGAGCTATGAGACCTAAATGTTGTGAGACTTAAATGAATAAAAAAATCCCAATTTAGAGCAATCCCTGCAGAGGAAATACATGCCTGGAAGGCTTTGAAGCTGCAGTTTTGGGGTGACTGGACCTTGTGTTGCATGAGGGCTGGGACAGGCACCTTGGGAAGGAAAAGCAAGGGCAGCTCTTCCCTTAAACAGGCACCTGATCCTTCCCTGTTCCTGCCAAAGATGTTTTGTGTGACTGCACCAATTAAAGGCACTAAAGGATGGATGATTGAAATGAAGGTCAGCCAGAGCTGGGAGCCTCTTCCCCACCAACCCCCCATGCAACGGCCATGGTGGCGATGCTTCCAGCTCTCCACTTTTCCCAACACATGACACAGTCAGAGGGACCTCACAAACCACACTCCTTTTATTTGAGCATCTTTATTCCTCCCTGTGACACAGCAGAGGCACCTTGAAGGCTGAGCGATGCCCCAAGGGCTGTTGGTCACTCGGTGGCCCAGCAGATGTTTGAGCCCAGTCCCCCCAGTTCCAGTCTGGTGCTGGCCCCAGCAGACCGTGCTTCCTACCCATCAGGTTGGAGCTGCTCAAGTGAGGCCAGGCCAAATTCCAGCTCCTGATGAATCGCTTTCTTCCCAGCAACACAAAACACAGGCTTGGGCAGGGCACGGGTGACTGGTTTTGTGGAAACTTTCTGGAGCTGGAGCGGCTCTAAAGCAGCCTGTAAATAGGTTCTGGGTAATGTTTAAGGGTGCCTGGGTGGCACAGTTAAATATTAACCCCCCTGGATTTGTTTGTTTGGGGATTTATACCCACTGGAAGGGCTGGGAGCTGCAGGTGTGCTGTGCTGAGGCAGGTGAAAAACCAGGCATTGAGCTGTGGTGACATTCCTGTCCCCATTCAGGGGTCACTCCGTGACCTCCATCCTGAGTTTCCTCGTGCTTGTTGCCTCGCAGGTATTTATTTATACCTGGGGAGACCAAACCTGCAAGAAACTCATTGAGTTAATTTTTGCTTTTACCCAGGTTGAATTTTATCGCTCACCTGCCTGGGGGTCTCCTCTTTCACTCTGATTTTTTCAACCTGTTGGCCAGTTTTGGCCAAGTTTAATGGAATTTGTTATAGAGGGTTGAATCTAATGGGATTTCTAAGCAATTGCATGTTTGACAGAGAAGAGAGAAGGAATTAGTGCCTTGGCTTGGCATGGGGACCTTGGACATCCCTAAGCCAGACCCCACATGTCCCAGCCCTGGGACAGTTTTGGGTTGTGATCCCATCCATGAACATCCAACCACCCCAGGGCTGCTCAGCCAACCTGCTTTTACTTCCAGACATCTGGAGTTTGTGTGTTGTGTGTGCTCGAGCTGCTTGGAAGGTCTCTGTGCTAAACACCTTCTGCCATAAACATTCAGGTCATGTTTCCAGATGAAAACCCAAAAAAACTTCTGGCTGGGGGATTGGTGGGACGGAGAGAGATGATCTCACATTGCAGTCCTTGACCCAGGCTTGTTTGCTGTTTGAGTTTTGATTCATTTATTTTTTTTTCAAGTCCAGAACTTTTTAATTAAAATAAAACTTCCCAAACACAAAAAGCCGCCACTTTCCTTCATCATAAAACTCGCTGCTACTTTTTTTTTTTTTTAAAAAGGCAAATGGATCTTTCTGGCAAATAGTTCCTAGCGTGGATTAATCTTGGTATTAAAAGCAGGAGAGGTAAATGGCCAGATGTTTCATTTCCAAACAGGTCACAGTGCAAGAGCAGTAAACTCCTTCATGTGCGGTTTGTGAGCGTGGCCAAGCCCCGACAGCTGCATCGATCCGGTTCGGAGCTGTTCCCGTCTGCTGGATCAATGGGAGCCAAGGAAAGAGCCACTGAGAGCCCCTGACACGGGGCTGTGTCCTCAGGACCTCTGGTGTCACAGAGCCTGCTTTTATTAACTCTGTAATTACCTGTTAAGCCAAATCGGCCCATTTTATGGCACATTTTCTCCTACCTGGGTGGGGACCTTTGGCTCCCCATCAGAGCCCTGGGCAGCCCCTCATTTTTCTCTGCTTCCTCTGGGATCCTGGGTGTTACTCAGCATTGCTCAGGCTGTGAGTGTGAGGAGTTGAGCATTCCATACCTGCCCAAGAGTGGAGTTCTCCACTGTGCCCAGCCCAGCTCCAGGTCCCCTCCCGGGAGCAGCTTTCCCGTGGTGTTGGATGCCTTCCCTTGGACTAAAGCCTGAGGATGGGCTTCAAGCAGAGTTAGGGGATGGGAAAAGAGGCTTTAAACTAAAAGAGAGTAAGTTTAGATGGGATATTAGGAAGCAATCCTTCCCTGGGAAGGTGGGCAGGCCTTGGCACTGGTTTCCCAGGGAAGCTGTGGCTGCCCCATCCCTGGAAGTGTCCAAGGCCAGGTTGGATGAGGCTTGGAGCATCTTGGGGTAGCGGAAGGTGGAGGGGATTGAAAGAGAAGATCTTTAAGGTCCCTTCCAACCCAAACCATCCCATGATTCTGTGAGGGACTTTTGTAGGAAGCTCCTTACAGGGTCTTGTTCAAGCTCTTCACCCTGAGAGCCCACAGGATGGGATAGGAGCCTCTTCCATGGAGCAATATTGGCACAGTTTGGTGTCTTCTTGGCTCCCAAGTCTGATTATAATTATTTACCTCTTTGCACATTCCTTTTAACTCCTTCTCTTCTTCCACTCCTGAGGAAGAGGAGGCTGGGGAGGGAATCTGATGGTGCTGGGCTGCTCTGCCCAGCAGCCAGACCTCTCCCTTGAATGTTTTCCAGAGTTTCTTGGGAACTGGAGCCAGAGCGGGGCTGTGCTGGGTGGGGATCACGGCCCCACGTGCTCTGGGGCATGTTAATGACTGCCAAGTGCTCAGACTGCTCTGTGGTGCTCTGGGCAGTAATGGAGAGCCTGGAAATCCATGGGTGGGACTCCTGCAATTGGTCAGCTCACTAATCCTGGCTGTTACTGGTCCCAGCAGGGCTGTCCCTCGGGCTCTGGGGGGACACTGGGGGGCTGTCCACTGGTGTAGCCTTGGAAACCCCAGTTCTCTGGGAGGGCAGTTGTGGAGTAAAAGGGACTGTTTAAGAAATCCATCCAGGGGAATTCACCAGCTTATTATCAAGTAGAGCATCTAGAAAATCAGATATTTTTATCGCTAATCTGTGCTTTGGGCATTTGAGAGGACAGAGGAGCTGCAGGCCTGCTGTCATTTATGGATGAGCTAATTCTTGCTGGGCTGAAATTAGCTGTTAAAGTAGTCCTGGCCTCTCCCCAGCATGCAGGCAGAATTCCTGTTATGGAGCCAGCTGTGCAGATAGAAAACCTGGGAGCCCAGAATTAAATTCCTCCTTCAGACCCAAGAGATTGGAGCAAGATGCTGTAAACAGCCTTCTCCACGAAGGGCAGCCTGCTGGTATTAAGTGTTTGATCTTTCCCTGGGTGCTCTGGCCTGGCAAGAGGGGAAGAAAAAGGAAGATATATCTGGTGATGCTGAGAAAACCTTGTTAGGGAGCTGAGGGTCCAGTCCTGTCACTGAGCCAGGAGTTCATGGTCTGGGACTGTGCCAGTGGGAGGTGGAGGAGGATGGAGACACCAGGAAGGTGGGGAAGATCCTGGAGCTGTGCAGCCTTGGTTGTTGTGGAAGGGGAGAAGGCTGGATGTGCCTCTCTGCTCCTTGCTCTCATCTTTAGGGAGCACCAACAGATGCCTTTTCTCTTGTACTGCCCATATCCCTTCATGATGGTTCTTCCTTGAGAATGAGAGGTGCTTGGATATGTGAAAATGCTTCAGGCTGCTTGATTTGAGATACCCAGTCCTGACCCATCACTGCTGCCACTGGCTGACAGGGCAGGAACCAGGGGCTTTGGCAGAGATCACTCTGAACTTTGAATCATGGAATCCCACAATGGTTTGGGCTGGAAGGGACCTTAAAGCCCATCCAGTGCCACCCCCTGCCATGGGCAGGGACACCTTCCACTAAGACCAGGGTGCTTCAGGCCCTGTCCAGCCTGGCCTTGCGGTGCCAGAGGGTTTTGGTCCCTGGGGCTGGCTGGGAGAGCAGGAGGCTGAGCCAGCCCTGAGCAAACCCGTGTGGGATCAGCCCCTCAGTGCCCACCCTCGAGTGTTTACTCTGTGCATGTCTGAGTGCTCTTGGGGTCATTGCCACTGACCCAGGGATGGGTCTGTCCAGCTCTGATGTCAGGAGACTGCCATCCATAAAAAATGAACCTACTCCTGTTTACCCACAGACTAGTCCTTGTCTCACAGGCACGATGGGAACAAGACAAGAGCAACAGAGGCAAAATGTCAGTGTGGTGTCCAGGGCCAAAATTAGGGCTTGCACTCCCTAGGAAAGAGGAAAACCTTCTTAATAAAACCTTCTGCCTTAATGGTGAAGTTTTAAAAATTATTATTTTTTTAAATAGTTGCTATTTCAAAAATCTTTTTAATCTGTATTATTTTGGTTTTGCTGGAGAACAACCTGGAAGTTGGGAAGAAATGCAACACAGGCCTGAGCAAGGCACTTTGATGTGGTGAAGCCCCAAGCCTTGCAGTGCTGGGGGGTGGGGGGCCTCCCTGCTGCCAGGTGCCACTTGGGCATTTCCCTGATCCTGAATTCCTGGGGCTGAGTTGCTCCTTCCCGGAGTCTGGGAAGCCCCACCCTGGGGCCAGCCCAGGCTCCCCCATGTCCTTAGCCTGGTTTAGCCCTTTACTGGCTCATCCCCTCTGTCCACCTTTCCCAGCATTGCTGCCACTTTGGACACAGGCTCTTCTGGAGGATTTATAAGCCCATAACCCCCTCCAAGTGCTGAGGGACCCCAATTTCCAGCCTCCAGAGCTGCACTCCAAGAACAAGCCCATCGTTCCTCGCCTCTTGCTCCATCTGTGGTGACCATTCCCCTGTGCTGAACTCCCACTCTGTGTGTTCCCAGCCCTCCCTCCCCTTTCCCTGCTTCTCCTGGATTTAATGGGGGAAGGCTGAGGGGGAGGAAGGTTTCAGCAGGGCTGGGTTTGTAGAGTGCTCTCAATGGTCTGTAACGTGCAAGCAAATCTCAGCTATAATGTAAAGCGTAATAAGCAGTTTGCAGGCTATGAATCTGCAATTAAAACAGTTATAGTTAATTTAAATAGTAGAAAATGAGGTTGATTTAATGCTTATTGATTTGGTAATGGGCACTGGCTGCGTGTGACCAAGTGACTCTGGGTCACAGCGACTCATAAAACCACGGCCTGGCTCTCCACGGTGGATTTACCCCCACACCCACCTCCCTCCCCAAAATGAGCCCCATCCCATCATGTCCCTGATGTTCAGAGAGGGCTGAAAGCCATCAGAGGGTTCCCCTGACCCCCAGACCTTTCCATCCAGCCCCCCCATGAATAACCTGCTTGTTCCTGGTGGAAGGTCCCTCCTTGCTTGTCAGTGGTGGTGGAGCGGCACCGAACGTCTCGCCAAAGCAGTGCTAAAAATGACCGTGTTCAACATTAAAGCGGGGTGGTTTTAATTAAAATTGATTTTGGACTAAGTCCCTAACTAGTGTTTCTAATGGCTGCCATTTTTTTTCCTGATTGCAAAAGGGGAAAAAAAAAAAAAGAAAAAAAAAGAAAAGGAACAACTCGAAGTTTAAAAATAAAGAATGAGGAAAGAGCGATGGGCGGTTGGGAAAGGGGGGAAGGAGCGAGGCAGGATACATGGAGCAGCTGCCTTGGATTTTGAGTGTCAGAGCCTAAACAGGATAGAAAAGCTCTGCTTTGGTAACTCAGCCCCATTCTCTGCCCTTCCAAAAGTTTTCACATCCCTGAAGCGCCAGCGAGCGGAAGGGATTTGTTGAACTATGTGAGCTGGAGTATCAAACCCACAGATCTCGTGTTACAGCCTTATTTCTCTTTTTATTAATTAATTTTTGGCAGAGTCTTTATCAGGATTCTTTTAATTATCAGCCCTCGGTACAGTGTTAATGCTGTGAATACACTGGAGTTAATTCTGGGGTTATTACGTGTTGTAGCCTGCGGGAACCGAAGCTCGGTTGTAATTTGTTAATGAAAGTTGGGATTTCTCAGAGGTGCCTGTGGGTGGTGGATCGAGTTGGATTGTGCACCTCTGTCGTAAAGTGCAGTTCTAATCCTGTTCAAATAAAATGGGAGGTTTTTCTGCCCCTCTCAGGTGAGCTCAGGGACAGCTTTGTGGGTGCTGCTGTTTGTTTTGAAATGTTACTCATCTAAATGGAGCAGAAAACCAGGAATTTCACGTGTGGCCAAACGTCTCTGAATGTCAACCCTTGTTCCTTGGGCTACCCAGGGTTTCCTGGGGAGGCAGGAGGGAAATCCCCAAACTCTGGGATGAGGTGGCAAAGCCCTGTGAAGCAAATGCAGCTCCTTTTTGCCATTTTCCTCTTGATTTTATGCCCATTTTAAAGGACAGACCAGTCCTTAATGCCACTGCTTTGTGCCCATCGACTCTCAACTTGAGGCTGAGGATTTCTCTGCAGTTCCCTGCTGCAAATATTTGGCTAATTACTAAAACATGGATGAACCCAAACAGAGCCTGATGCTGCCAATCTGCTGCTCCAGGCTCGAGCCTCCCTCTGGTTGTGCTTCAGAGACCTTCAGCCACTAATTCCCTATTAAGAAGATTCCCCACAGAATCCAGGCACGCTGTTGTTTTCCTCCAAGTGGAAATGCACTCTTCCATGGTACAGCCCTCACCCAGCTGATGGTTTTTCTGTAGTCCCTCATGGCTGTGGTTTACCAGTAATCGCTGCTTTTGGGCAACTCTCTGTTTTTATCACGTCCCTTAAGCAGCACCAGCAGCATCTTATTGTCCCCACAGTGGCAGTGGCTCTGCCAAGGGCTGCACAGGGAGTGGGGATGAGATGAGATGGATAAACCCTCCTGGGGAAGGGAGGGAATGATGCCCTGGGTGGTTTTCTTAACCACTACAAAGTAAATTCAGGGTTGGAAAAGACCTCTGAGATCAGCAAGTCCAACCCTTGATCCAACCCCACTGTGATCACCAGCCCAGGGCACTCCGTGCCCTGGGCTGGTGA
>JAOXXN010033755.1:0-14490 GCA_026770055.1 Myrmophylax atrothorax
GTTTGGGGGTGGGGGGGACAAGAGGTGGGCTCTGGAGAAGCTGCCAGAAACTTCCCCTGTGTCTGAGGGGGCCAGTGCCAACCAGCTCCAGGGTGGATCCAACACTGGCCAAGGCTGAGCCCACCAGAGATGGTGGGAGAGCCTCTGGAACAACAGATTTAAGGAAGGTGGAAATCTGGGCAAGCTGAAGAGGGCAGTGAATATGTGGGAGAAGAGATTCTGCAGGAGCTCCAGTGACAAAGCACAGCCCAACCTGCCCTCAGGGGGCTCTGCCCCATCATGGTCATTTCGTCCCAAGCCTTTTGAGGGAGCCACAGTTTCTGCACATGAACACATTTGGTCCCTGAACTTGTGCCCCATGAGGAGGGCTGATCTGTGTGGTGTGCACAGAGCTGCCAGTCCGTGCCAGGACCCAGTCCCAAGGACAGGGTCATGGTACCAAAGGGACACGTGCAGGCTCCTCAGTGGATTCAGAGCCCTCCAGGACCCTCCCTGCCCTCTCAAGCAGCATGGCCAAGGTTTCTGTGACAGCACTCACCGATGTGGACGTTGGCAGAGAACTGGTAGATGCCAGAGAGGGGGGCAGTGAAGCGCCCCGTGGCCAGGTTGAGGCCCGTGCCCCGCAGGAAGGCTCCTCTGGCCAGAGGCTGGGAGGAGAAAAGCAGAGTCTGGGTGAGCCCCACCACCCTCAACAGTTCCCTCTGCCCCTGGCAAAGAGCCATCTGAGCTGCAGGAGAACAGACCTGGAAACCCTGGCAAGGCTCCTGCCTCGTGCCCCAGAACCCACGTCCCAGGGGGGCTCCCTCGTGCCCACAGAAGGCAAAATGATCCATTTGAGACACAGAGGTGCCCCTTTTGCTCACTGCTGGAGTCTTGTAACTCAGCTTGATTCAGACTGTGCTTGCTGGTCCCTGAGCTGGTCCTTATTGCATCCTTACTGATCCCTGAGCTGGTCCTTGCTGATCCCTGAGCTGGTCCTTATTGCATCCTTGCTGATCCTTGAGCTGGTCCTTGCTGATCCCTGAGCTGGTCCTTATTGCATCCTTACTGATCCCTGAGCTGGTCCCTGTGGCCTCCACTGATGTTCTGACACACAAATCTCCCTTTATTGGAGTCAAGAGATCCCTGTTAGTCCCCAAACCCTCCTAGATGGGCCCAAGCACCATCCCCAGGCCTAACCTGGAATCTTCCCCAAAGTTTTTGGGATACAAGGACAGACAAAACACTCCTATGGGTCTCCAGAGGTTTTCTACTCAGTTTGGATCAAAATCAGATGGCCTTGATATGTTAAAGAGCAGCTCTTGGATTCTTCGAGATTCCATTTTAGTTTCATTTTGTTCCAGGCTTGGCTCCTCCAGCACAGCCCAACCCTGGAGAAGCAACAGGCAGTTTCTCCTCGTGGTGAGGAGGAGGCCTGGAGTCAAACTCAAAGCACATTATCTGCCTCAGACTAAAATAAACTCTGCAAGAAATGTTTATTGTTTGGTTTGGCCTCACTTGAGTTTGGCTGGAACTGGGGAGAGGCTTCATGGGCCAAGAAAGCACGTTAGTCAGACTCTGCTTCCACCACAAGGGCCCTCTGGGCACTGTGAATGTGTCCCCTGAGCCCTGCTGGGGAGGGCTGTGCCAGTCTGGGGTTATGGGGCAGAGGAGCTGCCCAAAGGTGGCTCTGGGAGGGCACACACACAACTCTGTGTCCCCAAAAGCACAGTGAGTGACCCCAACACCCAAAGCTGGCTATGAGAAGGCACAAACACTCTGCTGTGTCCCCAAAACAGCCCCAAGTGCACAGTGAGTGACCTCAACACCCAAAGCTGGCTCAGTGAGGGCACACACACCCTCTGCTGTACCCCAGAAACAGCGCCAAGTGCACTGAGTGACCCCAACACCCAAAGGTGGCTCTGGGAAGGCACACACACACTCTGCTGTGTCCCCAAAAGCTCAGTGAGTGTTCCCCAAACCCTCTGCTATGTCCCAAAACCAGCCCCAAGTGCACTGAGAGACCTCCACACCCAAAACCGGCTCTGAGAGGGCACACACACACTCTGCTGTGTCTCCAAAACAGCCTCAAGTGCACTGAGGGAGTGAATTCAACACCCAAATCTGGCTGTGCCTTCCACAATCAGATGGCAAAAGGTGGCTGGGACACAGGGGCCAAATTCCCAGCAGTGCTGCCACAGGTGCTCCTGCCCCAAAAGAGGAGAGGAACACCTTGGCTCAGGCACCACAGGGCAGTTGCTGCCTCCCCTCTCCTGTTCCTCACTGCCAGGAAACAGCGGCTTTCCCAGAGCAGGAATCCTCTCTGTGGGGTCTCTCTAAAAGCTGCACTCAGTGCTCTGCTCTGGTTGACAAGGTGGTGATCAAAGGTTGGACTGGATGATCTTGGAGGTCTTTTCCAGCCTAAATGGGAGTCTAAGATCCCAAATGTTTGGGTCTGGTGGTGTTTGGTAAAGGAGCAGAAGGACTAACCTGCCTTTATTCAGCAAAGCCCAGGCAAGGCTCACCAAGAGGAATTCCCAACCCTTGCCCACCAAGATTCAGCTCCAGTTTTAAATCTCACACAAGTGGAAAGGTTTTCTGCATGAATAACCTGGTGACAACACATCCCTCATGAGCATTGCTCATGATTCCATGTGTGTAATGGGCAAACAGGAATAATGAAGAGCAGAACAAGCAGACCATGATCTCCAGGTCTCTGTTCATCACTGGACACTCCTTTGGGCCTGTTTGCACACACAGACCCACAAAACCAGCTCTCTTCCCTTGCACACACACACAGAGACGTGGCTTTTTTTTTTTAGAATTTGGAATTTTAGACTAATTTTAGATTATAGACCTTTAGAATAATTTCCATTTTCTTGTGTGCACACACAGTCAGTAGAACAGCTAAGAACAAAGAGCCTGGATTCTGTTCCTGTGCTCTCCTACATCATAATTTTTGATAATTCTAGTTTTTATTTCCCCTCACTGGAAGGACAGATCCAAGCCCTGTATGTGCAGAACTGCACAGTTAATCCATTCCTTTCTTCTTCCTGTTATTAGCAGAATCAGCAGCATAATTCCAAAACCACTGGCTGAGCATGGAAGGCAATTTCAGGCACCAGCAAATTACCCCTGATAGAACATTCCTGTTCCTTCATGCCCTCTGTGGCTTGGTATTCTTGTGCCCACAGAAGCAGACAATGCAGGGTGAGGTTCCCTGGGCAGAATATTCCACGAACCCCCCATGGCAGAGCTCCTGCTGCCTTTGTGCCTGGCACAGCACACTCAGCTGCTCCAGGGGGTTGTTCCCAAGAAACTGTTCTTTCAGGATTTCACACAAGGTCCAACCACTCTGTGCAAGCTCAGCTGCTCCTCCTCAGTTCATCTCCTACCCCACACACCCTCTTTGCTGCCAGGGGGCAAACAGGAGCCATGCCCAGAGAATTGGGATGTGACCTTTGCACTGGGAAGAAAGGTGTGGAATTCTCTGCTGTTAAAGCCCAGGGATGCACCACCTTCCTGAGCCAGCACTAAAATTCACCTTCAGCTCCACCTCGAGGCACTGGAGAGCACGAGAAGCACTTGGGTCACCTCACATGAGGTGATTCCAGGACAACTCCTGGCCCCTGGGTACATCCCACCTGCATGGCCTGGCAGAGGCTGCAGTCACTGCAATTCTTGCTGGGAAAAGCTGTTGCAAGAGGCAAAGGGGAGAAACCTCAGGGGGGAGAAACATCGGGGGGAGAAAGCTCAGGTAGGAGAAGCCTCAGGTGGGACAAACCTCAGCTGGGAGAAACCTCAGCTGGGAGATACAGGAGGAAGAGCTGAGAGAAAAGGAGCATTCCATGTTTCATCCCACACACCAAGGGAACTGTGAGACCAAGAGGGAGGGAATGTTCTTAGAGGGAATTCAGCTCTGAAGGATGAGAAAACCAATGAGAAAATCCTGGTGCTGAAGATCAGAGTGACTCAGACACCCTCGAGTCAGAGGACAGTGATAGTTCCTCCCACTCTCTCAAAGAGCCCTGGCCAAGCTCCAGATCCAGGAATTGGAGGCAATCCCTGTTATCTCACTGAGCAGGATCAAACTCTTGGCTCCCTCACACTGAACTGATGGACTGGTGGGAGTGGAATTCTCTCCCTTTCCTCCTTGCACTATTTCAAGACAATGTTTCCACCTTTGCAGGAGCAGCCACTGTCTCCTTCTCTGCTGGATTCCCCCGGGTCAGGGCACAAGCCAAAACCAGACCCTTCTTGTCCCAGGCTGTAGGGAAGGGTTGGCACCCAGAGCCCTGCCAGCCTCCCAGCCCAGCTCTGTGCCAAGAGGGAGCTGGGCACAGCACCCCAGAGCTGGGCAAGGAGCAGCCCACGCAGCTGCTGCTGAGATGTCTTAATTCACATTTTCCCTCTAATTAATGAGGCAGCACATCCCTCTGGCCCTGCCCACACCTCAGGAGCTGCCCTGCACATCCCTCTGGCCCTGCCCACACCTCAGGAGCTGCCCTGCCTCGGTGCCAGCACCCACAGAGCTGTCAGACCCAGCATGGTTGGGCAGGATCCAGGAGAACACAACCACTGCCCTGGGTGCTGCAGCTGGGACAAGGGAGCAGGAAAGACCTCCAAGATCATCCACTCCAACCTTGGATCACCACCTTGTCAACCAGAGCAGAGCACTGAGTGCAGCTGGGAGGGACCCACAGAATCATCAGTCCAAGCCCTGGCCCTGCACAGACACCCCAACAATCCCACCCTGTCCCTCAGAGTGTTGTCCAAACCCTCCTGAAGCTCTGGCAGCCTTGGGGCCGTGCCCACTGCCCTGGGGAGCCTGGTCAGTGCCCACCACCCTCTAGGGGAAGAACCTTTCCCTGATACCCAACCAGACCCTCCCCCTGACACAGCTCCAGCCGTTCCCTCAGGTCCTGGGATGGTCACAGAGAGCAGAGCTCAGTCTCTGTCCCTCAGGAGGAGCTCAGACCCCTGAGCTCTCTCCTCTGTCCCTTCTCCTCCAGCTGAACAAGCCAGGTGTCCTCAGCCTCCTCAGAAAGCTTCCCCTCCAGACCCCTCACATGGCCATGTGGCACCTTGGGACACTTTCTAAAAGCTTTATATCATTCTAACAATGTGGTGCCCCAAACTGCCCCAATATCCCAGGTGAGGCCACCCCAGCACAGAGCAGGACAATCCCCTCCCTTGACGCCCCTGAGGACCCAGCTGGCTCTCCTGGCTGCCAAGGCACAGCCCACCCACCAACAGGTAGTGCTGCACCCGTGGCACCCAAGCCTGAGGGGTTTCTGGGATGAGACTCTGCCCCCAGGGGTGGGTCCTGCTTGGGGCTGAGCTCCCTCCTCACCGACTGGAAGTTCTGGAGCTCCACCAGGGTCTTCTTGTCCACGGTGACCTGTCCCTTCAGCTTGCAGTGGAATGCCTCCTCCACACGCCTGTGGGGTGGCACCTCCTCCAGGGAGAGCAGCAGAGGGGGCAGCTGGCTGGGCTGGGCTGGCACAGCCAGGGCTGCTCGGCGCTCCATGGCCTCTGAGGAGACAAACACAGCCAGGCTCAGCTCCAGGGCCTGGCCCATGGAGCCAGGAGATGTTTGCAGAGCCTGCTCTTGACTTGCTGGGGTGCTTCCCAAAAGCACAAAGCTCTCACAGGCTTTACCTTTTAATATCTCCTTGAACTCCTGCAGAAGGACTTCTCGGGTGACTTCAGCTCCAGGGGCTCCTGGGGGTCCTTGGGGACCTGGAGGTCCTGGGGGGCCAACAAGGCCACGCTGAGGGAGCGACCAAAGGAAAAATTGTGAATTAGAACCAGGGACAGACCAAAAATCCTCTCTGCCCGAGGTGTTCCCTCCAACAGCAGCTCAAACACAGACCCCAAACTGACTTTCTACCCAGCTGTGACTTCCAGCCCTTGGAATTTACTCATCTCTCCACGTGGGAGGAGACACTTTGCTCAGGTAAACACTACCTGGCTCCTCAAGCCCAGTGGAAGCACCACAGGCTCGTGGCTGAGTTTGCTGCCTCGGTGTCTTCTCAGGAGCATCACTTTGTTGGCCTTTAAGCTGCTCATCTGAACTGCAATGTCCACCTTGCCATCATCAATGTATTGATCACAGTGATCACACACAGAGGTGTTTGTTGGGCTGGTAAAGAAAGAAAGAGCAGCATTTCAGACCCCTCTAGAGGTCAGCTCCACACACCTTAGGGCTTTAAACCAGGAGAACAAACAAGGAGCAGACTTGGAATCTGTTGTTCCTGTTCCCTCAGGAACCTGCAGGGAAAAGAACTCCTGCCTGTCACTGCCTGGGAAATAAAGGAAATCAGGAATGTCTAAGAAGTGGATTAAAAGTGCCCACATGCTCAAGGCTCACTCAGCAGGTGATCAGTGGCTCATCAATTTGAGATAAACCACTTGCCCACACCTTGATTAATTTATCCTTTGAGATACTTGATCCAGGGGAAGGAAGAAAATTTGCAGAGGGCAATTTGATTTCTGCTGAGCAGAAAAACAAGCCACAAAGGCTCAGTCAGGACCAGCTGGTCCAACCCAAACCCACTGTTGCAGTGGAATTCCCAACACCTCATCTTCCAAAGTACAAAATACTTCATTAAAGACAACCAGTGGAAACTCTGCCCCTCTGGGGTGGGAAGTGGAGCTGGAGCACTCAAAGCCCCTTGAGGAGCACTCAAAGCCCCCTGAGGAGCAGCCAAAGCCCCCTGAGGAGCAGCCAAAGCCCCCTGAGGAGCACCCAAAGCCCCCTGAGGAGCAGCCAAAGGCCCCTGAGGAGCAGCCAAAGCCCCCTGAGGAGCACCCAAACCCCCTGAGGAGCAGCCAAAGCCCCCTGAGGAGCAGCCAAAGGCCCCTGAGGAGCACCCAAAGCCCCCTGAGGAGCAGCCAAAGCCCCCTGAGGAGCACCCAAAGCCCCCTGAGGAGCAGCAGCAGGAGGAGAAGCCACAGCAAGAACCTACCAATTTCTTGTCTTTGCCTTTGCATCTCCTCTTGGAGGTGTTGCCGTCGTCGGGGCGGTGCACGAAGGAGATCCAGGTGCGCCGGGGGTCGGTGAGCTGAGGGTCTGCAGCCTCCAGCACCTGCCCAGGGACAAGGGCACAGGTGAGACCACTGGCTGCCCACCACAGGCCTGCAGAGGATGCCAAGTGGCCAGGCCAGACTGTTTCTGCTGCCTGAAGCACAAGCCCCATCCAAAGGTGCACTGAGAAACCGGTAAGAGCCCAGAGCTCTGAGTGCCCCTCAGAGCCCTCTCTCAGCCCTCTGCCAGCCCTCAGACGTGCCACAGCAGACCTGCCCACATGCCAGAGATTGTTCCCCACTGGCATCTGCCATTTATCACTTGGCTCAAAGCAGGAATATGGATTAAAACACACAGAAAGTCTTCAAGTGCTCCCTAAGGTGCCAATCACAGAACATGCACAGGGGACAAAACAACTCCCAGCGAGACACAAAGTCCATGTCCGGCCACAGAAAAGAGGGACATTGGCAAATTTAACCACCTTGCCCTCTCCTGTGTCCTGCAAGTGGATTGGAAGCACAGAGGAATCCTCCAGAGGAGCTTTGGCACTGCAGTGCCAGGTCTGGGTCCCTCCCGGGCAGGTTTGGGCAGAGGAGGTGGCACTGAGGGCACTGAGCTCCTGCAGGTCTGTCTGGCAGCACTTGTGGCACAGCTCAGACACTTTGGCTCTGCACTCAGTGCCCTGAGCAGTGCCAGTGACCCTGCAAGGTGCTTCCAGTGCAGCTGGGGTGGCTCCTTCCCTGTGCCAATTGGCTCCCCAAATGCCACTCCTCAGAAGTTTTGATAACCCTTCTACTGCCACTTATCAGAACAGACTCCCCTGCACCAAATAGCAGAAAACCAACAGCCTTTGGAATGCAGGGGAGGTCCCAACACCAGCAACACATATTCCTGAGAGCAGCAGGATTGCAGATTTCAGCTGGGAAGAACATTCTGGAGGGGGAAGAGCAGAATCTCTGTGACCTGCTGGGAAAACCCACAAAGCAGAAACTGGAAATGAAATCTTAGAAAGCTGCTGGAGTTCCAGCTCGAGGTTCTAAGGGATGTTGGTGGATGCAGAGCCTGGAAATCTCCCCATCCAGGCACAGGGGTGTTGGCCATGAATTCCTGAGCTGATGGGATCACAGCTGTTTGTCTCAAAGAGCTTTGGGGGGTTTGCAAAGCAGCAGCTTCTCAGAAATCAGGTGTGAGGTGAGATGAGAGAGGGGGGTTGTTAAACAGCTCAGACTGTGTGGGGTCAGCTCCCTGAGCTCCAGAAAATCAAGGATACCTTGAGACATTAAAATAAAATAATAAAATAAAATAAAATAAAATAAAATAAAATAAAATAAAATAATGCCAAGGTCATGGGTTCAATCCCCTGTGTGGGCCCTTGACTTAAGAGTTGGACCCGATGATCTTTGTGGGTCCCTCCCAACTCAGGATAGTCTGTGAATACATATCTGTGAAAATAAAATAAAATAAAATACAAATCCCCCTGCAGTGCCTTGGTTAAATGACAATTCCCTGCCCAAGACAGTCCTGGCACTCCCCAGCTCCTCCACGCAGCACGAGGGTGATTGACAGCTCAAATGAATGTTCCATCCTGGTGCTGTTATTATTTAATTACTATGGCATGCATGAGCAATCCCAGCAAGAAGCTTGCAAGCCTCTGTTTTTCTTGGCAGCAGGAGCCTCCAGCAGCCAGAGGGACCTTGCAGCCAACCCAGGAGTCAGTGGGGACTGAGGAGAGCCCTGGAGTCCCTGCAGAGGGGACTGACCCTGCTGGGGTGGTGTTTGCAGAGCAGAGAAGTCCTGCAGGACTCAGGAGGGCTCCTCGTGGTGCCTGCAGGGAAATCAGGCCTTGCTCCCTCAAACAGCACCTCCAGAATCAACAGAAGCTTTGCCAAAGCTTGTGGTGAACTTCCAGTCAGGTCTTTCTCCAGGCCTTTGGGATCTGAAGGCAGTGGCACCTTCACTGCAGCAGCAGTAGGTGGCACTGGGGAGGAATCAGCCCAGCCTGTCCCCAGTTTCCCTCGCACTGAAGGACAAGCTGAGCTGGAATTCGGGGCTGGGCACAAGGGGACCTGTGGGTCCCTCTGGCTGCAGCTGCCAGGACAGCCCACCCTGCCCAGGGACACCCAAGGTCCAGCCAGCAGGGAAGGAACCACCAGCAGAGTTTGCATCCTGAGAAGGTTCTGAACTGTAGCTGAACTTCCCTGATGCTCCAGGAGAGTGGGATCTAATCTGTACCTCTGCTGAAAACCAGTGGGAAAGGGATAAAAGTCATTCCAGAGCCTGGGGGGGACAGAAGGAAAGAGTCACCACCAGCTGTGAGCACATCTGTGCACCTGAAAGCCTCTCAGGTGGGGCAGGATGGAAGGAAAGCATGAGAAGGTCCTAATTTTGGGAGAGAAAGCAGCTTTTCCACCTGCAATTAGCCAGAGATGTGTATCCAAGAGCAGCCACCAAACACTCCAGAGTAGTCCATGCCTGAAAAGTCACTGCCCTGCAATCCTGCTCAGCTCCTTGGGAGTTTGTCCACCTGGGAGTGAATTATATTTAAGAATTCTTTGCTGAATAGCTGAGCAGTTGCCAGGCACAAGATGAACTTGGACAAAGCATTTCAGTTTTCTTAATGCCCAGTTCTCTGTTGTTACACCTGATTTCCACCAGCAAGAGCATTGTCAGCTTCATTAGGAAATTAGGAGGGAATTCTTTATTTCAGGAGTGTGTTTGACTTGGAACAGGGTGCAAAGGGACAGAGCACTCTTATTTTAGCATGAAAACACTGCTAATGACTCCCAGCCCTACCCCCTTGTGGTTATTAATGAGATGTAAAACCAAGGGCCTGACCACTTGTGGGTTTCACAGATCTCTCAAGAATTTCCCCTTAGAGCACAAGTGTTAGGTTTGGTATCTCAGCCAAATCCAGAAGGGAATTCCTCCCTAAATTCCCACTGTGTTTGGGGATTAAAAATTCCCCTTCTCCCCTCTAAGCAGTGCCCTCAGAAAGCTTCTCCCTGAGCTCAACCACAAACCGTCCCACCCTTAATGAGTTTAACGAACCTCCTGGACTGGGTCATTCTGGGTGAGAAAACACGACGTTTCTCACCACGTTTTTACCATCATTTCACAAGGACTTGCTGGGGTTCTGTGTTCTTTATTCCAGCCCTGCTTGTCCATAATACTCCATAGCAAGGCTGAAGTGATGTCAGACCCAAACCAGAAAAGAGGTCACAGGACAGTTTTCCCCCAACACTTGTCAGGTCCCCCAAATCCTTCTCCCTCTTCCCTGTGCAACCACACAATGATGCCCAGACTGAAATCTCTTCTCACTGCAGAAAATAATCAGTGCAGTGTTACTGAAGCAGCTCCTGCTTCCAACTGGAAGCAAAGGACCTCAAAGAAATAATTCAGGGAGTTTGAAGTGATCAAGGGGGTAGAGCCAAGCCCTGGTATGTGGCAGGGGCAGAATTCCAGCTGGGAGGGACAGCCACAGATTGTCTGCTTCACATCCACATAAATATCTCCAGGGGGTGTCAAGAGGACGGTGCAGACCCTGCTCAGCAGCAGGATGAGGAGAAATGGCCATAAACCAGAACACAACAAGCTCCACCTCAACATGAAGAAGAATTTCTTCCCATGGAGGGTGGCAGAGCCCTGGGATCAGGTGGGGGGTGTGGAGTGGCCCTCTCTGCAGCCATTCCCAGCCCAGCTGGGTGTGTTCCTGTGCCACCTGCTCCAGGTGAGCCTGCCCTGGGTGATCCCAGAGGTTCCTTCCAACCCAAACCATCTGGGATTCTGGGATTCAACCCCCCCCGCTCTGAGCAGGTGAGCTAAAGCACCATGTGCAGGCAGGTGAAGGCAAGTCTGGCAAGTGGCAGCTGCAGGTGCCCAACCAAACCCTGTCAGAGGGAGAAGATGCAGCAGATTAAACCCTCTGTGCCCATCACTCATGGCCTGCTCTCTCTGTCAGTCCATCTGTGGCAGAGAAGAAACCCCTCATTTGCTTGGTAAGCACATCACACTGTCAGCAGCTCAAAGATAAGACTGGAGAAAACTTATTTTCTTTAATAAACAAAACCCCCAGACTCAATATTTCCATGGAAATTCCAGGTTTATCAGATTTGAGACTTCTGCTTCCCTGTTTTAGCAGAGGTTTCACCACATGACTCATGGACTGTGAATGTTAAAGGGGAGCTTTCTCCACTCCTATTTTAAAAGAATTCCCAAGAGAATCCTGTCCCAAACTGTTTTGGTTAATTAGAAGGAAAACACATCTACCTTTTCAACAGCATGAAGAAAAATCCCTGCTCCCAGCTCATAATTCACTGCCTGCTCCTTCTGCTCTGATAAACCTTCCAGTTGGCCACAGAGGCTTCCAAGGTAAACACAGCCTCAATTTTTACTGCACAAGGCCACAAAAATTCCATCTCTCCCGTTCTGTGCTGTGGAGGATTCGTGGGATGTGCTGCTGCTTCACTTCCCTGGGCAGGGCATCTTCCCAGGACACAAAATGCTCACAGAGGCACCTTCAAGGCTCCAAAAGGTAAGTCTTGCACAGAGAACAACCTTCCACCAGGTAAGGACACCTCAGCTGTGGGTTTGCTCCTCCCCTTGGTGAACAGAAATTGGGATGCTTTGCTGTAAACTGCAATTTCCCCCCCCCGGGAATGGTGGCAATTCCCAAGCACTGCATTTTAACTCGTGTCAAATCCTCCCTTGTGCTATAGAAATATGAAATACAAAGCAACATATGACTAGCCTGGACTTCACCTCAACCAGATTCCAAGGAGAAAAGCTCACCCTGCAGGATTTGGGAGGGACTCCCACCCCAGCCTGGGCTTGGCCCATCCCTCCCAAACAGGACCTGCCTGAGCTGAACCCTCCAGCCCTTCCTGCAGCCAAACCTTTGCCATGGATATTCCCAAGCAAAGCATTTCAACACAGGAGCTGCAGCTCCCAAACAATTCCTGCTGGAAGGAATGGCCACGAGCCCCTGTGCTCTCTGCCAGCCCCAGTGGCTCAGGCTCCAGCAGGGCCAGTTCCTGCCTGTTTGCTGCAATCAGGACACATCCTGCTCGTGGCCCAACACACTTCACAGCGGGGCAAATTCATTGCAGAGCCAGCTCTGACTGAGCTGTGCTGGGTTTGTGGCTGGTCCCTCTGCAAGGGCAGAGTGAGGCAGTTCTGGGGAGGGCCAGAGGGGATGCATTGGGAGCACCTCAAGGATTCGGTGTGGCTGGCACAGAGCTCCAAGTGGCTGCTCCCAGTCCCTGGCCAATCCAGCTTTTCCAGGGAGGACCCTTCCCCAGACCTGCCCAAGCTTAACCAATTACTCTCCCAGCAGCCTGAGTGGGATATTTGGGATGGCAGCCCGATTGTTCCAGCCTGGCCCCCGGGCCATGCCCCAGTTGCTGGCAGGTTTGCTCCTCCATTGCTATAGTGACTGCCAGCACTAATGCTGCTGATCAAAGTCGTGCTTAGAGGTCACTCTGTCCTGACAAGGGACATTTTTGTGTGAGCAGAGGGGGGAGAGGCTGTGAGAGGGGGGACACTCCTTCCTCCTCAGCCTTGCAGGCTCCCTCCTGCTTCATCCTGCTCCTAACCCTAAAACCTGCTCTTAATTCTCTAAGCCTCTCTGATATTCCCAAACATTCTATGCAAATATTCCTCCTGGAGGATTCTGAGGGCTCTGGGACTGGAACTTTTCTGGGTAATTCTCCCACATATGTAACTGGAGGGATCCTCATCCTCCCCTGCCAAATTCCCAGGCACAGGGGGCACAGGGATACCCCCCCCACACACACACAGAGGCTTCACTGCCCACTTGGGCACCACCAGAGCCCTTTCCTAGAGCCACAACCACCTCAAACACAGCACCTGACCACACCAAACTCTCCCAAGTCGGATTTTCAGCCACATTTTCTTGTGGAAGGTGCAGTGCTCTGGCACTCTCAGCTGTTTAAACTGTTGTATTTGCTTAAGAAAGGTTTAAAATAACATTTCAGAGCTGAGAGTTTGCCTGCAAGCCATACATTAATGTTCCAGCACCGTTATTGTGGTAGCCCACTCGCTTTCATTTGAAGTTGTTTCTGACCCTGTGCATACATCAGAACTCTACAATGTCTTTAATCAGCCACTCTGGGACTGGAACTCCAGTCATGTGTGTTCCAAAACAACCATAAATCTTAGTATTCCACTGTTTGCTCCACTAAGCCAGAAAATCAATCATGCAAAGGCAAAAGAGGGAGCATTTCTCTCTAAAATCAAAGAGCATTTAGCAGGGTTGCCTTAAATCCTGGGGGGAAAGGAACCAGCATGGCTGTGCTGGCACAGATAAGCTGTGCCAGGCACTGCCCACACACCAACACCCACCTTGGGATGCCCATGCAGCTCCTCACTGTTGGAGAGGGTCGTGTTGAAGGGCTCTGTGTACTGGTTGGGTTCCTTCTTCACCTTCCTCTCTCTCTTTGCTGCAGAAACCCTGAAGAGGCAAAACTGCTGACAGAGTAAAGTTGCCACAAACACCCAGGTGCACCCCTTCATTTTGGCAGGGCAGGGAGGGGCCAAGCCAGGCAGGGCACTGGCCAAGCACAAAAACCTTCACCACCTCCAAAGGGAGAGACGCAGATCTCTCTCCCTCTGCAAAAATAAAAAACAACCACGTTAGAAGGACTAAAGAAGATCCTCTGGGCTCTGCAATGTCAAGTGGACAGCAAAGGTGGATGTGCTGGTTTCTGGGAGATCTCTGTTCAAGCAGGACACATGGAAATGGTACAGATAAACTTGTTTAAAATCTGGATCCACTTGGAGAAAGAGGTAAGTCCATTCAGCCTCTGGGAGCTTACATAAATACAAGAGGCCCTGAAAAGTCCTGCCACCCACCTTGAAGTGTTGCTCTCCCCTCTCCCCCCTCAAGTAAATCTTCAGACTCCTTTTAAATGCACTCAGCTATGAAACCTGGAGAAGTCCAACTGCTCTGGGCAACAGTTGCTCAGGCCAGAGGTGGCAACACAAACTCATCAGGGGGCTCTGGTTGTTCCTCTTCACCAGGAGATCTCACTTGCTGGCATTGGGAGCATCGTGCTCAGTTCAAAGCAGGCTGGAATAGGTGCCATCCATTGCCCCTCCTCAGTGCCAAGTCCTCATCCTCCCCTTGCAGGATGCTGGAACTGTAATCCAAGGCTGCTCCTCACAAGGGGCTGGAAGCATCACAGCTCAGCCAAGGGCTCAGCCTTGGCAGGAGAAAAGAGATTTCTCATATCACTGAAGACAGAACAGGCAGCAGCAACGAGTCTGAGGGTCCCCAGGTCCATGGGGAACAGGGAAGCTTTTCCCCAGTGTGGCTTCTCTCCCTCCTCAGCTGAGTTTAGGGAAGCTTTTCCCCAGTGTGGCTTCTCTCCCTCCTCAGCTGAGTTTAGGGAAGCTTTTCCCCAGTGTGGCTTCTCTCCCTCCTCAGCTGAGTTTAGGGAAGCTTTTCCCCAGTGTGGCTTCTC
>JAOXXN010033756.1:0-14413 GCA_026770055.1 Myrmophylax atrothorax
GCAGTATTTCCTTAGTGAAAAGGTCCACAAATTGATTTTTAACCCTCTGCCCTCCCTTCCAAGATACAAATTCAAATATAAACAAGCCAGACTATCACTGACAGTATGTACATATTGTTCCTCAAGTGGCTTTATAAAAAGGCAACATAAACAAAGTATTAGATATGCATCAATAATAAAACTTACATGAAGAACTCACAGAGGCATTGGGGGAGTCATAAAATTTCAAATAAAACCTCTCCAGATCTTGAAAAATACCCCACTCTACTAAACTGGAAAACCTGAGAAGATCAAAAGTATTTCCTCATTCATAAAATAATGGAAGGAGTTAGATCTGTTGTTCTCTGCAAATCCCAAATAACTAGACATTTTGCTGTTATATTGTTAATGTTGTGGTATTTTTACAAATCTTTTTGCTTCATGCACGCTCCATACTGTAAATACTTCATCCTGCCCCTATATTATAGGAAAGAGTGCAATTCCAGAGAAAACCAGGACCCAAACTACTAAGGGAATTCTGGAGGGACACCCTGCAATGCAGCCACAGGTGGAACACTATCCCTCAAGGAAAGTGTCTGTACCTGTCAGCTGCATTCTGCTGAGCTCCTGATGCAGCCTGGAGAGCTGATAAAATCTGTTAACAAATGCCTATTTTTAAGCTAAACAGCTATGACAACAAAATGCTTGGAGATATTTTCAATGTACATGACATTTTCTTCACAAATAGAACTATTTGTACTCAAAAGCAAAAACACCAGCATTTTGTTCTGGATGACTTGCATCAAATGCTTTATTTTAAAGTAAATTTGAAATGCAAATTAAATTCCTATGTTATAATGCATAAGATTTTCTTAGCATAAGAGACATCTCAATTTTATACAGCTCTGAGCATCACCCTAGAGCGAGGGTATTGAAAATTGGCTCTCTGTGCTGCTGCCCCCTAATTGAGCCCTCGCTGTGACTTTGGCCAAGTCATTCTGCCTTTTTCTGTCTCAAAGAGTGATGAAGCTTTCTGCTTGCAAACACTGAGATTGTAATAAACAAATATTTAACATTACCCAGTACTGGTGTGACCTGGTGGAGCACATGGAAAGCCATTTTCAGTTGCAGAACCCCAGCAAATACTAAGTCCCATTTTTTTCTTGTACAGAACATGAAGTAGTGACCTGCAGTACTTGAGAAGAGAACTATACTTGAGGATACAGCTGTGGGCACCCACTGTTTCACAAATATTGTATGGCACTTTGCATCTTCATGACCTACTTTTTTCACCTGAAATTCAGAATGGTTGTGTCAAAAAGAGCATGTGTATGTAACTTGGAGCTTGCTGAAATATCTCCCACTTGCTACAGCTTTTAAGAGGTCTTAATTTGACAACTTTTACATGTGACAACTTCCTAAATTGAATACATCAGTCACTTCAAACAAGCATTCAGTTACATAAGCTAAGGATTGGATTCTTGCAAGTTTTCTTTTTAAGACTGAGCATTTGCATGTTTATTAATCTTAGATCAGAACTTGGAGCTCTGTTTGAACACCAAGCTGTCAATCCTTTGATGCACAGGAAAAAGCTCTTTGGTTTCTTTGCTATTTGAACTGCAACAGCAAAACTGAAGATTTTCATGGGATAATTCCTTCCCCACTTCTTTGAGATTAGAAAGTTATTGCAAAACTTGCTGATATTTTTTCCCAAGATCTTATTCCTCTATAAAGCTCACATGAATTTCAGTAAGGGAATGTTGATTTCGCTTGATGTATCTCCCCCAGCAGAGACTGCAGAGCTCTCCTGCCGGAGACATTCTGTAACAGTAACATTTAAGGTTTTTCTTTCTCATTGTGAATTATGAAACTAATTGCAACTATATCAGCTGTCTTAAAAAATCCTATAGCCTGTGAGGATACATATGCTTTCTGGCATATCCCAACCTGCTGGGGACTCAAAGTACTACAAAGTCATCCCTTCTGAGTCCTGCTAAGGACACCGAGGTCTGTGCGTCTCTTTTTGCCAGTGAGGAACGCAGGTACTTCAGTACCAGAGATGGCTTTTGTCCACAAAGTTTGGCATTTTCCATACTTCCAGATGTAAGACTGCAGTCTACTCCCAAAGCAGCACAAACAGGAGTGAAGCCCCAGTTTAACAAAGTTTACAAAGGCAGAGTGCAGAGGCAGTTGGCTCCTGCCTGCAGTTACACTGGGAAATTAAAGTATACCTGACACAGTATCTTACTGGCACAGAATTAGCCCAGTTTGTGACAGTAAGAGTTTTAACCCATGAGGAGAGTTGAGTTCATGAAAAAATATCCTGGATCAGTTTAAAAAGACTGTCAGGAACACATTTCCTCTAGTTAAAAACCCTCTGAAATAAATACAGAATTACAAGATGGAAAGATTATACAGTGTTCCTTTCATGGACTATCAAAGGGAGAAATTAACATCATCCAACTCAATTGCCAACCACCAAATCCTCTTTTGACATTTCCTGGTTAAGTGTTGCCAGTATTCCAGACAGTAACCCAAATTCCTGCAACTGCTTTTGAAAGTGTGAGGACTCCATACTGCACAGAGATTCTCCTAAGGCTGCCTGAGTTTTACATTTCAAGCTTTCAGGAATAGAAATATAATCCTTTACAATATTTAATATTCCTTTAGTCCTGCTCCAAGATTCTGAAGGGAATAGCACACAAACATGGAAGGGTCTTTCGCACACTTTCTTTCTCTTTGGCAGTGAACTGTCTCATTCAGATTTCCCTTTTATTGGCAATCCCCGTAGTCAAACCTGTGCCCTATTAATAAATTCACTGCTTGTCCTGCAATATCATTAGATGCCAGTAATTGCCCAATCTACAGCAGCAGGTGCCCTAAAATACTGTGAACCCCACAGCTATCTAATTATTTACCTGGAGCCAAGTTCTACTGTTAAACCCATGGAAACATTTCTCCAGTACTAATTTTCACGGTAGGTATTTGTTATGGCAAATAACCAAGCTGCTGACCTTTCGTTCCCCTCCCCGCTATCAATTCTTTGGACCCCAGGAGATCAAAGGCTGTGATTTAGAGCAGGGATAGCATATTAATATATGCAGAAAACCTGTTTTTAAAGCATGTACTCACACCAGTTCTTTCCACCCAAACATTAGTTTAACCTACCAGGTGAGAAAAACAGAAAAAGAAGGTTTGTTGGACCACCTAGAATTAACCAGTGTTTTTCAGATGTTGAATGAGTAATAGTTACTATACACTGAAAAGTTTGCAAACCAGAACTTAATCCTAGGTATTGGTAATTATTATGGAAAGACTACTAATTTCAGGAAAATACTGCCCTCCTACAAAGTGCAGACAAAGAAAAATGATGTTAAATTAGTGAACTATAGGATAAGGTATGATTATTTACCAAGCTTGATTCACATGCATAATTCTTCTCAGTAAAGCTTGCAAATCAGATCAGATAATTCCACACAATCATATGATTACTAATTTCATATCCAATTACTTCATCAGTGTGTGTAGTTGCATTATTTAGAAGTACAGATCTGATAATATTCCTCTTTACATATTTTACAGACAGCTAGTTCATTTTTGGAGTCTGTGCAGATACTTAATATAGCCCAATTTTTATATTTCAGATATTAAGGCCACATTTTCCTAAAGAAAGTTTTCATCTAACTGTAGAACACCTGCAACTCCTGCCTATCTGTGGTGTGTGACATAAATGGCAGTGTCACACATCAGAGGGATTTTTGTTAATGTCAGACTGAATATTTCAACCTTTGATAGAGGTGGACAGCAAATGCAAAATAGCCTTTTACTTAAGTCCCAGCAATTGCTACCATTAAGCCTTAAGTTACAATCAAATTACTGCTGCTATATTTGATAGATTGCTAACAAAGTTTCCTTCTGAAGTGTTTTTTAGCTTCCTATGTAGGCAGAAACTTAAAAAATTGTATTAAATATTCAGAGTATCTACCGATGGTGATATTCAACACACAGCTCTTATTTGCAGTTTCTATGACTACTGGGCAGCCCTAATTTCTTCAAATTAAAAGGAAACAGAATTCAATTTGTATATTTAAACAAGAAAGGCACAATTTTCTTTGAAAGCTATTACAGCAGTGAAAGCATATATACATCTACACATATATCTCCATTTTAAGGCAGACATATTCAATGTCAAAGATTTAACAAAGCAGAGAAAAGCACAATCATTTTTAACAACATATTTTTATATAACATTATTTTAGCCAGGATTGCAAGAATTCTACTTCTACCTTTTAAACATGCTCACTACAAACCATGTGATTTTCTTTATTTAGATGAGATAAAACAATAAAAATAGCAGCATAAATACTATGTCTCTTTGTCAGCGCATCCTTTGTGATTACAAGGCTTAGGATCCTTTTTTTCCTGTATCATTTACACCTGTTTTATAATTTGAACTTCCTGAAAGTAACCCCAGGGAGCACTAATATACACACAGCTGTTGTAAGATGTGCCTCTGTATTTGTGTCAGTGGTACTAGTCATACATTTGTGTAATGTCTTTTCTAGTAACTCCAGTTCCTTTAAATACACCGTGGTCTTAGACATAAAAAGTCTAATAACACCAGAAAAGCACACTGCCAGAATAAGCCAAATTCACCATACCCACTGAAGGTATTTCTAATTGAAGAAACTAGTTACTTTGGGGGGCAGTTCCTAGACCTTTACACGGCTTTAGTCTATCAGCTCGTAAAAACTCTTGTCATTTTACCGCATTTTAAACTTGCACGTGCTGGTTTCACATTCAAAACAATTCCCTCAGACAAGGAAAAATTTAGGTACAAAAGATTCCCCCTTGGTAAGTCTCATTGCTGTGCAGCTGGGCAGCCACACAGTCCTGCCAGCATGACACAGGCAACTGCAGCCCTGCCCTGCCCTGCCCTGCCTGCACAACTGCTGGTTAGGGAACGAGCTCTGGATAACCACAGGGCCTCCAGCAAACCAGCTTGATGTCCCTGTTCCATGCCAGCTGGCTCAACTGGCCAGTCTCCATTCAAATATTGATGGAGTGACATAACATGTCTGTAAAATCAACAGTTTTGCAGGGAACTGCTGTTCTGCCAGAAAAATCATAACTGGGTTTAAAATTAAGTACTGGAAAATACATTAGGAAATAATTTTCTGATTTAAATCAAAACATTACTGAATCCAGCCTTTTTCCCCCTAGTAATTCTCTCATCACAGTTTTCCTTTGTGTCAAATTACTTCTTTTCCTTGAAAAGCCCTTCAGAGGGAGCAGGAAATACAAAGAACATCTTGTAAGGCACAGTGGAGGAATGTCCTCCAGGTTCAGAGAACACCCCCTCATTAAACATCATTCTGCAGCCCTGAGTCTGAACATGCACTTCCATATACATCTTAACAGGCACAAAAAGCTTTTCTGGCTAAATGAAAGACATTTTCTTCTTTATCAAGCCCTAAACTCTCAGTTTCATGTGTCAGTTGGGCAGCTGTGTGGAGACAGCCCTTCTTACCTTCTGGTTGTCCCAAAGAAAAGAAACATGAAGGCCATTCCTCTCAAGAGAATACAGTAACACCCCATTGGAAATCGCTGCTCCACAGAGGAAACACTGCAGGGTCAATCTGTTGTTCTAGAATCACTCTTAACACGGGGCTGGGCAAGCTAAAATCAAATAAAAAATTTTATTTGAATATTTTGAGAACAGATAACAATCATCACATCAGTTGGGAAACAAACAAAGGGAAAACACATGTATTTTCCAAGCACTTCTATATGTACTTCAGTTAGGTCACTAGGATTCTCTGACCATACAAGATGTAGTCAATAAACAACAGATACTTCCCATCATTCCCAGCTGAAGGCTGTGACACACATGCAGTCCCATGCCTTCCATCTACATTAATGGAAAATTAGTCAGACCAAAAAACTTAATTTTATCTATTTTGGGTAAAACTAAATTCCTCTGCCTTCCATTCTTCTCCCTCTCCCACTTTCCCACCATTTAATATCCAAAACCACGAGCAGGCTTTATGACTGTGGTCCATCTTTCTCTCTCAGGTGCCACCTTACACTTGGTGATGGTAAGACAACATTTGTCAGCCTTTTCTCTCCATCTGCTGTGATGGACAGAAAACTTGGGGAGTGCACAGGAGTAAACAACATTCTTTTCACTTTATCATGCCCATCCATCACTCTTATCCCAACGAAGATGGAAAAGTAGCATTTGGCACAACTGTCCTTAAAGAGTCTTGCCCCTTCTGTAAGTGCTCAAGAAGAAAAACTCTGCAATTGATATTTTTAACCACAGCATAATTTTCTACACAGACACTGAAGTATTTTTTTCCAACAAAAACAGAAGTAAAAGCCTAAGCAACAAAATTTCCCTTTTTTTACAGATTAAATAGTAATATATTGTTATGCTGCCATCAAGAACAAAGTATGTAAGTATACCTGCAAATGATGACCAAGGTAATATGGCCATTAAATTTAAATATTAATCTTTTTTGCCACATAATTCATACCAGTCATAGTAAAATCAACACCTTTCAAAATACTTACCTTAAGTTTTTAAGCCTCAATCCAGCAAACACCTGTTTACAGTGTAGGAATTGTCCCATGATTTTTGTTGTACACATTAAACATCTTTTGCAGGATTGGAAACTTGGACTTGTAACTTACTTTCATCTGCAAAATCCTTTTCACTGGTTATCAAATAGCTCTTGGATCTGGCAATTCTTTGGAGAGTTGATCAGATAAATATAACCACTTGCTCTGGGGAAGAAAGCTGCTGGGTTTGCCTGCCTCCCACGTAATACATGAACCCAGTTAGCACCTTCTGATTATGTTTCCGAGATACACACAAACATGTTGCTAGCACAGGCTTATCTCTGGCCCAAGGCCTAAGTATAATTGAGGCTCTAGGGTAGAGATGGAGTTCTTTTTAAGCATGGCAACGGTAACACAGGCTGCCAAGTGAATATGAAGGTAGGAATCTTGACAAATATGAAATACAAGAAGTTACCAGGCAATAATGGCATATTGTAAGCATGTGATGTGGTTTGTTTAGCACCTAATGGAAGTTTTTACACAGCAAAGTCCCTTCCTCAGGAGTCAAAATGAGTAAAACTGACTACTGGTTAGGATTTGCCATCTTACTTAGAAATCTAGATAAGTTCATGTGAAAAGCACATATGTCAGTTAAAAATAGCTAAGTGTGTAATTTTGGAGACCCATCTGATAAATGTGATTTTACACTTTATGCCAAAAACCCTTAAATCCCCCATTTCATTAAAAGCCAATATTGGAATTTCATACGCAGGGAAATCTATGACTGTTCTGGACAGGAAAAGAAATGAAATCAATCAGTGAATTGGTTTGTGTTAGGATGAACAATTTTGCCCAGTGTGGACTCAAAATGGCAGATGACTTTAGTTGGCACAAACATTGTTCTAAATACATTTCAAGAGCATCAGGTGTTTCCTGTGAAGCTTTGCTTCCACATGGCAGAACTTCACCCAAATCACAGCATCGGGGCGAGTATCTGTGCTCCCCCCTCCAGCTGCTTAACCATGTCTATTAAGTGATGTTTCCCGCAGTGAGCCGTGAGGTGACACCAGAAACCACCGCACGAGCCCTTCCCATCCTGCAGACACGCAGAATTCTGCCCTCTGTCACCCCTCAACCCACCCCATTGACAGAAACACCGAGAACAGATTTAACAGAGCTCCACACCACAGTACTGACTGTTCTGGATTTTATGAAAATTAGACACACTGTCACAGATGGCTTTGTAAGGTCATTGCCAATGTCACTTCAGAAGATGAGGTTTGCACTGAGTTACTTCCAGGCTTTAGCATAATATCCAACAGTCACGGGGTTCGTAATGTGTTTGCATGCACTGCTCTGAGTCTTAAAGTTCACACACATTTGTTATAGACAGTTAACTCAAGAAAATTTGACATCAACATCTTGAAAGCGATAGAGAAGAAAATACAAAGCATTCCCAAAATTCCAACTTCCTAATTTTATCAGGCTTTTCTTATGAAGAAATCTGGAAAACCTGTTTTAATCTATTTACTTAAAATGTCCTACCAAACTAAAAAGTTATGGAAACTGTATTATCTAGAGTGTTGTCATCAAATCTGGCTCCAGAAAAATCCATTCAGCTTATCTAGTACTACTGAAACATTTATTATTGCTCTGAACATGAAAAAAGGAATTCCTGATTAAGGGAACTCCCAGGAGAAAGCACTCCAGAGAACAGAAAAACCTTGAAAATCCAAAATACAGATTATAACCCTGCACAGTAAATTTATAAATTGCTAGGGCCATTCCCCCATGCCAGTGTATTTCACCAGTCCAGGGTGGTTATCTTCTACCACATTTGAATAACTCAGCATGCAAAACTAACTCAGAGTGCTGGTGCCATTCTGAATTACTGGGCAGCAGAGGGCATGAACTTAGCTAGCTGCAGTAGAAAGTAATTACTGCTAGTCCATTTAGGACAAAACCTAATTCAAAATCTAAAATTCACATGAATTTGCAGCTACTACAACCGACCCAAGTGCTGTAATCTCTGAGGTTCTGCATACCAAGCAAACCCAGCTTCACAAAGCTTTCCTGCAAGTAACTGCTGATATTTCATCAGCTACATTCCAATGTTAGAACCTGTTTATGTTTGGTTTTATGCTATGATTATGCTTTCTGCTTGTACTATCATCTGCATCCTGAAGTCTGTGTCCTTTATATGTTTGCAGAGCCAAATAATTCAGTACTATTGACCTGCATGGGGTACAGGGAATAATGGACACCAAATCGCACATAGTATGGACAGTTTGAGGCCAACAGGGTCACTCTTCGATGAATTATTCCAGCTCCAGTAATACATCAAAAACAATGCTTGCTATTTTCTGTTAAAAAGACACCCTTCCTTGGCTACCACAGTTATGGAGTGACTGAAGTGGAGCACGTTTGATGCTTTGATGATAAAGATGAAAACTGCAGGCAGGAAAACAAAAAAAAAAAGTGGAACTTCAGTCAAAATGGCAGCTTTCATTTCCATTCCACACACTCATCATATTACTGGCCCTAAACATGTCTTTTCTGCTTTTCCCCCTCCTTTCCTCTTTCCCTTAATTGTTGTGGCCTGATTGCCCAAAAGGTTTTTTTAAACAAGACTTAGCTGTTTCAGGCTTCTCTTTCCAGGAGTCTGTTCTACAACAGTAACAATAGCAACAAAAAAGCAAAACACACATGGCGGGAGACAGAAACTGAATGACAAAACCTTGAACTGAAGGAATCCAAACCTGCCTGTTCAGGTTTCCTTCTCAGTATCATTATACACTAAATAATACCATCATTGAGAAATTCCAAATTGTCCCCACAAGAGAGACAAATACTTGCAGAGCAACACCTTGTCTCTGGCACTGTTACAGATGTCAGAATGGCAAAGTCAGTCAGCCAAAAAGGAAACCAGGACCATTATCAGTGACAGATGAACTGAGGACTTCCAGGGAGTTACTTAAAATGCATTGCCATTCTCAATAAAAGTTGTATTTAAAAATACAGTAGGACTTCATGGACCTAAAAAAATATTTGCAATAATCCCCTGACTTTTCTTTTAATTTCTCTCATAGGAATTTATGAAGTTTATTTGAATTTACATTCTCTACTGTTAATCATGAAAGGAGCTCCATCAGACTTTTCAATGTGCCAGGTCTGTACTGTGTAATTTATGGAGAGATCATGTGATTCTCATGCCAATGGTGGTCTCCTCATCTCAAATTAAGTATTTTGAGCAATCCATGTTTCTACTTAATCTTTTTAAGAAACCAAGGAACGTTCTCTATTTAAGTGAGCACAGTAGCAAATGCCAATGTCATCTTTTTCACTTACACCAGCAGCCTCAGACAATGGCCTGAGCCATTAGTAAGTTGCTAATTAACAGGCTGTTAAATTTAGCAATCACGTTCTATATTACAATTCCATAACAAGGTTTACCTGAGATTGAACAAAACCATGAAAAGGAAAACCAGTGAAAATTACTGAAACCATACAAATCATGCAAATCACTGCAGACTGGGAGAGGATTCAGAGACAGTTTTACTGCAGACTCTGCTTATTCTTACAGCCTTCAGTTTGGTCACAGATACACATGTCCATGAACTTCCAGTCTGGCACAGCAGTGTCATTCATGTTTTCTTAAATTATACAGAGAATGAAAATATTTCTCCCTTTTATCACCCCAGGAATCACCACTGATTTTGTGATTCAGTAATCTTCAGCATCTTACTCCCTGATCTCCCAAAACCCTGGTTTCAGTTCAATTTTTAAAAATGTTGACAACTCAGTCAGGGTATAAGAGATTCTAAAGAATTTTACCACTTAAGCTTACAGCATTTAATGCCTGCCTTGCTACTGTTTTCCATGCTTATTTTCAGCTGGTGACCACTTTTAATTAAAATACTCAGGCCTGTTGAGATTAAGTTAAACAGCTTTATCCTCAGACTATTCACAGCCACAAAATATGTAAAAGTCTTTTCCTAATTAACTTTCTTAGTCTGAGTCACATTTGTAGAATCAGAAAAGGAAACAATTATAAAACCTGAGTTTGTCAGGCTCCCACTCCCCTAACCAGCCTGTTGGAACAGGACCTGGCGGTGCTGGTCAGCTGGGGCTGAACGTGGGCCAGTGTGTGCCCAGCTGGCCAAGGACAACACTGGCATCCTGGTTTGGGTCAGGACTAGCATGTCCAGAAGGACCAGAGAAGTGATTGTCCCCCTGTACTCAGCACTGGTGAGGTCACACCTCAGGTCCTGTGTCCAGTTCTGGGCCCCTCACTGCAAAAAAGCATTGAGGGGCTGGAGCGAGTCCAGAAAGGGCAACGGAGCTGGGGAAGGGTCTGGAGCACAGGTCTGATGAGGAGCAGCTGAGGGAGCTGGGGGGGTTTTGTCTGGAGAAGAGGAGGCTCAGGGGGACCTTCTCTCCAATAGTCCATAGAATTTTATAAGAGCATTCACAGTATTTTATTAAATTTCTTGCTAATTGCCATACTTCAGTTTTGCACAGAAGTGCTTGACATAGTGGTGCTATTGCCCAGAGGAAGGACTTAGCTCCCAGAAAAAGTTGTGTTTACTGCAGAAGCAGCACATGACCCAAACCTAGATAAAATATGGATTTCATTGATGAGATCTATTTTTATACAACCCAAAATATTATTGTCTGCAATTCTTAAATTATTTCAGGAAGTGTGCCAACATCATAAAATGCAGGAAACAGTAAAGAGAAACCCTCTTGCCTCTGTGGTGGCACCATAAATTACTTTTGATGAACAAGGCAGGCTTCCAAAACTTTTCAGAAATCCAAGCCAACGCTCAGATTGGATAAAATCAAGCTTGGCTCAGTGGCAGGCAGTTGCAGTTGAGGGAAAAGAGCCTTCAGTTTCCCTTTCCTTTCCCAGGACACTTTTGCTCCCTAGCCCCAACCCAGAGGACCAGGGCTGTCAGCTCACCAAGCGTCTGCTCTTTATCATCTGTGGGAACCACAGCAGTACTGCACTGAGAACACTCTCCTTTAGTCCCAGATTGCTTCAGTTTCTCCTTCACGAACATATTTAAATCTCAGCAGCTTTCCCAGGTCTGTCTGGCCTTTACTTAGCAGTTCAGTAGTTTGAAGGACAGACAGTTATTTTTTCTTTTAAATAAAAGAGCTGCCAACAGTACAGATTCAGAAGGTGAGAAGTGACATAAACTCGTGTTGCTCACATCAAACAAATGAGAGGAAGAAAGTGCACATCCTACATTTTTTTCTATCTTTGCCACATGAAAGAGGAGCCAGGAACTCTTAGAGATGGCAGTAGACTTTATTACTGTGACCTTTTGTAAGTTCTTGACTTCAATTGCTGGTCATTCCCTGTTCTTCCCGTTTACAGCATGAGGAAGCAGCACAAGGGTGTGTGAGCCAAAGAAATATCAAACAGCCACTCAAAATGCAGAATACTTTTTTTTTTAATTTATGTTTAGAGTTTTTAAAAACTTCATAGTTCTCCACTGGCTTTGATAGACAGTTACTTTCTTCTCATCATTTTTGAGGCAAATCCTCACTAGGAACAGCATCTAAGCTATTTCGCTGTACCTCTGCCCTCCAACATCTGCATGAGTTGACTTTCTGCTCAACAGGAGTTTCCAGTGCAATCATTAGATAATGAAATACAAGTCCTTGCATTCACTTTGGTTTTTATCTTACTATCTGGTGACATTCAAATAAATTATCTTTTCCATTGTTATAATCCATCTCGCAAGTTTATGCCTTTGTCCTTCATTTTTTCCCACACTGGAAACTTTTAACATATGTGAAAAAAGAGCTTATTTGCTCAGCCTTTCCTACCTCTAAAATCCTACCTGAAAAAATCTGAAAATAAAACCGAACCCATGGTTTTGTCTACAAATAAGCGTAGACTGATCTACAGTGATACACGTATGAAATAGGGAGCTTAATTTTCTCAGAAGTGCCTCAGGACCAATGATTCACAAGCCAGCAGAAGATGGTAAATACCTATAGTTTTTCAAAAGGTATAAACTGGTTCAGTTCTGAACACGTAGCTACATTTTCAGTTAGACACCATTCTATGGAACTGATCATAGAGTAGGAACAGATCAATTTTAAAGAGCTTTGGGAAAGCATAAAAATATTTTAGAATTATTAGGAATTTCAGTTTGTGAAGAAGAAAATCTTCAGAACAGTTATGGATAAACTGCATTCTTGGGTAAAACAGCAACCCCATTTATATCATGAGGAAGGTTTAAGCATAACTGATGTCTCTGAATGGCAGCACGGTGCTGAGTTGCAGCAAGCAGTGGCAAACAGCAGTACTGACTGCTCCAGAATGCTCCAGACAGGCACTCCACACACCTGCATTTCCTTCCCTGTGTTATCCTCAGTGTTCAGACAGCCCTATGGGATACACCCTGGTAGCCAAGCAGGTAACTGAGCTGCCACATCACATTTGAATGTTTTCATCTCTCAGCAGTGCCAGGAACAGATGAAAGATTCCAGATTAGAGTAATACAGTGAATGTGCACCACAGGAAGGATGAGAGGTACACAAAGAAGGCATAATCTGTCTCAGAAAGGGCATTTTCCATCAGCATCCACAAAACTGCACAAACCCATACGACCCTTTTACATTTCCAGAATAATGCTGCACACCCTGGCAGGCACAGCCATGTAAATGACTCTCTGCTATTAAGGCTGTGAAGGAAATGCATTCTTTCTCTGTTTATATATAGACAATTGGACAGAAGTGTTTCCTAAAACAACACAAAGGTGAAGATATATACAGTTTTCAAGTGTAGCCCAGAAACTAGGAATGGCTGTGAACACAGAAACTAAATTCAGGGCTCACATAAAAGCTTTTCCATAGCTCTGTATTTCCCTTCAACAAATTTAATGCCCATAGGACAGTATTCCAGACCTATTATTTTGTTGCAATTTCATCCCTTAGGAAACAAGGAATAGATCCCAGTTCTAGAAATGCTGAGAAACAGTGCTCATTTTGACCAGTTAGCTGTGGCCAGCTACAATTAGCACTGAAAAAAAATTAAGTTTTTGTCATCAGTTAAGCATGTATTATAAATTATTATCTTCTCCCACTGACCAAATTCAACAATAATTGTATTTGTTTCTCATCCAAATCTATAAGATTTGTCTGGAGGCATTTAGAAAGGGATACAATTTAGGATACACTATGAAGTGTAAGAAGAGGAAGCAAGGCGAACTCATGTCACCATGAAATAAAATGGAAATGTTACGCCAAGTTGGAAATAATTTGGATGGAAAAGGTACATGTGCTTTTCCTCTTTTTTCCTGTGATTGGTTGGGAACTTTCTTCATTTCATTCCTGTCAATTATTCTTAAATTTCTGCTGCCATTACCAGCCATGAGCAAGGAACTGGTACGTCCAGACTGTCAACAGCTCAGAGCAGCAAGTTTCCAGGAAATAATTTCCAATTTTTAATTTGGCTGTTACTTAGCTTGATAAAGAATTATTTTTTCATTTATCTTGTTCTTATTTCTCCTCTCTGTGGAGCTAGTCATATGTGAATATGTGTGGGTCTTTTATCTTCTTCAATAAGGTATTAGTCCACATGGAGCAAAGAAACAACATGAATTAGACAGGGACAGGAACAGGAGGACAGGCAACAGTGGCTACAGTGCTTGAGAAACAAGTCATGTAGAGAGCACATACCTGCAGGCTGGTAGATGTAATGTGGAAGGGAAGAAAACTTCCATTTCTGTAGCACATGGAAAGATTCCAGAAATTTCAGGAGACAGGCTCATCCCAAATAACTGCTCTGTCTGTAGAAATACCTTTGAACTTCTGCAGAGTAGAAAAAAGAAGCTATTTCAAACAATAAGAA
>JAOXXN010033757.1:0-14336 GCA_026770055.1 Myrmophylax atrothorax
TTCTCCTTCTCCTTCTCCTTCTCCTTCTCCTTCTTCTCCTTCTCGTTTCTGCTGGGATTCCCCTCCCACCCCGACCCGGCACGACCCGGTGGTGCCGCTGCCGGAGCCGGAGCGGCTGCGACGCGACTTCCCCGCGCCCCAGGGCCCGACTGGGGGGGCTCACTTCGCTTCTCTTTGGTTTGTTATTCCCGAGCTGGGCAAAACCGATTTTTGGTGTTTTCTGCTACGAATCTGTCCCGTCCTCTGCTCGGCCAAAGGGATTTGGGGCTGTTCGCCCTTTCTGGAGCAAATAAAACCAATGCCCTGAATCCTGGCAGGAGCAGCAGCCCTTCAGCCTGTGGAGCTTGTGCTGGCCTGTGCCTGTCACACGAACAAAGAGAGTAATGAATCAGGGATTAATTAACCTAATAAAGTGCTCCTAATTAGAGGGCAGGAGAAAGGAGTCCCCAGGGCTTCCACTGAATATGTGCCAGTTCCACAACACTGTATTTGTACATTTTTTTCAAATAGATCTGACATTTATTGTTTCATTCCAACATTTTACGTATCTTTCAATTATATTTTATTGATTCTCATCTCTTAGAGGTCAGGATCAACACCCTGATCTTTTATTTTCACCATTTTGGGAAGTGAAAAATACTTTTTTCTCTCTCAGTACCTCGTGCTGCAACTCCTTGTCCTTCCCCCTGGTTTTCCTCCCTCTGGATACAAACCCCCTACGCCCCATCCCCGGGGTGCAGGGACTGGGGGGTCGTGTCCGCTGGGCCCCCCAGATTGGTGGGGGAGAGGAACTTGAGGGGGTGCTGATGGGGGTGTGGTGATGCCACCCCTCAGGTCCCCAAGGGCTTCTCAGGGTGGTCAAACTGAGGCCCGGACTGAGGGAGGAGGGGCTGGAGGGGCATTTCTCGAGGCTCTGATTGGCTGCTGTCCCACCCCCCATGCTGGGGCCCCCCAAAGGAGGGAAGAGAGATTTTTTGGGGGACACTGAGCTCCTTCTGCTCCTGTTCAGGAGGTCTGCAGGGTGTTCAGGGTTCTCACCAGGGAGCTTTGCCCCAGGACACCCTGCCTCGGGCTCTGGGGGTGGGTGGTGGCGGGTGGTCTTGAGTCCCCTCTTTTTCCATGCCCCTTTCTTGAACACAGGATCTGGAATTCCAGTCCCCGGGGGCTCCTTACCGCAGCCCCCCCCACTGTCCCCCCGGGGCCCTGACGGCCACCCTGGAACTGTCCCTTGTACTGGGAGGGCAGTTGCCTCCAGGGGCTTTTTGGGGGGATGGTGCCCCTTCCCACCCCATCCCTGATGTACCTGACAGGGTTCGGCACCCCCCTCTGCAGTGTCCTGGTGGCTGGCACAGAGGGAACAGCCCGCTTGTCCCAGCCTGAACGGCATCTCCGGGAGCTGCGGAGGATCCTGTGCCCCCCGCCAGGTCACCCACCCCCCCGGGGTCCCCTCAAGGCAGGGACAGGGTGTGACAGCCCAGGAGAGCTCAGGGTCACACGGAGCCCGGAGAAAATGGAGTGGGGGCAGACGCTCAGGGTGGATGTGAGAGCCAATGGACATGGATGTGGGAACCAGGGAGGGCATGAACGAAGCTGTTTCCTGGCTCTGGTCTCTGGTGTCTTCGAGCACGTGATAAACAGGGAGCAAAATCCCCTGACACCCTCCCATGTCCCCCTCCCAGAGGTTACTTCACCCACCACCCCCATGAGGTTTGTCCTACAGCTGCTTCCAGGGCTGCTGCAGCAGCACCTTTGGGGGGTCAGGGTTAGGGTGCCCTGAGATCCCTCAATGCAGCCCCAGGTGAGCAAAGCTGCCCTGAGAGACCCCTGGGCCCAGCACCATCTCTGCCCCCTCCAGCTCTACCCCCATCTGCCCCTTCCTCTGCACTGGGGAGAGGAGACAGGAAAAATCTGCATCCCCCTCCTGCTTCCCAGCCCAGGAACAGTTTTGGAGCTGCAGCTGCTGCTCAGCACCCACAGCTGAGGCTGCTTTGAGGCTGGTTTTATTTAACCTCTTGTTCTGGCAGAGAGAAGGAGCCTTTCCCTGGAGCAGAGGCCCTGCCCAGGGGTGGAAAATGGTTCTGTGTGGGAAGGTTGGTGGGTTCCATCCCCCCTGACCCACTGGTGGCTGGTGGGTAGAGGGGTGGAGGGGCTCTTGGGAGGGGGGGGTGTGAGTGGCTGTTTCCCCACCCAGAGTAATTTATTGGAGTTTTGATCCAAAACAGGCCTGTGGGCGGGTGGGAGTCAGAACACGATTTCTTCTTCCAAAACCTTGGCCAGATGGAGGAGGAGGCTGTGAGGAAGAGGAAGATGCCCCAGGACCCTCAGGCAGGTGAGGAGGAAGTCAGTGCCCCTTTGCCCCTCTCTTGTGCTGCATCTTCCAGCCGAGCATCGCCCCCGGCTGCAGGACAACCCCGCTGCCGATGCCGTCCTGCCGGGGACGGGTTTAGGGGGATGTCCTTGCCCTTCCCTGTGGGCCGGAGGCAAATGCCCTGCCTGTCCTTGTTCCTTCCTGGCCTTACAAGTTTGGGGAGTGTGGGAAGAGCTTCACCCAGAGCTCTACCTTGACCAAACACCAATGGACCCACCAGTAAGGGAAGCCCTACGAGTGCCCCGACTGTGGGAAGAGCTTTTGTCCACTGCTCCAACTCCATCACCCATCGGAGGTCCCACGTTGGGAACAGACCTGGTGACCTGCATTCCCAGTGATGCATGTTGCGAAGACACCTGGCTGGTGGTCTCCACATCCTCCTGGTTCCCTGTGGGCACTTGGGTGATTGCAGGGGGAGGAACATCCATCAGGACACGCTGACGTTGGGAATTCATTGGGAAGAGTGGATTTGTTGACTTTACACCCCAAAAAATCTCACCTGCTCCATCCTATTATTTCTTCTGGTGGCATTGAGCCCCCTAATTTCACCCCAAATCCCTTCATTCCACTCAAAAGTCCCTTAATCCCTCCCAGAATCCCCAGAATTTTTTCCCAAATCTCCCCAGTTTCACCCCCAAATCCCTAAGGTTCCACCAGAAGTCTCCTTAATTCCACCCAAAATTCCTTTAATTCCACTGAAACATCCCTATTTACACTTCAAATCCCCTGATTTTCACCTCATATCGCGGTGGTTCTACCCTAAGTTGCTTTAATTCCACCTCAAATCCTTATAATCCTTCAAAGTCTTGCTTATTTTACCTGAAATCCCTTTAATTCCACCCAAATTGCCTTAATTCCACATAAAATCTCCCTAATTCCACTCCAGATCTCTTAATTCCACTCAGAAGTCTCTTAATCCCTCCTAGAATTCCCAAAATTTCATCCCAAATTCCCTCAAAGTCACTTCAAATCCCCAAGATTCCACTAAAATTCCGCTTACTTTCACCCAAAATTCCCTTAATTCCACTCAAAATTCTAAGTCCACCCAGAATTTTCTTAAATCCACCAGAAATTTCCTTAAATCCACCCAAAATTTCTCTTAAATCCACCTAAAATTTCTTCAATTTCACCCCAAATTTTCTTATATCCATGCAGAATTCCCTTAAATCCACCCATTTCTCTTAAAACCACCTAAAATTTCCTTATTTCACCCTATATTTTCTTAAATCCACCAAAAATTCCCTTAAATCCACTTAAAATCTCCCTCCTTCCACCCACAATTCCTTTAAATGCACTGGGTCCCTGGTGTGTGCTGGTTTAAAGGTAAACCAGCAGGAGAAATGAACCCAACACAAGAGAGATTATAAATCAGAGTTACAATTTAGTTAAACATATTAAAATAAATGCAACGACACACAGAGAAATTGGGTTTAACCCACAAAACCCAGAAGTGTAACCCAGCACCCTGGGGCACAAACACAGTGATGGTCATTAGCCTTTGGGCTAAGCCCCACTTGGTTCCCCTGAGCCCAAAGTATAAAGGAGAGAAAAAACCTGTGCAAATGATGGTTGCAGTCTGGTCGACAGTGGTGGTCTCCTCCTGTCGAGGTTCTGATCCTTCTCTGGATCTGATGAGTGGTACCAGAGCTCCCCAAACCCCCAAGATAATATACCCTCCTGTCCAGGTGGGAATGCCCAGTCCCTCCCCCAGAGTGGGAAGTTCCACAATGGGTGATCTGACTCTGTGAGTCCGGGGGTATTTTTGGAATCGTTGATGGCCCATTAGCAGACATGACCCCTCAGGCTGGGTGTGAAGCTGCTAACGACTCCCCAGAAGGGAGTTATCACATCTCCTATCTCACAGGCTTCTTAAACGCCCATCTTACATCCTGAGGGGTTGGTTGTGCCCTGGGCAGCTGCTGCAAATGGTCCATTGTTAACAGTTTATGGGAAATTATATAGAGGATGGAGAATACACAGATTTGGTCACACCCACACAGTGATAAACTGGTCTTGGCTGCTGAACTAGGACATTATCCGTGGGGTTGGGGAGTCCCCTTTCCCTCCCCCCACCTCAGGGGGCCCCGGGGTCAATGTGGTCCTGGCCCCCCCCTTGCCCCCATGCTGCTGGGGCAGCAGCAGCAGGGCTGGGGGCAGGGTCAGGATCGCCAAATAGGGGCAGTTCTGTGCTCTGCCCCGTCCCTGCCCCTTGGCTGCCGGACCATATAAAATGCCTTGTGACTTTGTAATAAATGTTCTTGCCTCATGTCTCCCTGAGTGAAACCTCTCGTCTCTGCACTCCCGGACACAGGGGACTGGTGGGGACCGGCTCCCCTTCCCTCAATGCTGCAGAAAGAAATACTGACCTGCCCCTCTACTTCTATTACCTTTATTCTCTTTATTATTTCATCTGCCTCTTCATTGAGGTGGTTCCACCTCTCCTGTTTAAATGGCCATGTCTAAGGACATCTCTTTAATAGACTTGCTGGATGCCTGTCCTTCCCATTGCTCCTAGGTTTCCTCCTCCAGCTGCTCTCTGGTCATTCCAATGCCTCTCAGTTGACTGGTTTCATGCTTTGATCTTCAAAGAGTTGTCCAAACTTTGAGAAGTTTAATTGCACATTGGGAAACATCTTAATTGTGTTTATTTTTGTTTAATCACCTTTTCTTATGACTTTGTTTAGAACTGCTCCCTTGTGGATGGTGGATCATGTCAGATGTTGGTGGGATGTTGCACAGAGCTGAGGGAAGAGCTTTGGCATTTATTAAGTTGTATCATTGTTGCTACTTTCTATGGTGGCAATGAAGAGAAACCTTTCTGTGGCTCTAAGTCCCACTAGTTCCTTCCCCTCCAAAACACAAACCTGATGAGTTGTGGTTCCCACTCCAGGGGCACTAGGATCTGCCTCCATTCCCAGAGCACAAAGCTCCCTTGTCCCACAAAGTCCTTGGAAATGGAGGGATCAAGGACACAGGACAGGCCATGGCGATCAGTTGCAAGGAATGGCCAGGGATTTGGGGTGGTCGTGACTGCAGTGCAGGACCTGGCACTCGGCCTTGTTGAACCTCATCCAGTTGGCCTGGGCCCATTGATCCAGCCTGTCCAGACCCCTCTACAGAGCCTTCCTGCTTGCCAGGAGATCAGCTCTCCCATGCAGCCCGGTGTCATTTGTGAACTGACTGAGGGTGCACTCGATCCCCTCATCCAGATCATTGATAGAGATGTTTAATTGAACTGACCCCAATACTGAGCCCTGGGAACACCCCTGGATGTAACTCCATTCCCCACCACTCCTTGGGCTTGGCCATCCAGACAGATTTTTCCCCAGTGAACAGATGTTGCAGAGAATGTTTGCTCAAGTTCCTGTAACCCCAGAATATTGGGATAAGTGCATATTTGCCTCTGTACAATACATAATTTCATTCACTTTCTCTCTTTTCCTCCCTCTATGGACCAAGGGATCTTGGACTTCAGAGTATGACTCACTGTGTGTGAATAGGAAATGTGGGCAGAACTGGGGGCAGGGAGTGTTTGGGGGCACCTTGGGATCTGTGCTTGACACAGAAGGTGTTTGCCATTGGTCTAAGGCTACCTTTTGTGGAAAGTGGACTTCAGGAGACGCAATGCAGATTTAATATACAGGAGAGGAAGGACTTTTACTTTTCATTGAGCTGTGCCTTCCTTTGGTTTTGTTTGCTGACAATACATGAACATCCCTGGGTGTCTCCTACAGCTCTTTCTCCCAGTAAAGCAGATGGGAGTTGGTGCCAAGGAGCTGAAACCTGCAGGTCCAGCCTTTAGTGGAGGAAGCTCAGATGCCACAAGGCTCCTTTGAGTCCCAAGGGTTTGAGGAGGGAATGGTGGGGTTGGGGTTAGGGATAAGGTCTGATTGATTGTGAGAGTCTCGATTTTCATATCTATTCACACTGCATTAAGAGGTGCTGTGGATCAATATTACTGGGGGATTGCTGATATTAATGTATAAACAGGAAAACAAACAGGCCACAAAAAAGACATATTTTTTTCTTGTGTGTGTTTTATATATATATATATATATAGTATAAGATACTCACTTTGAATATGCTTCTTTTGTCTGTGAAATTAAAATCTGAAAATTTAAAAGTAAATTATTCCCAGGGGCTTGTCTGGTTAAGATGCCATCACTGAAAAGAGACCATGGAGGGAACGAGCCTACAAGGAGACCATCTCTGGTGCTTGGGAATGATATCAATTAGAGATTGCTGCTATCAGTGTATAAACAGGAAAAAAGTAAACAGGACAAAAAGTAATCTTTCTTCATCTTTTTGTCAGTGCAATACACTCACTTTGAATACACTTCTGAAATCTGTCTAATTAACCACAAAAGAATGGAAGACTTAATATTAAATTATTCCCAGAGGCTTGTCTTGTTAGAATGTTTTGAATGTTAATGAGGCCTCTGGAACTGAATTCCTGAACTGAAAATCTGAAGACTGAACCAGCCTTTAGAAAAGTAAACTTAATCAGCAAACCTCCAGGTTCCTGAGGCCCCACTGAGGCCATCACTGAAAAGAGACTGTAGAGGGAATGAACAGACAAGGAGACCCTCCCTGGGGGTTGGGGAAGCAGAAACTCAGAGTCACTGGTTACAGGTGGGAAATGGACTGTGGAATGTGGCTGTTAAAACCCCTGATGGCCTTTGCCAAGTTTTGTCACCGGAAATGTTTGGATAAATCACTCTAATGGTATTTTTAGGACGAGAAAGCAGGCATTACTTTATTCAGAGTGGTGGCGGTGTGCGAGGTCACTCCCCAAACATGCACACACTTGCAAAATGTTTTGCTATTTACCCATTTTAGAAAATAATAAAACTCGTGTTTATTTACTAGAAATTACATAACTCTCATGAATTTGTGTTTTTTCTTCTAGTGGTCATTAATTTCTCACTTCTCACGCTAATTAGTCCACAATTTTAGTCTTTTTACTATCTTTTTGCATGATAGGTTCAGTACAATTGCTGAATTGTCTTTGTTACTTTCTTTTTTATCTCTGGTTGTGGGACAATGGACAGGGTTAAAAACCAGAAGACAAGGTCAAATGCAGCTGCTGTCCCCTGGATGGAACGTGGTCCACATGCCCCACAGAGCCTCCCTGTTCAACAATAAGCATCTGCTACAGGGGATGGAATGGAGGGTGGAGCTGAGACTCCGTGGCCTCGCTCCATAGAAATCCCTGCAAGAAGGGGAACATGGGGGTAGTTTGTAGTTCATAAGATCATAAAGTACCTGATAACCCAAGGACAGAAATGAAAATGTTCTGCAGGCGAGCCAAGAACTGTGCCGAAATCCTCCTTCTCAGGCGCCAAGATATGACCACCCCACTAAGTACGAGAATCCAAGTGAGAGAATTTTACAACAATCAGAGATAAGATAATTACAACTGAAGTCACTCAAGCTCCACTTAAACTTACAGAAAAAGTATAAAAGTAAGTTGCAAGTAGGGGAAATTTATGGAAGACTTTACCAAAACTGCTGGGACAGTCAATGGGCTGAATCTGTCTTACCCCTTATAGGGACACCTGTTTGGTAAGAAACATATTCTATGAGTGCTAAATGCTGCTTTTAGGATCAGAGCTGGTGCTTGTGCTTGCTCTGCAGTACAGAAGATTGCTTTAAATATGTTCTTGCAGTCAGACACTATCACTGACATCCTTCAGACCTTATTAACCTGTCACATTTTGTATTAATAAAGAGAGTTATTCCATGAACTGTCCGAGTGAGTCCTTTCCAGGTGCTGCGGGTGCCATCAGCAGATAACAGCTTGGGAAGGCCCACTGAGAGGACCCCATGCTGTTGGCTGAGCCCCCCAAAAGGGCAGTCAAATCACCCTCTGATCTTGGGATTCTGTTCAGTGAAGGGTCCCCTCATGGGAAGCCGACAGACTGGTCGGAAAGAAGGGTTTCAACTTCCCCGGGGCACTGACAGACAAAACACTGAGGGGCAAGAAAATCTCCCCTCTCAAAGGGTCAGGCAAACCCCCCTTTCACATCATGGTATCAAAGGGGCCACTGTGACAGTGCAAGGGGCTCATTGAAGCCAAGGATCCCTGAGACACTGCAGGATCTCATGGAATCAAGGGGCCTTTTTCTAATACTGTTGAACCTCTTGGAATCAAGAGGCCAATGTAACGCTTCATGACCTCAAGTTAAAAAAGGAAATCTAGGATGCTGTGGAATGTCATGGAATCCAGGGGCCTGTGAGACACTGTAGAACTCCATGGAATCAAGGAGCCACTGCAACATTGCAGGACCTCTTGGAAATAAAGACACCATTGTGATAAGGCAGGATCTCATGGAATGAATGCCCCTTTGTGACACTGCATGGCCTAATGGAATGAAAGGCACCCTGAGATGTGGTAGAATCTTCTGGATGCAAGAGGCCTTTCTGACACTCTGGAATCTCATGGAATCAAGGTGCCATTGTGATAGTTCAGGGCTTCATGGGATAAAAGGAATCCTGTGACAATGTGGAACTTATGAAATCAACAGGCAGTTGTGACACTGTGGAACCCCATGGAATTGGGGAGCCACTGTGACACTGCAGGGCTTCATGGAATCCAAGGAAACTTGGGACACTGCGGAAACTAATGGAATAAAGTGGTCATTGAAATACTGAGAAACATCATATCATAAAGGGGCAGCTGTGACACTGCATGGCCTAATGGAGCGAAATGTGACACTGTGGAACCACATGGAATCAAGGAGCCATTTAGACACTTCAGGGTCTTATGGAATCAAAGGAACTGGTGAGACACTGGATTATTATATTAATTATTGGCTCCAAAAACCTCAAGTGTGTGTGTGTGGGAGGGGAAGGCACAGGTCAAATTTCATGAAGATGAGGTGATGCCCTGTTCCATACCCCACACCCACTGGGCAATTTTGGAGTAGCTCCGAGGCAAAAGCAGTCTGGGAACAGTTCCCCATAGCACTGCCCCACAGCACTGCCCATTCCCACACCCTCTGTGGCCCCTACCCCAGCCCCACGCAGGCTACAGCACACCAGGAGCACTGCCCATTACCCTCCCCAGAGCACCAGAGTGTGAGGATCATAAAGGTTTTTTGAGTTAGGAAGACTTTTTGGAGCTGCAGGCAGTTCCTCTAGGCCTCAGTAGCTGGTACTTTTGGTATGAAGATGGGTTCCATACCTAAATCGATGTCCGAACAGAACAGTTTTGATACAGTTCCCAAACATTTTGGAAACTCCAGTAATTACTGACATGAGATGGAAGTTCAGCAGATAACTAAAGCCAGTCACCTTGTGACCCTACAAACAGCAGCCCTGAGTGAGGCCCCTGCAGCTCCCCAGCACCTCCCTCTCAGTGGGACACCTCTTGGAGCTCAGGAATCCTCAAGTTTGCAACACCCCAAGGAGTATTGCTGATGCTGAGGACAATTCTGATCCCTCCTCAACAAACACACTCCTCCAGATGCCACCCTTGTCTCTTGGGAAATACAAAGGGATTGGAGGGGAGTGTTTCACTGACAACGAGAATTCTGGATGGGTATCTTTACACAAAGGCAGTTAAATGCCTGATGCCCCATCCCATCAGATCTCGGAAGCTAAGCAGGGTCAGCCCCTGGTAGTACTTGGATGGGATACCTCCTGGGAATCTTGGGTGCTGTAGGTTCTAGTCCTGAGGAATTCACTGTCACTGTTCAAGCTCGTTCAGCCGTGGCAGATGAACCTTGGGAGTTAAAGGGTGGGGCCAATTCCGTGCACGCTGTTCCTCACCTAAAAAAAAAGTCCACTGTGCAGGCTCGGAGGACACACCCACGTGGATAGAGCCCTTCCCAAATCTTCATTCACAAAGCTGAGCCATACATACATACATACCTTTACACACAGAGATACTGATGTGTCCAGACATCTCTGTGTGTGTATGTGAATTGACTGTGGTGTGAATGTTGTTATTGTGAATCTGTAGGTCATTGTTCTAACTGTAGGAAATGGTATTGAATCACTTCATAACGGTTCAATTGCTCAATGATTAAGTGCTATTAATCTCTTCTGTCCCCTTCTCTTTGGATCCAAAATCTTTTTACCCTAACCCTCTTGCAGCTCAAGTCACTCTCTAAATCATTACCTTTCATTTAAAAAATAGGGTTTTTGTGAGGTCCACTTTGAAATCTTCCTTCTTAACTAAACTACGGAGTGACTCCAATTAGTACGAGTCTTGAAAACTTCAAAAAAATTAAAAGAAGATAAGGAAATTGGTTTTTTATGTTATGATGAGCCCCACACACTGTGTTTGGACATGAGTTTATAATCCTCAGAAAGTTAGAGAACATTGAAGAAGCTGCTCAAGAAGTCAGAAGCCAAACTCCAAGTCCCTTGATGCATCAATGGGCCCCACTGAGGGCAGGCACTGACAAAGCCTCCCCAGGGACTCCTTAGAGAAGATCCTTGGAGGCCCTGATTGCTGGGAGACAAAGGCTCTGTGCAGGCACCTGCAATGCTGAGGAAACCCTGGGTTTGTTTGAGGAAGCACAAAGGCCAAGCCCTGAGCTCCAGGCCCTGGGACAGCAGGTCCTGTCCCTCATGGGTGGCTCAGGGGTGTTTGTGGGCACTGGGATGTGAGGCAGGGAACAACAAATGTCAAAAACCTGTGCAACCCCTCCCAGCCTCCTCAGGGAAGGGATGAGGCAGAACAAAGTCTAGAGCCTCAAAAGAAAGTTCCTTCTGGTGGCCTCAGTGGCAGAGGCACCTGCCAGAGTCCAAGGGACAAAGCCCTGGGTGCCTTTGTGTCTTCCAGCCCTGCCAGAGCCCTTGGCCATCCTCCTGCAGGCTGCTCTGCCCTGTCCCTGCTGCTCCTCTGGCCTTGCAGGCTGCACACACCCATCCTGTTTTCCCACCCAGCCCTCACAGCAGCATTTCCACGCCCTCACTGATGTCTCTGCACCTATCACTGGCTGTTCCTTGGTACACAAAGCCATGGGATGATCCTGAATCCCTCTGTGTGACATCTTGCACCTTAAGACTGCAGTTTGAGTGACATTCCTTTTTTCTCACCTCCAGCCTGAACCTTTCTAACTGCTCTTTATGGAGGTTTCCTTCTCTTTCCAGTACGAAGAAAAGCTCCATCCTGGCAGATCTCCTATGGACCCTCTCCAGTTTTATCTCATTCCTCCACAATGAGGAGCCCTACAGACAGACAGACTTTTCCAGATGTGATCCCAGGGTTGAGTCCAGAACAGTGACAACTCTCTTTTCTGGGTGTCCAAGCTCCCCCCAAGGCAGTCCCATGTGCAGTTGTCCTCATTAACTTTGACCACGAACCCGTGTGCCACAGGACATCCCTCACAGAGCCCAGTCCCTGCTCCTCGGTGTCACTCCAGAGCTGTTCAGTTCTCTCTCCTCATCTCTGGGTCACTGTGTCCCCAGGGCAGGACTGGCCTCTTTGCCTTCTGAAACTCCAGGAGGTTTGTATTGCCAGATCCCAGAGATCTTCAGGGCCCCTGACAGGGACTCTCAGCTGGGGCTGCTCTCAGTGTGTGTGCACAGGTGGCTCAGCTGCCTCTGAGTGCCCAAGGCTGCTGCTGCCTGTCAGGGAGGTGACAGATGTGACCTGGCAGCTCCTTCCCAGCCATGGGCCCCCTGGAGATGCTGAGGCACAGCTGACTCCTCACAGCATTGCCACCTGTCTGCTCCTTGTGTCCCACAAGATGATCAGGTCCAGGTCACCTCACATTCCCCTCCAACACCTTGTGCCTGCTCTGGGCCCTCAAGGTCCTTGTCCTGCTCCCAAGGGCTGTGTGGGGCTCGTTAATGGTCCAGAGTTGGGTTTTGGAGCTCAGGATCAGGATTAGGCAGAAGCTTAGAGAGATTTGGTGATCCATGGGATCAGCAGACTCGTTGCCTCCTCCCCATCGCCGCACAGAAAGGAGTCGCGGCTCAACCACTGCTTGGGCCCTTCTGGAGTCAGTGTTTGCTTCAGTAGCCGAATTTGTCTTGTATGAGATTGTTTTCAGATTTTGCTTTGCCCCTACTTTGCTGTGGTTTTATTTTTTTAATTTTTGTTCCCCCAGGGGAAAAGGGGAATGGGAAGCAGGTGCTGATCACCATTTCTATCTGTACACAAAAGGGACTTCGAGGCGGAGAGACAAAGTGATTTCTCTCTCTCATTGGTTTGAACTCTTGATATTGTTGTCTTTGCTGCTCTATCTCTGGTCAGCTACTCTTTTCACTTAGTACCTCCTTGTATTTTGTCTCTCTGTACTGGTGGGGAATAAAAGGGGAGTGAGTTAATTTTATTGGAGTTTCCACCCCAATATTTGTCTTCAAGCCGAGACAGGTTGCTCAAGCACTCCCTGCAATTTGGCATGACCTGCAAAGGACTTGAAAATACATTTGTCCCATTCTATGGAGTGATAATAAAGATTTTCTGCATTGGTGCTGAAGGGCTGATCACAGAGGGATCTCACCAGGAAGTTGCTGCCAAGAGCATGTATCATGAATTTTGACACTCTTCATTGAGCCAACTTCCCACCCACCACATGTTCCAATTCTTCACCAACAGGTTCAGCTCACACCAATCTGGCTGTAAGGAGACCACAAGAGACCATCTCAAAGGCCTTGCCAAAGTCTGGGCACATAACATCCCCTTCTTTTACCTCCCACAGGGGTTCTGCAATCCCTCCCTTGTCCTTCCCATGCCTGGAAATGGCTGCAGAAGGACTGGCCATATCCTGTTCCATGCTGATTCAGACCAGTCTGGAACTCTCCCAATCCTCCTTCCTGCACTGTTTGCGAACTGGTTCCATGTCTGCCTCTCCCAAGTCCCCAGGCACCTCTGGGATGGCTCTGGCCTTTCCAAAGTGTTTGGAAGAGGTCCCACAATGACCCTGCCCAGACTTCCCAATACCCCTGACACCAAAGGACTTTTCCATATCCCACTGTTCCAGTTTAGTGCCCACAACACAACACAACGCAGGCCTGTCCAGGTCCTCAGGGCCATTCAGAAGGGAGGCAACAGTGATTTCTTCCTACAGACCCACCACTCCAGTGGTCTCTCTGTGCACTCCATGGGTGTTCTGAGCATTTTCCCTGGTGGCTCCCTGCCCTGAATGTTTCCAGCCATCAGGCTGTAGGTGAAGGGGATGAGCAGGTGCATGAGGATGATGTAGAACAAGAGCTGTACCAAACTATACCAGGAGGGCTGTGCTGGACAAGGATGGGGATACTGCAGAAAACAGTGGGACTGGTGAGGTGAGAGGAGCAGGTGGAGAGACCTTGTGCCTGCCCATGCTGGGCAGGTGCTGCCCCAGGATGGCAGCTCTGAAGCACAGAAAGGATGTCCCTGGGAACAGGAAGGGATGACTGGATCTAAAAATTAGGCTGGAAAAGCAAAGAACAGGAGGGTCATGGTGTCATTGCAGGAAAGTTCCAACACTGGAGCAAGAGGACAGAAGTGGTGTAGTATATCATGGTGTCCTGGGTTGAGCTGACAAAATGCCAGCTGCCCAATACAGAGTCCAAGCCTCCCTCCCTCCGCTGAGAAAAGGGAGAAAGGAAAAAAATGGAAATTCAAACTAGGTTTATACTTAAACTAATTATATATTAATACAGAAGAGAAAACTAAGAGAAAACTACAATAAAACGCGCACTTACACTAGTTAGATATAACAATTTTCTACCTCCCACTGAAAACAGATTTCATTATTCTAGATTCTTAAAGCACCCCAAAAGACACCCAGCAAAGAACAGAAAGAGAATAACAATAGAATGTTTCTACTTCCCTGAACTAAAACAAAATGTGAAGTAGCAGGGGCAGCAGCACGTCCTCTCAGGACTGTAGCCGTGATGCCATGTTGTAGTTTAGATGTAAATTCTCTCCCTGCCAGTAACTCCCCATGCCATTAGTTAACAAAAGAAGTAGTTAACTACTACCAATTCCTTCTTGATCGTTTTGGGTGGGGGAGACTGGGGA
>JAOXXN010033758.1:0-14311 GCA_026770055.1 Myrmophylax atrothorax
ATCTTAAAACAGGCGACAAGCCTGTATACAGAAGCAGAGCAAACACAGACTTCTGTTTTTGGTGATGGAATTTTCTTTAGCCCTAAATTTCTAGAATCCAACACTCTTTCCTGTTTATGATTACTATTTCCTATTCTTCTGCCCACAGACATGGAGAGGTTACTCTCTGTCAGTCTGTGGCAGCTTTCACAAACCTGGAAATTACTATATGCTCCTTCAGCCTTCCTGTGAAGGTAATCCCACTGTGTTTAATCCTTTCCACTCATACCATGCTTTTGTAGACTTCTGCTCATTTTCACTTTTTCCTTGAATGTTTTGCAACTGGTCCATATTTTTCTTGCTGTGCATTTGCTAAGCCAGCCCACATTACTGCAGCTTAGCAATAAGCAGAAAAATAACTTCAGGGCTTTACACGTTGCCTTTCTCTTTATACGTCCCACCACCATTTTCACAGTGGAATGGCACTGTTGACACATGTTCAGCATGTGAAACACATCCAGACTCTAAAGCTTTTCTCCAGTTATTCCCCATGGTGTGCCGCTGTGGATAATTGATTATGCCCACGTGCAGTACTTAGCTGTAGCAGAATGCTCTGCATGGACTGGGGGTATAACACCTTGAACAATATCCCATTTGCAAAACTGTAAGTGGCAAATGGACAACGGGGTGTCCCTGATGCTGACATGTTGAAACTAGCATGACTCATCAATCTTGAAGTTGAACATCCTAAGGAAGAACAATGTTTCCCAATATAAACTGGCACCAGTGAAGTTGTGGCAGACAAAATACCTGGTACAGGAATCAATAGTACTGATAACTTACCTAAAGATTCAAAACTAACACAGTCAGCTTGGAAACATATGACTGACAGTCAACAACTTTACATTATCAAAGCCCAGTCCCATGTTTTAATGGTAAGGTGTTTCAACATACCCCTTCTTGGAGTGTGTGTGGAGATTCCTCCCATGAGTGGGGACACCCCTCAAGGTTATCCCTTGAGACTGCGTGAAAGAGATTTGCTGTGGTCATTGATATGGCTGAGTGAGATCAATCTCTACTTAACAATTGTTTTTTACTAGCCTCAATATAGTAGCTTCAATATTGCTTCAAAAAATAGTGCATTATACTAATAGCTACAGCTATCTGTACTGTGTTGTAAATAATTCTGACTAAACTATTGTAGTGTAATCATTATTATAGTAAATTTAAATAGATTTTTTCTAAAATACATGTTTCATTTGCCATACTTAATCTTGCAGAACAAAGCTGTATAAACATTCAATTACACCTATATAATTCTTTAGTTAAAAACCATTGACAAAGTCTGAAGCTGAGATTGGATGCAGCTGCACCTAGACTCCTCTCTGACAAGGAGTTTGGAAAGGAAGGTGCTGCTTTCTGCACCTCATAACTCAATGAGTGCTTTTATATTGACAGCTTTCCCAGTGTGGCCACCATAGCATCAACATAACATACCTATTCTTAGAGAAACTTCTGCAACATATAAAGAATTTTATTTTATCCTGCTTAGACTTTCTTAATTATAAAAAATATTTGTAAAGAAGATTTTAACTATTTTATGACTGAGATAGGTAAGAAATGCTGAATTCATTGAATTGTAATATAACTAAGATGAAACCCTTAAAAATATGTTAGAGTGCTATAAAGAAAAATGTATAGCAAAAAAATATATACTAAAAAAATCAGCACATTATATTCAGTTTACATCTTTTATTTATGTGCAGTCTGTATATTTTGTGGTATTGTGTCAGGAATTAAAAACTGTTGACATTTTCGTCTGTGTTTTAGCTAATGTCACCCATGAAAAGATTTATCCTTTTCCTGCCAAGTTCTAGGGAACAAAAGCTGATACCGTGAAGGCTTTCTCCTTGAAGACAGAGTTTGCGTAAACTAAAGTTACTTGAGTCTCTCCTATTGGTTGGCAGCCTTCAGAGGAGAGCTGAGGGGGAGAGAGCAAGCAGGAAGAGAGAGATCAGAGCCTTAAAGAAAAACCTCTATCGAGGGGCGGGGAGGGGAGGAGTGAGTGTGGTGGGCTCACCGGCCTAGGTAGACATCCCTAGCAGCCTCAATAAAAGGTGAGAGGGCTCGTGCTCTCGGTGTTGGTGTTTTTTTCCCCAAAAAGACAGCGGGGATGCCTGCTGTCTGCTAATGCCTAGAGGATGTAGTCCCTGTCTTCGGGGGAGTGTCCTGAGTTGGTCAGACAACCTTAAGTGAGTAACGCTTCGGTGACTGGGGTGCTTACATGTTTGAGCTTAGTGCTTTAGTCTCCCTCCTTCTCTCTCCCTTCTCTTTGGGTTCCTGCTATTCGGTCATTCCTGTTAATAAAGATACTGTTTTCTGAACTCTCTACAGTGCTCAGCCTCCCTTTTTCAGCAACTTTAGAACCCAATCTGTTACAGGTATATTACAGAAATTGTAAAAATGAAAATTCTATTAACATTTTCTTTAACTTTTCATAACTAAGCTTGAGCCAGTTCTTGTCATAACCATAGCTGCAGTCATTTTAGATCCAAAAGTCATCTGTTATACTCAAGGCTTCCACACACAATCAAATTTACTGTACTGGTTGCTAAGGGGGGGGAAAAAAAGCAGGGGGGAGAGGGGAAAATCTGAGGAAAACAATGTTTGATAAACTAGAAAAAAAAAGCATGTCAGGTACTGAAGTGTGTGAACAGTATGTGAGAAGGCAGAGGGCAATTTTTTTTTCTTTTTTTTTTTAATGGAATTTCTGTAGATTTTATCCTGTAGGACAATGTAGAGTTTTACTTGCTCCAAGAGAAGAAAAAACCATATCTCTAGTACCTCACTGGCAGAAAAGTGCAACACACATCCTTATGTCTAACAAAAGGTTCCACTCACTGAGTTTCACCTACATGAGCAAACACATCCAACTCTGTTGATGTCACATGTGGTGCTAAATACAGGTACAAGACAAAACAGTTTTTGTGTGATGATAATAATAAGAAAATGATCTGATATATGCAGAGCTCACCACATCTGCAAAGGAAGGTATGGAGGTGGTGATACTCATCTGAGCAACTCTGAAGGGGAAAAATTTTGTGCAGACACCTATAAATTTGTCAATAGGTTGGCCATACAGTATGCTTTTAAATATGTAAAGTTCCCCAAAAGTACAGAAATAACACAAGCCACACAGAAAAGATGAGGCTAAATGCCTGCAGTACTATGATAAACAGCCTCCAAAACCTCACCCCAAGTCTTTTCCAAACAAAACATATTATTTTATTAAATATTGTACCTATTTTTGCTCATACTCTTGGGTTTTAAATGTCCTGCTGGCATTACTCATAGAGCTATTCTTGCTCTCCCTGTAATTGCCACAAACTGAATTCACATGAGTGAAGTCCTACTGTGAGAGCTCAACTTTTGGACTTCAGATACTTGTTCTTTCTAAATATTTTAAAGAAAATTTGGCCTTCTTCCACACCAAAAATGTATTCTTTATTTCTTTAGTATCAGCAGCAAATACATGTGGTTGTTACATATACAGAGCACTGGCAGAAAATTACCTTTAAGAGACTGGAAAACATGTTGCTTTCAAAAATTTTTGACATCAAAATGTATGTAAAATTAACATTCTATTCTACATCAGCTGTTTTAACATGTAACATTTAAACCTAACTGTACATACTATTAAGTGTCTTAAAAAGCCATTTGAAGACTTCAACAGTCCAGCAACATCCTCCTGGGAATATTTTGGGAACTTTTACTAAAATTGTTCAGAGAACATCAAACTAAATCATCATTTACTATTTCATAGGACACATGTTAAGCAGAACAAGGTTTTACTACAAAACAACCTTTTCTGACAATCAGAAAATCTGCCCGAAGAAGGAATTAAATTAAAAGTAGTCATGGAAGACTGATTTGTAATTTTTGATATTTACAGTATAGTGAGTCAAATGTCCACCACTGAATTCTTGAGTAATGTTTCCTCCAAATCACATCATTGCCTCCCATTACTTCACTGTGGACTCTGAATCCACATCCAAGACTGAATCCACATCCAAGACTTTAACTTAAAGTAGTGCCATAGATTTGCTAGGTTAACCTTGAGAAAATTTACAGAGAATGAGTAACTCACATAGACTTCAAAATACTGGTTAAAAAATTTGTTATTTACAGCAGATTCTCTGTCCCTTCCTTACTCTAATTCTGGAGGGATTTTGTCATATTTTTATAACAATACCAGAAATAAGAGCAGAGTCCTAAATGCTTTGCAACAGTATGTCCTAGTTTGAGATGCTGCCAGTGGTCTTCCCATCATGCTCCTATATTGCTTCAGCATTGTAGGAAATCTCATGTTGTTTTTTCACCCATATGAATTCTTGGTTGAAATTCCGAAGTTGATTTCACATTCTTGACAGTTTAATTAGAGAATGGTTTACCCTACTTTAGCTTTTTAACAATCATAGAAACCACTAATGAAAAAGACATGATGATTACAATTATCTGTCAGTGCTTAGCAATGTCTCTACATTGAATGAGAGACTTTCTGTACTAGAAAGAACATATGGTTTAAACTGGGGCTGCAAGGTTCAGATACACTATTACATTGGAAAGCCAGGAACAATTCAAAATAAATTCTTATTCAGAACATGGATTATTATAAAAAGAACTGTTTTCCAGCACACGGTTTTAAGATGGGAAGTTAATGCAATGATACACAGAACATCACTTTTCCAGGGTTGTTTATAGATGCTTTCTGCTCAGCATGTCCCACAAGGAATGAAGCATGAACAGGATGTAGCAGCACTCCAAGTTCCCAAGCTCCACTGCACTTCAGCAGTGCCTCCTGGCTAAAATGAGATGATGCATCCCCATTTCCTGCCTGAAGAGGAGGCTGCCCAGGGAGGGATTGGTGGGTCCCTTCTCTCTTAAAGCCTGTCAGTCTTTGAATCTGCCATGAAACCAGATGATGTTTCACCAGATCTGTGTGAAACCTCACCTCTTTCTGGAGCATGAGCCCAGATGGTCACTGCAGTGCAAGATCAGCTGCAGATATGCTCTCCAGGTGGACTGACACCCAAACTCCAGACATGGCAAAGAGCCCTTAAGTCCCAAACTTCCCAGCTCTTTAAACTCTGCTTTTTTTGCCTTTTTTTTTTGCTTTTTTTTTTTTCTCCAATGCTCATTGAAAATGTTACCTGGAGCACACACCTCTGAACACTTTGAACACCCTCCATGCCCATGAACATCAATGGGAAATCATAGATGCATCTTAGTTTTTCAGACTATTCTTCAAATGGAAGAAGATATATTTCGTAGAAATGGTCATAATCATTTGTGCTCAATAGATATAATTATGTATAATCTGTATAAATCTGGGTGATAATGACATAATGATGAATTCTCTCCAAGATGTAGCTATGCAGTATCTGAAGCAGTTAGTAAAATGTGCCTAAAAGAAATAAATGCCTTGGATATAGTTAAGCAGTTCACACATTCATAACCCATTAGAGTGATCAACAAGCTTCTATATACTATGAGTCACTTTAGCCATATTTCACAATTCTATGCATTGAAATCTTAAAAAACTTAAAATAGAAATACCTAGCTGTGAAAATCCCTCCATAAATGTCAGTCTGTCATGGAAATCTCCACAGCTGAAATTTTATTCTAAGCTGTTGCACCTGATCAGTTGCATGGTTTAATTGCTGTTAACATAGGGCTGACATTTCAGCACAAAACAAATTGTGCCTGAAGCTGAGACTGTTAAATTATACAGTGCAATGAAGAAATCAAAAGTGGTAATACAAAGATGTGGAAAGAACAATGTCTTAGTTTGAGAGGAAAAACCAAAATGTTTACCCACAAACGGAGGAGGGGATTCCTCCACAACAATCACACCACTCTTTATCAGATTTAAGAAAAGGAACTTTAATCAGAAAATGGATAACTGTTCTTAGCTGATAGATATATATATATAGGTATAGCTATAACTGTAAACAGACCAGAGCAAACTGCTTCCCCAACAGTCAGAGCATAGAGTCAGACCAGTCAGATACTCTGAATAAAAAATATATTTGAAAGGATTTTTGCTTAGCATTGTGCTAATGATACTTCTACCTTGTACAGAAGCAGTAGGACCCCTTTTAATTGCATTTTCTTTGAGGAACAGGAAATAATTTCATTGAAATAGCCAGTGGAGCACCTCTTTCCTAGTTCTCTCTTTAAAGAAAATACTAGTAGTATCCAATTCTGTGTTGCTCGTTACTTTCTGTCTGAAGCAACTCTTGAAAGATCAACAGAGCAGCAGTGTTAAGTACCTTGCTGTAATGTGAATGCAGAGGGGTCAGAGGCCTAACATCAGATTCATGTTTTCTGTTCTTACAGAAGGGAAATGAGATATATAAAGATGTTCGCTAACAATCTCACAAAAAGAAGAACTCTAAAAATATTACTTTTTTGCAAAATACACCTACCAAAATAAAGCATATTAATCAAACCACAGGATTACTGGACTCAGGTGTTACTGCTGAAGACAAGGAACAGAAGAACAATCTCCCACTGAATTTGAGGAAAATCTACAGTATAGTTTTCATTATAGTTACACATTTCCAATGCAGAAAGCTGCCTGGAAAATAAGGCTGACCTTTTTTTTTAAATGTCACAAAAATCATTAGGTTTATAAGCCTGGGTAAGTCCAATTAAAGCTAATAATTAATTTTAAAGTGGAGATTTAGCCATATTCTAAGAAACTCCTGGGGTTTTTCAGAGCGAACATTGGCTTTCATTACATTTCTCTCAGTCTGACAAACCCAAACCCTATCAAAACTCACCCTTTGCACTGATGATTTTTGCCTGTTGTATTCTTTCAAATATTCCTCCTCATGGTGCTGGGCAATCTCTCCATGATAGACATGGGGTCATGGTAGAGGAAAAAGCTCTCTACTGCTGCTTGCTGTGTAGTAAAGGAACCAAGAAGAACTGCTTTCCAAAGACTTGTTTCTTATCACCTCTAATTTTTTCCTGCTGCTTATCCATCTCCCTCTCCAACTCCCTGTTGCCCTGTTGGCAATATATGCCATGATTATGTATGTGCTGATGGATCAGCCAACCTGTTCATGTTGTTTGACCAGCTGGCTCCTAGAAAGGATAAGGATTTGAATTATAACTGCCTTTACCTCACCAGGGAGTGCTAATCTGGGCTTGTATTTTCCATCCTGCCCCCCACCTTGCTGGCTATTGCCAGCAAGAAGACGATGGCCAAGTTTTTCACGTGCCCATTTCACTTTTGTCATGGATGAGTACAGGTCCCTTTCTGTGATTAGCTGTCAATTCTTTACAGCATTCAAAAGGAATTAACATCTCTGAGTTCTCTGGCTGGCTGTCAAAACTGGTCAAAATGTGTAAGAATTATGCAGTGAAAACTAACAGGCTGGTAGTGTGATCAGATACGTATCATTTTCCTAAGGGTCAGGTTGACAGTATATGTACAACTGCATTTATCTGCAAAAATCAACACTCAAAATAAGGACAAACATTAACATCTGTCAAACGAGTCACAAAAGTCAGCTGGGTGCTCAGAGTCACCCTGAACCTACTGAGAAAATAAAACTTATTAGCTAAAACCTCAACATGGTTCTACAAACCTGTACTTTTGCAGATTTGGGTCCAAGTTCTTCATCCATCATCTTCATTCAAGCATTCACAACTCTTTTCTGTTTTGACATGCCAATTCTTTTTATCCCAGAGCAAAGAGATAAAAAAAAAGGTTTTCAGACTTGCCAAATGATTGTAGACAGTTGAATTGATGTTGGCGATTTGGCAAGGTGATCCTGGTCCACCATTCAGAGGAAACGTATGGCCTTAGCTAAGTGAAAGAGAAAATTTCAAAAGTGAGCTTGAATCACAAAAGAAACACCATACAGATGTAAATTTTCTTAAAAGATTGTTTTGAAAGGCTTATCCTTTTGTCCCTTCCAACAGGTAATTTACTGAACTACAAGTCTCCTAATAGTAAACTGTTATATGTATTTTGGAACATTACCAACATTAACTCCACTGGACTGTTGACAGCATGGGAGCACACAGTGTTAGGGTAACAGCAAAAAGATCTGAAGTAGATAAATGCCAAAGGCTGATATCTACGGTAGCCCACCTCCTGGGCTGGTGGCTTTATTTCCATAATATTAATCTGAAACTCTGAAGCCTACAAAACTTCTAAGAGTGCTTTAATACCCCAAATATGAAGTTTGAGACAAAGTTGTTTATTACAATTAAACAACCCTTCATTCTCCACTACTTTACACCTTGCCTAAATAGTGCACTATCCTGTATCAGTAGTTACAGCTTCTATACTGTCTAGGAAATAATTCTGATTAAGTTCTTTTGTCTAATCATTATTATAATAAAACATACAAATTTGTATAAATATATTGGAATCCTGTGGGGTGAAGTTGCATAGAAGTTCAATTACAGCTATGTAATTCTTTAGATATAAACTGCTAACAAAGTCTGCGGCTAAGATTGGATCTAGCCACACCTGGACTCTTCAGCCAGGGGATCCTCTCTGCACCTTGTGATTCAATGGGAGAGCTTCTCTAACTTTTCTCTAAACTTTTTCTGAAGCTCTCACTCTCATCACAGCAGCGACCTTCCTGAAATCTTGCCTATCTCATACCCATTGAGGAAAAAAATTGCATTTTAATAGAAGACAAGAGTCAGTAGCAAGACAGAAATGTTTTTCTAGAATGGCAGACCTGGAGTCAATATGGTAAACACTGGTGAAGCAGGTGCAGGTCCCAGCCAATGGCACAACATACACACAGCAAGTCCTCACCTAGGAATGTGCCAGGAAAGTACCATTCATTTTTCATGACATTTTGCATGTGATGCAAAAATTATTCACAACTGCATTCACAGGCTCAGTTTTTCAGCAAAGGACAAGGAACTGCCAGCACTGAGTCCTGGTAGTCTGTCTAGAAATTATCAAGAGGAAAATGTGCTTTTTCAGCCCAAGTCCTCTTTCACTTCATTTACACAGAACTGAACTGAAGGAAAGGATGTAGAAAAATAAGCAAGTAAAAACCAGCAATAATAGCAAAGGCAGGCAGGGAAACAACTTTATATTCAAATACTGAGGCTAAATTTACAAGGTAGACTGCTGAGATTTAAGGGGAAGCAATGACCGTGAATAAAGGAATTTTTAAAGTGTTTGACTTACAAGGAGAGGTCTCAGAGAAGGGACAGTTCCTTGGTCATATATAGTAAACACCAAGAACAGCCTGGATGTCTAAGGCATCTGCCACAGAAAGATAAAATATGAAGAAAATATATTCCTCTTCCCATTCTTTCACAAAGGGTGGGGAAATGAGGTACAAATACTGGGAACCACAGCAGAGGCCAACACAGACTTGATTTAACATATAATCTTTCAGCTTCCAGCTTGGACGATGTAATGGTCTTCATAATCAACAAATTTCACTTCCACTGAGGAACAGAGGGAGCACATCAGTAGATTCTTAAGAAAGTGCAAACAGCAAACAAACCAGTCAGGCATTAAGCAGATGATGCAAGGTTCTTCCCAAGTGGTCCTACTTATCTGACTGAAAAGATAGGATCACATTGATGATCATAATGAGAGCTTCTGTTTTGTATTTTTTAACAGGATAGGACTCTGTTTATAACCTCAAGTTCTGGTATTAGACTGGACATGAACTGCAGGAACACGACAGGTGACAAACCTCCAAGATCTTAATCCCAGTTCATACCCTCTGCTAATCTCTGGCTAGAGACTGAGCTATCAGATTTATCTGCTGGTATTTCCAATGGTCCAGAGCAACTGTAAAACTACCTTTTTTTTTTATTTAATGCAAAACCTGCAATTGCTTCTGTGTAACGAGGCTTCTTTCCCTCCACAGCAGTCCCAGCCAACAAGGGCACCACAGGAAAACCAACAGGCTAAATAATAATGTGAAGTGGCTGCAGCTTTCTGTTTATCGTATGAATAGAAACACTTCTGGTCACAGTAAGCAGGGCCTTCACAGGAGGACACAAAGATCACACATTCACACACAGCTTTGTGTCCATGTGCTACCAGTTATGTGGAGACTGAATGTGAATAATTGCATCAGTTGTGTCAAAACAACAGCAAGCATGGGAATGGTGCAGATTACTCACAGTTTCTCAGCCACAGCTCCTGGGCAAGTAGGGAAAATATTCATATTTTTGAGGAAACGGTCTTCTGTAGACGAGATTTTTAAATCAAAACGAATTCCCTTATCAATATCTTTTTATGGGAAATCATATTCAGATCAAGAAAATGTTTATGTGGCAAAGCACAGCCAGCAGAGAGAGAGCTAATTTAGTCTGGCTTGTTCAGAGTATACCAGTCATGAAAATAGGTCAGCATGAGCTTCAACCAATGTAGCTGGAACATGAGATCTCAGGAATTGTGAATCAATATTCTCCTGGATATAACTATGGTCCAAACCATTCTACATGTCTAGGATTTTACCATGCTTGCCTTCATTTTTAAATTTAAAGTAGCATACCTGAACCAGCACTGGTTACATTTTCAGCTTTGTTTTGCTGCATTGCATAATTCTCTAATTAATACCAAAAAAGTCAGGCTCCACCAAGGAAAATGCTTGTCAGATCCTCAGATTAGCAGAAAGACAGATGAAATCCGTGGAGATGGCTGGGACAAACCCATTCTATCCACTGCAAGAGGCAAAAGAGGTATAAACTTTTCTCTGTAATGTAGTTCAAAGGCTGTCACAAGTCAAATAGAAGCAGTGGGCAGAGCCACAGCTCAAACAACACTTCAAAAAGTGAGAGAGTGCAAGCAGTTCTTCATTCACAGTCATCCCTCTGACTACAGGGACAATGAAAGCCTTATATTTATTCAACCACACAGTTATTGATATGATAGATGGAAATCTGATATACAGGGATCATCAAAGATAGTTCAGTCTTTGATCTCTCTTTCTTGGGTGACATTCATGTTTTTTGTTTCAGATCTAAATGTGAAACCCCCAAAAATTACCTGAAAGAGAGAAATAATGCAAATCCAAATTATACTTTCCTGCACATAGAGGTTCCGGGCATTTGAGAATTTCTTCACAATTTCTTTCTAAAGTAGCAGTAGCAAATTTCAGGAAATAATTGATATTAGAAAATATATCATCCATCACTTGGACATACACATGGCTATGATGAACCTATCAAGAAATGTTGTCTCTTACACTAAGGTTCTGAAAGTATTTACAAAGTATAGTTTATTCACTGTGACACATCTAAGAAAATGCCAACTTTTTCCACTGAAGTCTCTCTGATGACTAACCAAGATGTTATAGAATGAAAATCTTCTTGGAAATAAAAGGAAGAGAAAAAGTTGAACTCTCAAAAAGCTGAGGCAACTCAGACTTAATTGACATAATATGGGAATTTTAATTGGAGGATGGATAAATTTGTAAGGATACCCTCCCTTGAATGCAGACATAACTCCTCATTCACTTAGGTTTTGGCCAGCAAGACAAGGGGGGAAATCTAGGATGTCATCTTTCCAAATGAATGTAAGCATGAATTAGCAGAAAATTTTCATAGCTTTTCAATAAAACTAAGGGTATAAAATCAGCAAAGGTAAAAACCCAGGTCCATTAAGGTCAGAGTCACCAAATGAATTCATATCAAACATTTGTTGCCCATCATTCTGAAAAACAGCTAGAAAAATTTCATGTATCATACTATATAAAGGTGGGTGGGATTTTATTTCCCAATAGGAGAGAAAAGAATAGTGTATGAGAAGCAGACTCTGCAAAGGAAACTTTCCTGTCTGCTCTTCCAGGAACTACTCTGGCCTTCACACTCCTACCACCCAAGACTGTCCTTGCTGGGAACAAAGCTCCTTCACAGTGGGCAACTCCAGTGAGCTGATAGTCATCCTGCTTGGGTCCCACACACCCCATGCACACAGTCAGACAAGGCTTCCTTACCAGTTCAGCCCCAGGTTTCCCACAGCAAATCACTGAATCACAGAATGCACCAAGTTGGAAGGGACCCACAAGGAGTCCAACTCTTGGCCCTGCAAAGGAGTCACATCATTTACCCAAGTTTATTGTCTAAATGCTTCTTGAACTATATCAGGCTTGGTGCTGTGAACACTTCCCTGAGGACCACGATCCAGAGCCCAGCCATTCTCTGGGTGAAGAATATTTTTCTAATATCCAAACTAAACCTCTGCTGACACAACTTTAGTCCGTTCCTTCAGGTTCTGTCACTGGTCACCACAGACAATAGATCAGTGCCTGCCCCTTCTCTTCCCCTCACAAGGAAGTTGTAACTGCAATGAGGTCTCCCCTCAGTCTCTTCTTCTCCAGCTGAACAGACCAAGTGCCCTCAGCTGCTCTTCATAACACTTTCTGTCCAGACCCTTCACCATCTTTGTTGCATTTCTTTGGATGCTCTCTAATGGCCTATTATCTTTCTTATACGCTGCTGTGACCAAAACCGCACACACTATTCCAGGTAAGACTGCACCAGTGCAGAGAAAAGTCTCAAGTGTCTGTATCCTTAAAGGAATTTATTCACAGTGCAGCAACAAGGAAACAGCTTGAGCTGGTGCCTCCAAGAAAAGACACCCAACTGAGGAACCCCCGGGCTTTATTCCCTCATAGTACTCTGCTGCCGTGTCTCTGAGTGTCATGCCATAACTCCCTTTGCACACTGAGCTACCTGCACTAAATGTATTCCTCAACAATACTGGAAATTACTGTCATGCCAGCCTTTCCTGCAGATCAGGAAAATCCTAATCATTCTGCAGTGAAAGTGTTGACCGACTAAGGACTACTTCTGAGCCTAAGAACGCAACCCCAGAAAACTAAAATTGAGATTTATAGGAATAACTTTCCAAATATTAAAGTTCTGCTTCACTTCCAGTAAGGGCAGGCTTCTGAAAAGAATATTAATCAAGATAATAATAATAATAATAATAATAATAATAATAATCACCATCACCATCATCATCATCATCATCATCATCATCAAGTTCTTCTCAAGCTGAAAGAGGGGAAAGGACTTAAGTGGTTGTAGTAGCTACTGCTCTATAACTATATTATGTTTTCCCCCTACTACTTACATAAAAAATAAAAGTATAAGGAAAAAAAGACAGGGATATAAGTTAAAAAGCGTAAGAGTGGTCAAATGCCTTGATTTGCTCAGACATCTCAGAATCTTTCATTAACATTTACATCATGATGCTGACCTAGGTGGTAAAACAATTTCTCATAGTAGAAGAAAGGAGCCAGTGCTCTCTGGTGGGGTCAAGTAATCTTTATTGTGCTCACAGCAAGTAAAGCCTCCTAGTGTGACCAGGATGACCACTGGTTGCATCTTCAGCTAATGTGAAGCAGAGTGCCTTCCATGTAAACACTGTCACTGTTTATAGTTGAACAAGCAGTACCTTGAATTTATCCATTTGCCTTCATGAGACAGGCTAGGCATAAAACAATACATCAGTTTACAAGCCCTGCTCATACTGACCTGAACTTAAACTGAACATCAAATGGAATCTCACATACTGTAGTACTTGAGTAGCTCAGCTCCCAAATAGAAATTATAATGTTGAACAGTGTCTGAAGTATGACATCAGATCAGACTTTCTGGGGTATTGGCTTTCCTGAATCTAATCCAGACTACCACATAATTTGATTTAAGTGTGGGAAAAGTGTGCATGAATGCACACACTGTAAACAGTTGCCATCACATCCACTGACACTGAAATTGTAGTAAATATAGGAAGTCAAACTATCTACAAGAAAACCAGGAGAAACCTCAGAACATGTCCCTCATAGGGAATTTCCATGAAAGAAATGGCTGCACAGCAGCACTGAACCATCAGCAAAATTCATGGAGGACTTCACAAAACTTATTACATCTCTTATACATTGAGAATTAGTATTTGATTTTTGTGACCTAACCTTCCTTCAATGTCAGTAGTCTTAGAGTTTTATTGAGTCAGATTAGAACCAGTGTCCTCCTGAAAAGACCTTTCTGAGTGGGAGGGTTTGCAACAGCATGAGTTTTCTCAGTTTCTGGAAGCTTGGATGTATCTTGCTCTTCTGCACGGAAAATTCTTCAACCTGGTTCCTCTATCCTGCATCCCAATTCAGAATATCACAGAGCTGTTCAGAATTCAGGTCTGTTCCACATCCAACAGCCCCCAGCTCTGGAACTAGTGTTAGTGGCAAGTGTTGTAGTTTGGAATTTTTGCATAAATTCTCTCCCCTGTCACTGACTACCCATGTCATCAGGGAACAAAGGA